>CM032465.1:15434636-16034636 GCA_019059595.1 Marasmia exigua | reverse complement strand
TTTTAACGTTTATTTAATGTTTTAATGCTCAATTTTCAATTAATATGTTTGTATGAAAATTACTCTATGGCCAAGATTTCGTCCACGTTTCATTCACGGTGGACTAGTCCAGCCGTAAATGTCCACATCTAGGCACCGTAAGTCATGACCGGAAGGACGCACTGGTCGAAGATTTTGAGGGATGGGCGACGAGAAGATTTGACGAAGTTTACCAAATGCTGCCCAGCCTAGCTCTTTTCAGCCTAATTCTTCTATTGGCTTCTCTCTCGAAGTTGTTTCTGCCTAATTGGAGTGTTTGTCCTAGATAGACATATTCCTGAACAAACTCGAGAGGTACTCCATTAACAGCGACCGGTCCCGGATCTGCTCGTTGAACATGACCTTGACAAACTGAAGTGGCAGTGGGCTGGTCATATTAGTCGCAGAACTGACAGCCGTTGGAGCCGAAAAGTCCTTGAGTGGAGATCGCGACTCGGTAAGCGTAGTGTAGGACGCCCTGCGAAAAGATGAGATGATGACATTCGAAGGCTGGCTGGTGTGGGCTGGATGAGAGTGGCCGAAAATCGGGAGCAGTGGCGTGTATTAGGGGAGACCTATATCCAGCAGTGGAGGAGTGTGGGTTGCTGATGATGATGATGATGATGATTACACTATAAGGCATTTATTAAATGGTCCAATGAAATATTAATGTATCTTGTTGCCTGAATTATTATTATTATGATTCCTTCCTGTACTTTTTTTCAGCCTCAGTGCTGGATTTGAAGTTCAGTTATGAACGTTTTTCCAAGCAACTGAACTTTTTATTAATTTGGTGGGCTCGAGTCATACGGTTCAGCTTGTAGAAAACGTCTGACTTTATTATTATTACTATCCACTGAGCTACCATCACTCGCTTGTAAGACAACTAGATTATTTGTATTAAAATATGACAAAAAGATCATAAATGTTGCGGTATAACATATTTTCACCTCCTATACCTATGATCGAATTGGTTGCATAAACATATAAAGGTACGTTTTTTTTCTCTCTGAGGGCACGGATCCCTAAAATGCTCAGCGAATCCTGTAAACGTATTCCGACGCCAACATGACAGCCTAGAAAGCGTCCGCTGTACAATGGCGCACGAAATTCACCGCGAAAATGCTGTATGAGCACCTTTAAAAGTTAAAAGCTTTTGTCGAAAAAAGTGCAGGCATAAAATAAAAAAGTGTTCTAAAAGCAGCTACTACGGATGCGAGGGCGTGTTCTACGCCGAAGGCCGCAAACCCAACGTATAGGCGGAGTGTGGTGGCAGAACGAGAGGGCAGAGGAGGTGATTAAATGACCAAACACAAAAGTTTTTTTTTCTTTTTCAGCAGCATGTATTTGCCCACTGCAGAGCATATGCCTCTGCAATTTCTCTTCACTTGCGTCTGTCGTCGGTTTTTCTGGACCACGCTATTCCAGCTTGAGCCTTGATGTCATTGGACCATCTGGCAGATTGTCCGCCAACACTCCTGTTTCCATCTCTTGGTCTCCACTCAAGGATAACTTTTCTCCACCTCTCATCACCCCTTCTGCACACATTTATTTCTTATATGGACGATACTGTCTTGTGAAGACAGTTTGCCAATGATATAATCAAAAATCATCGTGAGTTCCAACCGATTACGGCTACGGCGGCCAATCACAACGATCAGTCACGTACGCAGGATATTATTATAGTGCTCAAGTGTGTGCGCAGATGACAAGTGTACTGTCTTCTCTTACCCTCATATTTCAATGTCACACTACTGTGACACGAGAGTGATCAAGCGCACGGCCAACAGCTTAATCTGCTTTCCGAGGCACGGGGGTACAAGAACTTTCAGATTACGGACTGCCACTACCACGGCCGTAGTTTTTTTGTAACATAAGGAGGCAAACGAGCAAATGGTTCACCTGGTAAGTGATCACCGTCGCCCATAGACATTAGCAACATCAAAAGGAGTGCAAAAGCGTTGTCAGCCACACAGAAAGGAGTAGATTTCAGTGTCTTATACCAATTCGGAAATACCACAATAACTCTGTCGCACTCACTATGTGCCAGAAAAGCACTAGTTGTAACGCGGTTGAAATGCCAAGCAGTAAAGTACTTGTCGCGTTTTGCTCCTTAACTACCCCGCTCTCACTGCGACCCCGCCTATGCCTGTATTCGAACAGTTGTCTCTTCCCCCGAGACCTGGACATATTTGGGGTTGCTAGTTCTCGACGTAATGTGAACGTTGACTTTTTCGCATGCCGGTACGGTTCTGCTAATAGTCTTTTGTGCAGTTGCCAGCTGTGGTTTACGGGTCGCAGTTGAATTGTTTTACACACATTGTTATGCGGCGACTTTTGAGACTCTTTTGCAGTTACTTTCTGTCTGGCGCGACATAACTTTGGGTTGAACTACATATTGTCCGCCTATTTTCAGATCTATGCGACCGTCACGACAGCACAATAGTAAAAAACTCTGTAACCCTGCTACGCAAGAATGTCCGCTAAAATGGTAAAAGTAAGTTTTAATAATAATTAAGTCAAAATTTGTCTTTTAATATCAATTTCGTATAGACCCAGTGGCAGGCCCCCCACAAGGTGAACCTACGATCTGGTGAAGATCGCGGGAATCCATTGGATGCGGGCGGCACAGGACCGATCTGTGTGGAGGAACATTGGGGGAGGCCTATGTCCAACAGTGGACTGACTATTGGCTGAAATGATGATAGACCCAGTCACGACCCCTTCCATATAATATAAGAATAAATTCCACGAATAACATATTACTACGACAATACAAAGATACCAAAAATACCCATCATCAATACAAATATCTGTTTCATCAATTAATTAAATTAATTAACGTGATAAGACCGCTATATTGTACTGCCTGTTGTTATTGTATCATACTTGTATATTGTTTTAGTGCAATAAAGAATATCTATCTATCTAAGTGACAACTTCGCATAAGAACACAACTGTAGAGCTTATGTCTACAACGCATACTCTCTTATTTCGGCAACATGATGCGAAGAGGGGAGGATAGCCTTGAAAAACTGGTCATTGTTGGCAACACTAAAGGCAAAAGATCACGAGGCCGATCACCAATACGATGGTCTCACCAAATAAAAGGAGCTACATCCTTACCAAAGTTCTACGATATGGTGAAAACTACTTACAATTGGACTCAATGGAGAAAGTTTGATTGGTTGATGAGTTCCAGCGACCATGATCCTCAGTAATGAGGGACCGACGAGAGAGAGAGAGAGAATTCTAAGTTACCTATAGTAACGAAACCAAACCCGCGACCCTGGCGGCTCAACCGGCGTCCAAACTTTTGTATTGTGGCCGTCGCCCGTAGGCGACTATCAGGTGCTGATCTTCTTAAGCATCGTGATGCATAAGGAGATCAGCACCTGATAGTAGCATTAATAAATAAATAAATATTTCAATACATCAAAATCAAAATCAAATAATTCTTTATTTGCATAGGCTTGTACACAGCACTTACAAATCGTCATACATTTGAATAATTTAAAACTATTTATAAGTACTTATGTAATAATTTACATGTTAATACATATATATGTTGATACATAAAATATACTAAAGAAATAAATAAACATAATACGATTCTACCACCGGCTCGGAAAGTTGTTTCTGGTCGAGAAGATCCGGCAAGAAACTCGCCAGTTACTCTTTTTAATCGCCAACTTTTTTTACAATGGTTTATTATCCTCATACCAAGTCATACAGTCTAATGCAACACATAATAGAATGAAGCAAATCAAAAGCTAAATATGAGGTAAACCGAAGCGGACCAGTCCCCAAAAGTGGCACCTGTTCACAAGTATGACGTATGTGTCAGCCATCATTTCACTCAACCATATTAGAGGGAATGTAATGACCCGCCACATAACGCCACCACCTCAGAGACATTTGAGTGAGCATGACTACTTAGGTTCCCCTCATAGGTTGTGGTGGTGCAAACCACCAGTAAACATATCAATAAGCCCCTTATATTTTATTAATAGACATAAGTCTAAAAATTAACACGCAAAACAAAATATTGAATGGTACAAAAAAACTAAAGATGCTTTAAAACTTGCATAAGGCACAAGGAACCGTAAGTTGCCTTGCACGTGTACAACTAAAGACAAAAGAGCAGGGTCTTCGCAGAATTAGAAAGCGATTGACAGAAAAAATGGATGTTTGTTTACAAGGTAAACCATCTAGAGCGATCTCGTGTAATGAAGATAGCTCAACCTTTTAAATATTTATTAATCAATTATTGTGGAAGTTTAAAACAATAAATCAGCTCTAAAGATATATCCATGTAGTACGGAACAAGGTCTGGTCAAAAGACTAATGGTCGATCCTCCTATTAAGAGTACTTAATTAAGACGCTTATAAACTGCGAATGCGATTAGATATAATTGTAGAATAAGTTGCCATGCGTTTAAATGATAAGTTGAGTGTACGAATCGTATCTCGCAAGAAAGACAAAGGCTTCACAGCTTATTCACATCTAGATATATACTCAGTTCCTAAATAAAACAAAGGAGTTATAACGTTTAGATATTGGTCAATTTTGCTTGGCAAAGGAACTGTAAAAAGTTTAAAGTTTGGGAGAAGTCTGTCCTTTTCTATTCTTTTGTATGAAACGATTTGAACACGTGCAAAGCGATAAGCAAAGCGTCGGCCCTTGCGAGGCGTGGGGTTTTTTTTGGCACCTTAGCGTCAAAATGCACAATGCGTAATTATATAATGTAGTTCCGAGGGACAAAGAGGGACAGTTGGTCACAAGGCGTCTTGCTGCACGGTCATGCTCACGAGAGACATTGTTCTTCGACTTGTGTTATAGGACAAGTTCAGTGTCTGAGTGATTTTTGATCTATGTAAGATTCTTTGTGGTTAATTGTGAGATATCGGTTCGCATACCGAGCTTAAAGGCATTCGGGCCTAATAGAGTTTTGTACTGGGCTCTAAGCTAGTTTGGGATTCTGCGGTTGCTAATTGGTTTCAGAATTACCTAGTCTTTCTAAACCAAGGAGGAACAGTGGTTGAACAGAATAGCTAACAAGTACCGCAGCGCCGAAACGAGTTTCACGGAGCTTTGGGACCGTCGAAGTGGACCTAGAATAGGGTTCTGGTTTTCCCGCCAGACTCTCAGCAAAAGCTTTGTGGAATTCCTCTTTCGGGGGCGACCAAATACCTTCCTTTCCTTACATTTCCTATTGTGAGAAACCTTCCTAACCTGTAGGCCCGGATTCTCACCAGCTAGGGCGTTAGGAGTAGGTTAATCTTGCCACATTCACACACACCTCAAAGATTCGTGGTGGAAACTTTGAGACCAAGTACAGAACACTAGGGCTTAGCAGCTATAGGTACACACACACTTAGGTCGCGTAAAACATTACGTTAAGGCAAATTAGTGATTATTCTAGTGAGGCGAAGTGATAGTTATTTTGTAAAAGTTTATAAAAGCGCGTTTTATTTGTGATAAAGTTTAAGCCTAATTCATTTGGAATTAGTTGCCAGTGTTCAAATTTGTGTGTTAACGTGATAATAGCTGTGTACGTGGATCTAGACCGATTCTAGAGAAGCAGAGGCAAAGGGTCGTTGTTATTAGTAGAGGGATATCGCGGCAACGGTATTTATCTAACAATAACTTCGCAGTGGTGGAGCTATTATCAAATACATTTAAATATTCTAGGAAATAAGTTTAGAGGCTTTTGCAAGAGTTACATTGAATTAATGATATGCGCCAGCATTTTATTAATTTAATTGACTTGGAGGACTTCCATTTTTTTAGTAGGCTGGAGCCCGTCGCTTAGGTATATCAGAGCTGTTGGACTTTGTCAAGTACTACGACTCGGGTCGACAAACACAGTATCATATACATAAACTTAACAGGAGCGCAAGAGTGCCGAATTTCATTCCGCACCTAATTCGTCGACGAAATATTACAAAAGGGAAAAACACAAAACAGTGCCAGGGTACTAAGTTGAGTTCACTCAACTCCATTCTAATCCATGGATATATAATTTATAAAACAATATCTCATTGAGATAACAAATTGTACGTACAAATCAAAACATAAAGTACCTGCACAGGGGATAACAAAGAGCTCTTTGTAAATTATTTGCGCTATATCTATAACTGGGGGATCAGTTATTATTTAAATCTTGACTTATGACAAGACTAGACTTGAGTGGCCGTGGTCGGACAAACTTCTTATTTGTTTAAAACTATTCCACTAAGCAAATAAAAGTTAGTTTAAAGCACTGACTGTCATATGATATTCTTGTTAGAACGGACTGCGTAAAAATTCTCATTTGGTAATAATATCTCAGCTTCTATTTCTATTTCTACAAAATACGGCCTAAAGTAACGAGTAGAAAGGTAATTAACAAAAACGAAATTTAAATTCTAGACGATCACAATTTTTATATGGAAACTCGGGTTAAGTTTTCCTTGCGGCAGGCTTATAATACTAGGGTTTGATGTAGGCATTAGATAGTAATTCATAATTATTATAGATCCAGTATTTGAGCCGTAGTGGTAGACCTCCATTCCTTCGATTCTACACGCGACTGCAGACAACTTTTCGCGTAGGGAGTAGCGAGTTAGAGTATAGACTAAGGAGTTAGGAAAGAGATAAGTCGAGCAGCAGGCCTAGGTCGAGTCGAGTAGGGTGGGGTGACCATTACAAGGTCACAGAGTACTTAATCCAATACTAATAAACTGCAGGACGAGGTGTACAATAGTAGGTGGTTAGCATCTTGTCAATTGTTTGATTAATCAATACTAATCAATTTGTATACAATAATAAATGCTGCTAAGCCTAATTTATTAAAATTGATTAATTATATAATAATTAGTGATTTCAGTAAATATTTATAAAATTACTACATGTGTGCAGGTACGGAGGTCATTATGTCCACGAATCCTTATCGTTTAAGTAATCTACAATTTTATAGTATCCTTTACTCATTAAACAGGTTTTCACGTGGGATTTAAATTTATGCGTTGGTAACTCAATTACATTTTGTGGCAACTTATTGTACATTTTAATACTTTGTCCAACAAATGAACTATTAATCTTTTGGAGCTTCAGATTTGGAATCGCGAGCTTGTGTTTATTTCTAGTGTTAAAACCATGACAATCAGATTTTTTAGAAAAAATATCAATGTTCTTACGCACGTACAAAATACAGTCCAAAATGTATTGGGAAGCTACAGTTAAAATGTCGATATTCTTAAACAGTTCTTTTAGCGAATCGCGAGGCCTAAGGTTGTATATGGAGCGGATGGCCCTCTTCTGCAATACAAAAATAGTCTGTATCTCAGCCGCCGACCCCCACAACAAAAGACCATATGACATTATACTATGAAAATAACTAAAATAAACCAGTCTCGCGGTTTCAATATCAGTCAGATGTCTGATCTTCTTAACCGCATATGCGGCGGAACTGCCTTACATTGGGCATAGTGAATTTTACACATTTGGTTTTCTTGGCATTTAAAAGCAAGTTGTTAGTTGTAAACCAATGTAGCACTTGTGAGAGGGTGTCATTTACGTCGTCAAACGTATCTTTTCGACGGTCAACGTTAAAAATCAACGAGGTATCATCAGCAAATAACACTACTTCACAAAGATCTTGTGCAAAGTAAGGGAGGTCATTTATGTATATTAGGAAGACCAGAGGTCCCAATATTGATCCTTGGGGCACTCCCATTAATAGAGGGGCGCCTGAAGAGTCAGTTCCATTGACACTGACTTTCTGAAGTCTATCTGATAAGTAACATACATTGATCTGACTTCGAGATAGGTAGCTCAAGCACCTGTGTTACGGATATCAGAATCAACAGTGGGATTACAAATATATACATATAATACTTTTCTTTTGTAAATACATACTTATAATACATAGAAAACACCCAGACCAATACAAACAGACATGTTCGTGCACACAAATGTTTGTACTGTGCGGGGATCGAACCCGCAACCCTTGGACCAAAGGCAGCGTTCACTACCACTGTTCCAAACGGGTCGTCGTATAGTAGCATTCATCGTCGTAAATGCTACTATCAGGTGCTGATCCATCGTCTGCCTCATGCACATCAAAATTTGATGAGGTAAGCCTCATGGATGTGACTTACACATACATTCACTAAGACAATGGCAGAAGTTATTTACAATTACATATTCGTGAGATCAGTAAAATTCTAAAACTGCAAATTTCTTACTTATCACCTATTAAAATCTTCAATTCCTAGGGCTATTTTATATACCACTTTTGGGTGAACTAACAAGATCTATGATTGTTTATTCCATCCGATGTATTTACTCGTCGGAAATTATACATAGTTTATACACACAGTACAAACATTTGTGTGTATGAACATGTCTGTTTGTATTGGTCTGGGTGTTTGTATGTATTATAAGTATGTATTTACAAAAGAAAAGTATTATATGTATATATTTGTCATTCCGCTGTTGATTCTGACATCCGTAACACAGGTGCTTGAGCTACCTATCTCGGAGTCAGGTCAATGTATGTGATGTTGTGAAATAATTATTATTTTATTTATTTATTTGACATTGTTCTAGCCAAAAACAAAAGGAATTGTACGTCAAGTTGGCGTCACGTTGACAATCTCGTGCTAATTTGACGTGCAAGCTTCTGTAGTGTGGAAAAAGTTATAATCGGCGTTCTGCTTCTTCTAGGTTCAATTTCATTAGCCTGAGGCCGTCCAGAACCGAACAAAGACCTCTCCAAATGTTCACCTGTTCAAAGTGGGAGAGCTAAGCTTCGGCATGAATGGACTGGCTTGACCGGAGTGGTACCACGACGGGCGTGAAGCAGCACTGTGCTGTGTTTCGCTGCGTGAGTAAAGTTAGCGGAGGTCCAATCTGGGGGAAAGGTTGGCAGCGCACTTGTGACTCCACTGATGTCGAGGGTGTCTGTGGGCGGCGGCAATCGCTTACATCAGGTGATCCGTTGGCTCGTCTGCCACCCATCACATAAAAAATGAATATTTGACTATTCACATCGAGCTCCTGCGTGCCATCTTGCGCTAATTGGTACTCCACCTGACCCGAAAGCGTCTTACACTTCGATTACGCGGTCTTTACTCCACTCGCTTACATTATGGTTGTCAGACTGATATGGCCAGTTCTGTGCCACTTAAGCGTGTTCATTCGGTGAGCTCTTGATGACTTTGGTTCTCTTCTGGATCATTTCATTTCGGACTCCAAGCCACATAGAAGTATTTTTTTATTTTCACAACATCACATACATTGATCTAACTCCGAGATAGGTAGCTCAAGCACCTGTGTTACGGATATCAGAATCAATAGTGGGATTACAAATATATACATATAATACTTTTCTTTTGTAAATACATACTTATAATACATAGATAACAACCAGACCAATACAAACAGACATGTTCATGTACACAAATGTTTGTACTGTGCGGGGATCGAATCCGCAACCCTTGCATCAGAGGCAGCATTCACTACCATTGTTCCAAACGGGTCGTCAGTATCGAACACAACTTTTTTTATAACCGGTTGAGCAACTTTCAACATAATAAACCAGCCGTGAATGTCTATGTTTCAGATCCATAATTTATGTCGGGTAAGACGCTCTGAATGTAGATTTATCTTTAGTTTATTCGTCACTGGTGAGATCGACGATGAGAAGACTCAACGTAGTTTTCCATCATATAATACTTCCATCGAATCATCGGTGAAACTAATTGGTCTCGCCATCTACTCTGGTTTAGCTACCTCAATACATTGCAAGAAGACCGTCTGGAGAAGAAAGCATACCAGAACCGGCCGGTTGGCTGACGCCTAGTTGATAATTCCTAGGTATCGCTCAAATGACTTCGTCGGGTTATTAACTGGAGCAGTGCAGGATCGATCGAGGCAATCTCTTGTTTCGGAGGCTAAATCTCAGCTCGAGTCGCTGAGCCAGCGAAGTGAGTAAGTCAGTATACGCTGTCTCCTATACCATAAGCAGCCCTTAGGCTCATATAACGCGCGCGATATCATAACATCACAGTTATCGCGGTGTCACAATGCCCGACCCTCATCACACGCATCTGTGGTCGGATTAATCACGGATTAACTTGATCTCAACCGAACAAATCAGCTTTGTTGTACGAAATCACTTGTGACATTTTTATTTTACGTTTTGAACGTATGTACGGTCCGATTGACGTTTGAGTGTCGTTAAGCCAGTGTTTTGTTCGGGTTTCAATTTATAATGGTTTGATGGATTGAAATGTGTTTGTTATTATGGGGATGCGTTAAGGCTTATCAATTATGACCCAGTTGGAAAAAATGGAAGTTGATCTTGTTTACTTTTTTGCTTTAATAATTTTTCTGAACTGTCCCCGAATGAAGTGTTATTATAGGTATCAGAATTCATTGTGTTGCCATTACGGATATTAGAAAAAAGGGATTACAATTAAAATATATAAATATAAGTACTTATTATATCAAACCCAGAATCAACGACGGTAAAAATTTATACTTTGATTTGATTTATACTTTGATACTTAAATAAAATTTTCTAACATCCATACGCTATAATCGTCATTTTTGGGATGAATCAGCGTCTGTCCAGAGAGGGAATCGAATTCACATATTTTTGGAGCGTGAGTCACTACTTTGTGCGGCATCGTGACCCGATGGCTATGCAATCATTATTATATTAGAGACCGTGGGAGAGCCACGCTTCGGCATGAATGGGGCGGTTCGACCGGAGTTATACCACAGCCTCACAGAACCGGCAAGAAACAGCTGTGCTGTGTTTCGCTGCGTGTGTGAGGTTACCGGAGGCCTAATCTGGGGGAAAGGGAGGTTTAAAGGTTGACAGCGCACTTGTGACTCCACTGGTGTCGCTGGTGTCTGTGGGCGGCGGTAGTCCCTTACCATCAGGCTGCTCGTCTGCCGCCTATCACATAAAAAATGATAGGAATTGGCAGTTCATGATCGTCCTCTGCTTGATGAAGGCCTCCTCCATGCTGAGCTAAGGGGTTCTGTCCCAGGCCTTCCTCTTCTAATCACACACTTACGCCAAAATTTATGAAACAAACACGTCCTAATCATAGTCAGAAGCTCGTGTATGTGAATCAGTTATTACTGATATTATTTATTTGGACAACAAACAAGGCATACACTACAACATTCTTAAGACTAACACAGTAGGTAATTAAATTCTTAGTGGTGACTGAATTATAGGTTGCCACGGCATCTGAAGCGATACTATATTATACACTAACATCAAATCTCATTTAAATATGTTAAAGAACATTATTTAGAAGAAACAAGTGTAAATATGAGTTTATTATGATTATGCGTTTATTTATGTTACACTTTTAAGAGCAACAAATTTGCAAATCTGCAATAGTCACGTGACAACATACGGGCTGACTTATCCAAATCATCATCATCAGCTTATCGCAGTCCACTGCTGGACGTAGGCCTCTCCAATTGTTCGCCACTGTGATCTATCCATGGCTTCTCGCATCCAGCTCTTGCCAGCCATCCTGCGCAGATCGTCCCCCCACCTAGCCAGAGGGCGCCCTACATTACGTTTGCCAAGACGCGGTCTCCACCACACCACGCGGACTTATCCAAATACATATTCGTTTATTTTTTACACAAAAAAAGTGGAAAAATCAACCCTAATTTATACTTAATCTATTATTACATAATAAGTCATTATTTCTTCCCTCATTATCAGCATTTATGCTAGTGTGACTGCCTCGACGGTGCAGTGGTTAGTGGGTCGCACTTTAAAGCGACGGCTGCGCAAGAGGTGTCAGTTTTCGGTAAGAAATTCTTAGTGTCATCCCGGGGTCTGGAAGTCGGCGGTCATGTACCACCGTGGCTCGGATAGTACGTTAAGCCGTTGTCTTGCGCCCAATCCCTCTTCGGTTGTGTCAAGCTGGTGTCCATCGGTATATGAGTGTTAGGGAATAGTCAATAGTCAATAGTCAAATTTGCTTTATTTGCATAGGCTTGTACACAGCACTTACAAATCGTCATATATTTGAATGACTTAAAACTATTTATAAGTACTTATGTATAATTTAAATGTTAATACATATATACGTTAATACATAAAATATACTAAAGAAATAAATAAACATAATGTGATTCTACCACCGGCTCGGAAAGTTGTTTCTGGTCGAGAAGATCCGGCAAGAAACTCGCCAGTTACTCTTTTTAATAGATTGTGTTTGCACACTTGTTTGCGCTCACACTTGAACCCTATAATATATCCTGCGTACGTGGCTGATCGTAGAGAGTGGCCGCCGTAGCCGTAATCGGTTGGAGGAATATATATCCGACCCTAGCCGACCCGTTTGGAAGTGGTAGTGAACGCTGCCTTTGGTCCAAGAGTTGCGGGTTCGATCCCCGCACAGTACAAACATTTGTGTGCATGAACACGTCTGTTTGTATTGGTCTGGGTGTTTCGATGTATTATAAGTATGTATTTACAAAAAAAAAAAATTATATGTATATAAGATAAGTAATAATTTATTGACCACAACAAATGACACATAGAACAAAACAGAGAAAACAAGGTACAGAGACAAAGAGTTGCGGCCAACAAGGCTGACCTCAGCATATGCTGCAACTAACACATTCAGCAGCTGCAGCGCTGGTTTTCAGGCTGAACCTTGGGTGACGCCTTTTCATTGAAAAAATAATAATTAAAGATTGACATGCAATAAATACATGTAAAAAGAAAATGATAAATTACATATACAAAACAAATAATAACACAGAGATAAATAATCAATTTTAAAGCATTAAAATTATATTTAAAAATAACAACACAAAAAAACAACAAAACAACAAAATAAAATGGCATTCGCGGGTGTCAAACCAATATTATCATAAGCGACAGTGGCGCCATCAATTAACTGCGCGCATTATAGTCACAGTATGTACCTACACAAAGGAAAAAAACAAAAAGTAGTATATATTTGTAATCCCACTGTTGATTCTGATATCCGTAAAACAGGTGCTTGAGCTACCTATCTCGGAGTCAAATCAATGTATGTGATGTTGTTAAATATTAAAATTTATTTATATTTTATTTAGCGAGTGTAAGTGAGAAAATATATTGTAGGGTAACTGCGAGGTAACCGAATACGGGCGGGAGGCAGGGAATAACCATACTGTACGCAGAACCTACTCATTATTAAACTTTGACGTCACTATGTTGGCTTTACTGCGGTGATTACTAATTTTGCACGCTTGTTGTCACCGGGGACAGGGACGCTTGATGTCGCTTTGAACAAGCCACTTGCATCAAATAAACTTAGCAAACATCAATTAGGTCGGTTAGCATTACTGCTGATAGGTTACACAGTTAGGTATCGGTCATAGTTGTGTGTTGCAATATACAATTAGTCGGCTAGATCTGAGAATTCCCCGTAGGTATACTTTGTTACAAACACGTGGAATAACATGTATATCTCAAATGAATTAGAGGAGAATCACATTACTTGTAGTACATTTACATCCCTTTAACCACGTGTTCTACCAACCATTCTGAACAACATTTGTTCTAAGAGTTTTCGAAATTAGTCGAACATTTTTTCGACTCCCCATACACAATGACCAGGTCACGTGACCGACTTTGTATGAAAAGTTGACATTTTTTTATGCGAATTTCCAAAAGTCATAGAATAAATGTTGTTCAGACTGGTTGATAGAACACGTGGTTAAAGGGGTGTGAATGATCACAGATACACCCTGTATTATGTACTATGTATATATTGTATTTATAATGTACTTATTAATAATAGTAAAGTAGCAGCCTTTAACTGTCCCACTGCAGGGCATAGAAATCAAGTCAGTTAAATATATTTATATACATAGGCACCTACGTGTATGTACCTATATATATATAGGTAAAGTAGTTATTTTAAATTAATGTTTTTCTTTCCTTTACTTTACAAGTTCACTTTCTGCATGACCCAAAGGTTGACAGGTAGAGAATGCTTCTTGGCGTTAAGTTCGCCAATTGTATCAAAATATGAGCAATAAGGTTTTAAATAAATAAATAAATATTTAATTACTTGTACATAGACTGTTATGATTTACATTTTTAATGTATGACGATTTGTTAGAGCTGCATACATGCCTATACATTATAGTACGAGTATTTTTGTATTTTGAATTATGAACCGTATGCTATTGCTGTCGTAGTCAAGAAAACGTGGACATGAACGGATTTTTTTATGTGATTGTAGGCAGACGAGCAGATGGATCACCTGATGGTAAACGATTGCCGCCGCCCATGGACACCAGTGGAGTCACAAGTGCGCCGCCAACCATTAAACACCTCTCTCCTCCGGATTGGGCCACCGGTACCCTCACTCACGAAGCGAAACACAGATGCTTCACGCCGGTCAATAATATCCAGAATACACAAAAGTCGCTGGACCAGGGGAGTCCTGGAATCAAGTTCAATGGCTGATATCCGTCGGCACGGAGATCGAGACTGTATGGGTCAGGCAGAAGATCTCTAAGAGTGAAAAAGAGGGAAGAGGCCAAATCGAAAACTGGATCACGAAAAGACCACCATGATGAATATATCTATACAGAAACTCTGGTGAGCGATGGTACCTCAGTGGTACAGAACGCGCCTTCCATACGAGGGTTCGTGGTTCGAATCCAAACATGCACATCTGGATTTTTCAAAACTACGTTCGTATTCCTACCATTAGCTCGGCGGTGAGAAAAAACATCGTTTCGGAAGGTTTTTTTTATCACATACAAAGACTTTTGACAAAATCACGTTAATGGCATTGTATAAGCCACTGAGGTTTGTCCACAATGGTTTTTGAAACGTGTAACCATGATTCAGTTGGTCTGGTTGTTAAAGGGTTGCGAAGGTCAGACGGCAGTTGCTTCATTGTAGTTATCAAACTTCCCAAATTCTGAATCAACATCTAAACGTACCCCGGGCTCCAGAGGGAAAGCTTTGGACGCAACCGAGAATTAGACGCTAAAATTGGGATGAAAAGTACGGTCAGGAACTCTAAAACAAAAAAGATGCACATTTTATTCAATTATCCTAGATGAGCAGTGGGTCGTCCGAGATACCGTTGGAGGGACTAAGTCGCCAAGGACCTCAAAGCACTCAACGTGCACGATTGGGCGGCATTGGCACAGGACCGCAAAAAATGGCGAACTTTGACGTCGGAGGCCAAGACCCAGCGTAGTAAGTAAGTAAGGTGAGCTTTGAATGGGCAATTTTTCATAGTAAACTCAGGCAACATCAATGAGTAAACTTAAGTTTCCATCCATAGTTAAAGCATCAGCTCCGATCACCATGAGCACTAAGCACCGAGTCACGACCGCAACTTGATTACCCATCGACGTAGGTTGAGGATAGCTTAGAAGTTCGCGAACTAACGTTATTGAACTAGGCCAAACGTAGAAGGCGGCGGATTGTAACTTCTGGCAAACAGCTTACTGGAGTGGCGTTTAGGAATAGTGAATAGAACACTGGGACTAGGGCTGTAGGGTTGTATTGCATTCTATGTTCGAGTGGCTCGTGTGGCTTTTAGGATTAGGAAATGCGTGAGACAGTGGACGTTAAGTAAGGATGTGTCTACATAATGAATAGTACGATGATACCTTAGTGAATAAGACCGTGCGTTTTCTAAACAAGCGACCTCTAGATTAACTCGTTGGCGCAGTGGGTAGCTCGTCACACTTTAAAGCGACGGCTGCGCTTGGGGTGTACCTGAGTTTTTCTGTTAAGAAATTTTCAGTGTCGGCCTGAAGTCTGGAAGATGGTGGTCTTGTACCCCCGTACCTCGGAAAGCACGTTAAGCCCCTGCGCTAGATCCCTCTCCGGTCGTGTCACACTGGTGTCCCATCGGAATATGAGGGCAAGTGAATAGAGAACGCATAGATTATTCAAATCTATGTAATTTTTTTAAGCCCATAAGCTCGTCAGTACCTAACGAGAAACATCGTATCCCAAAACTGCAGGCTTTGGATAGTTTCTGAAACGTGTACCCATGGTTTAGTTGGTCCCTCAGTAAGTGAGAAGGAAGTCGCTTCATTGTCTACCTTAAATCGTGGATCAAGATCTAAGCGTACTCCGGGCTCCAAAGCTTTGGTAGAAATAAGCGCACACTCACTAACTCATCATTAGTTCAGGCGGTGAGGGTTATCGCTAGAAAGTAATTACGTGAGGAAACCTGCATGTTGCAGATAGTTTGATGATGATAGTTCTATTGCCTAAAATGTTCGCATGTCGACGAAATAAAAAGCGAAGAAAAGAAACTCCAAAACGATTTCCATCTAAAAATTCATAACGACGCATGGTATCGGACAGTTGTACCGGCCATTCTGACGGAACCACAAAAAACTACAAAGAAAACAGCTGTATTCAAAGAGAGCACGCCGCAATAATACCTCTCCTCAAAATGTACGCCGAGCCAGAACACTCGGTTAGTTGAATAATTCAAAAATTCACATCCGACAGTCGCGAAAACAAGTAAAGTAAACGCAGGCGGTGCAGCGAAAAAAACACACTAGTGATGTGACAAAATTTATACACAAACTAGCAACTTGTTCTTTTAGTAGGTTCCGCTCTAGCGTTTAACTGCCTTCGTTAAGCAACAAAATCAGTAGTTTATACAAAATACAAATACAAAATAACTTTATTTCTCATACATGTTTTGAGACGCTCCAGGAAGTAATAAATTACTTGAGTTGGTCTTACCCAATAGGTTTAGTTCACACAATGAGATAAAAAGCTTAGCTACAAAAATTACAAAATATTTCAAACTTTTTAACATTAAATAGATTTGAATTTTTAGTTACGTAAAAATGATATTTTAAATTAAACAAACCGACCAAATGCGAGTCTGACTCGCGCACCGAGGGTCCCGCCGTACATTTCATTTTATTAAAATATTTTTATTATACTATGTAACTAAAAAAAAAATATTTTCGTAATATTTCCTATATTTGCATTATATGACAATGCTTCATGCCAAATTTCAAGATTCTGAGTTTACGGGAAGTGCCCTGTAGGTTTTGATTCCTTTGCAAGTGTCGAAAATTTGTTGAAAATTACGACATTATCAGCTGTATCTTTTAATTGGCATAGACGTTTGATATTTTCACAGCTTAAAGGGACAATAAACTTGAGAATTTCATGTGAATTTCAGCTTGATACATCCACGCATTCTTGAGATAAAGGGTCTTGACAGACAGACAGACGGACAACAAAGTGATCCTATAAGGGTTCCGTTTTTTCCTTTTGAGGTACGGAACCCTAAAAAGAAACAAATTTTGGGTTTGTGTGTGCGCATGTAAGTATACATATGTACCGGCCTGTCATTAGGTGTTTTAGCTAAAAAGAGGTGGTTCTTATATACATGTACCGCAGGGTGATTTGAATTTGTGCGTAGGTGCATTTAAAAAAATATAGTTGTAAACTTACGCGTTGCCACATACACAGTAGAAGCTTGACTGCCTCAGTGGCGCAATAGTTAGTGGGTCGCACTTTAAAGCGACGGTTGCGCATGGTGTTCGATCCCCGGATCAGGCAAAAATTTGTACCTGAGTTTTTCTGTTAAGAAATTCTCAGTGTTAGCCCGGAGTCTGGAAGTTGGCGGTCTTGTACCTCCGTGCCTCGGATAGCATGTTAAGCCGTTGGTTCTGCGCCTAATCCCTCTTCGGTCGTGTCACACTGGTGTCCCATCGAAATAAGAGGGTACGAGAATAGAGAGTGCACTTGTGTCTGCGCAAATTCTTGTGCACTATAATATGTCCTGCGTCGATGGCTGATCGCTGAGATTGACCGCCATGACCGAAATATCGATTTGAAGGACATTATTATTATTATTATTAGAAGCTCACCGTAACATCGATCGAGTTTCTTTACTCGTGTGCTCGCTCGCTCAAAAGACACAACCCTAATATAACGCATGAGTAGGCTAAAAACTCGCTGAGCAATACTGTATCATTACATATACTATTATAGTTATGCTCGTATTTAACATAATCAAGGTGTGTGTATTTAGTAGCTTGCATCGCATAGTTGCTGACGCCGTTTTCTATACATTACTATTGAGTTTCTTTTGGCCGACGGAAAAAATCGGAATCACCGATGTCTTCTTAGATAGTGCTCAATAGTAATACGCATGTTAGATGCAAAACACCCCCCGATCAATATCTTAGCCTTTAGTTTGCAACCCTAAAAAATTGTCAAAATACAGTTTCTGAAAAAAAGATTGGAAACCTTACATGTAGGTACGAGTAGGACGCATTAGCTACCGAAGGTTTCTTGGAGAAATTTTATCATTCATAATAGCTGGTATCGATTGGTTGAACAAATTTGACGTCCCGTTTGGACCAATTGTAGTGAACCTCGGGTGCAAGGGTTGCGGGTTCGATCCCCGCACAGTACAAACATTTGTGTGCATGAATATGTCTGTATTGGTCTGGGTCTTTTCTATGTATTATATATGTATATAAGTATGTATTTACAAAAGTAAAGTATTAAATGTATATATTTGTAAGTCCCACTGTTGACTCTGATATCCATAACACATGTGCTACCTACCTCGGACCTCGATGTCAGATCAATCTATGCTGACGTTGTGAAATATTTATAAAAAAAAAATTGCCAATATCAGATTTTGAAGTATTCCCGGGAATCACAAATAAAATTCAAAGTACGCTATTTTATCCCTTAGAGGAATTTCCCTTTACTAAAACGTGCTATCTAAACGTGCAAGGATTTCGTATAGTTTCCCTCCAGGGCGCAGTGTTTTTCAACCCTGTATTGCTAAAATTTTTGCGTATGAGCAAGCATAAGTAGTAGGATAAACTTACTGCAAAATGTTCGCTCCCAAACTCATTATCCTTTTCATACAAGCTCTATGGGTTAGATTACTTATAGCCTTTTAGGTTCCGTTGAACAAACAAATAGATGTACCTGCCTTAAATTTGCCTGAGGAACACGAGTAAGTTCCCCAGATAACCTAGGAAAAGGGCATGAGGATGATGATGATTAATGGCCAAGTAAAGCACTAAAGCCGTGGCAGGCCCACCACAAGGTGGACCGACGATCTGGTGAAGATCGCGGGAATCCATTGGATGCGGGCGGCACAGGACCGATCTGTGTGGAGAACATTGGGGGAGGCCTATGTCCAGCAGTGGACGTCTATTGGCTGAAATGATGATGATGTTGATGAAAGCACTAAAAAAAATAATTTCGTGCTCAGGCGGGAATCAAACCCACATCTTCCACAATCCAATCCAGTTCTACCAATTAGACAACTGAACACGTTACTTAACCGACGAAATTTGTAAGTGCTTGATTTGACATGAGCTGTCGAGTATCTTTAATATTGTAGGTATATTTACAATATCCAGTGAAAATATTATGAGAAATATTTGACCACCAGTTAACTGCTTAATCAATTAATAATAATAATAAGTAAAAAAAATTTTAAATAACTTAAATCTACTTATTACAAACTAACGTTCAGAATCTTGAATAATTAGTATTATGTAAGATTCTGAACGTACTACTAGTACTACTATTCTGAACGTAGTTCAAAAGAAAGTTCACATTTGCTTATTTTATTACGCGAAAGCAACTATTCTGAGGGGCGCGGGGGGTATGTCAGTCGGTAGTCTGGCTCTTGGGAATTTAGTCGCTATGGAGCGTTTCTCTGGTGCGGACCGTGCGTTGTGCGTACGTGAGTTTTACAAAAACGGTAATTCGGCGACTGTAGCGCGTAGAAAATTCTGCAGTATTCGACATATTCGTCACTTAAATGATGCGCCTAGCACTCGACTCATTGCAAAATGGGTTAAGAAGTTTGAAGAGACTGGGTCAACTCTGGAGAAACCAAAATCTGGGCGGCCAAGAACATCAAGAACAGCCGAAAACGTGGACAGTGTTACTCAGTCTATTCGAGATGATCCAAACCTCTCGATTCGGAAGCGTGCTGTTGCTTTAAATGTGCACAGATCTTCATTATGCCGCATTTTACGCAGAGATTTAAAGCTGCACCCGTACAAAATTCAGTTAGTGCAAGAACTGAAGCCTCTAGATGCTGGTCAGAGGCTTGCCTTTGTAAATCAGATGATTGAGCGTTTTCCAACGTTCACCAACATCTTGTTTTCCGATGAAGCCCATTTTCACCTGAATGGGCATGTAAACAAGCAAAATTGTCGTTACTGGTGTGCAACCAACCCAAAACAAAAACATCAGAAACCGCTACATTCACCCAAAGTCACCGTATGGGCAGCGATGTCGGCGCGAGGAATTATCGGCCCTTACTTTTTTGAAGATGGAAGGGGACGCACACTCACAGTGAATTCAGAGCGTTATGTGGAGATGTTAGACGAGTTTTTCGTACCCCAACTGCAAAACTTTCCTGGTTACAACCAAAGAACATGGTTCCAGCAGGATGGAGCAACTTCACACACGTCCAACAGATCTCTGCCTCGAGTTCGAGAAATTTTTCCGAACAAATTAATCTCCAAGCGAGGTGACATAAATTGGCCACCACGGAGTCCCGATTTAACGCCTATGGATTTTTTTCCTGTGGGGTTATGTCAAATCAAAAGTTTACGCTAATAAACCGACTTCCCTGGCACAATTAAAAGAAAATATCCGCCATGAAATGGCAGCCATCACGGAGACTACCTGCCGAGCTGTCATAGGCAATTTTAGTGCCCGACTAAATGAATGCCGAGAGCGCAACGGTTTACATTTGGACGATGTTATTTTTAAAAAATAAATTCCCAAACAGTGTACTTCAATATAAAATAAAACATTTTTCAATAAAGCTAAGACTTTTCTTTTAAAAAAAGATTTAAATGTGAACTTTCTTTTGAGACACCTTGTACTAGTGTACTCGTACTTATTTTTGACATTTTGTCTGAACTAGGATGATTGCAATTTCAAAAGATTGCTATAAAAATATCAACTATTCATTGGTTTTCGTCGGTGGGATCTATTTATTCCCTTTGCCTTATAGAGGGCAGGTAAGTTGTTTCCACACATGTGCCGATCTCATTTTCAGTGGTACACCCATCCCTAACACCGGACATCAGGGTAAAAGCACAACACGAGCTCATTTGTGTTGATTGTACGTGTTTTTGTTTCGTCACTAACAGCTGCCAGTTTATGCAGAAATAAATTGACGTGATTTTTTAATGTATGAAACATTTTTATGTGTAACTGTGTGGCCCGTCCTCACTTCGTTTCGGGACATTTGTTCCAATGTGTACCAATAGATGGTGCCAGGTATCGATTACATCTCGCAAGCGTTTCGCATTACCTATAAACAGTGTTGCTGTCTGCAGGTTTTACCTTTTTACCCGACTACGGCGAAGCAAAAAGGAGGGTTATGATTTTGACCTGCATGTGTGTATGTATGGTTGTTCATCTGTTCCCTCATAACTTCTAAACTAGTTATTATATTTGAACAAATGAGGTGTCGTTAAAAGCGTCTTAATTTTCTTTTGGTTATAGGCGACATGACGTCACGTTAAATTGACTACAGCGCCCTCTAGGGGACTTAGAGTAAGTATCAAATGAAAGAGCTTTTTTAGCAAATTTCAAATATGTAATTTTATTTACATAATCAGAAGATGTTAAATACAAATAAAGTTTAATAACTAAAACCCGACTACCAAAAAACCACACTCTAAAAAGTACGAAACGTGGTCGTATGCCGCCTACTGTAGCAAAATAAAATAAAATAAATGTGTAAGTAATTATTGAAAAGTTAATCTACTCAGACAATAAGATGAACTATTTACTACTACGCTGCTTTTCGATGATTTTGAGGTGTGAGGACACCTCACAGAAAATCGTAAACAATATTATCATATTACTGCCACTACAGCGCAGTAGGTAATGCGAAACGTTTTGCAACGAATGTAATGTGTTATTTGAGAGCGCTACATCAAGATTATTTTTGGATTAATAATAATTAATAGTTCATAACAACATTCAGTATAAGAAGCCCAACCAAAATATTGTTGGTTCACCATCATCATCAGCCCATTTAAGTCCCCACTGCTGGGGCACGGGCCTCCCTCAATCACATGAGGGGTAATTGCCATACTCACTACGCTTGGCAGACGGGTTGGCGAGGTTTTTAATATAAATGCAGAGTTTTCCTTCTCTGGGTGCTGATGATCATGCCAGCAGCTTTACCTTAGTCGCCTTTTACGACACCTCGGTAAGAGTGAGGGTGGCCTATTCTACTCTGCCGGGGACCACTCGGCCAAGAGGTATGAGTGAGGGTATTGTTGGTTATAATTACTAAATAGAATCCGTATTCATCTTTAAAAAATGAGAAATCCATAAACACGGACCTAATTAAAGACCTCTCTTGGACCACTAATGTTTTAAGGGGGAGTTTAAAGGTTGGCTACGCACTTGTGAATCCACTGGTGTTGCGTGTGTCCATGGGCGGAGGCAATCGCTTACCATCAGGTGATCAGTCCGCTCGTCTGCCAACTATATCTTAAAAAAAAACTAAGTCCCGAGTTACTCTCTTACACATTTTTATCGTTGATGCCCCTGCATCAAGAGAACGACTTAAGCGCGAGCCGGAAGTTACGACCAAACCGGAGTACCCGTACCCTTCTCACACGCATTGTGTTTCTCCTTAGTTTGGATGCGACAGGTATATTCTCAATCGCTATAGGACGTCTTGGCGCTAAAACCCCAGTTCTGCGGAGCGTGTAATGAGAGGCGTGAGATGTAAAATTGCTCTTTGTCGGATAACAAAGTTTGCATAGAAGACAATGTTAAGTCGTAAATCGCTGGAGTGGCGCTTATCGCGCAGTCGCGCGGGCGGCGCCTACGACGAGAATCGTCATAAGCTAGACAAGCGAGATGTTTTAAGACTTAACTTAAAGAACAAAGGCCGGGAAATAAAGAAATAGGTCTGAATATATTCGTGAAGTCATAAATGCTTCGCTTTAAAATATGACCGTAACTATTCCTGGTGTAACGACTGTATGGAAAGAATAAATAATCTGAATATCCGTGACATCTGAAAACCAGCACAGCACCGGCGGCACTATAAGTATTAAATAAATAGTAAATCTGTTTGCCGAGAGATTGTAACCCCGAAATGGACCACATTTCATATTTTTAACATGTCCATATTGTTTTTTTATATGAAAGTAGACATAAAATGAACAGACCCATATTTTTTCTTTTCTCAAAATTTGTCCATTTTCATGCATAAAATAATTATTGAAATTCTTTTCATTCTAAATAGACGTAAGCGCCAAATGACGTCATCGGACGGCTGAATACAGCGATATTCCTTTGCTTAACATTGTTTTAATAAAAAAAGGTACTACTGTCAAAGGTAAATAATACTAGTGTCAACATTGTCCACGTCATTCATACATTCAACGTTGACAAGTTGTCTTTTTTTTGACAGTTACATGTCATGGGTTTGGCATTACGTAAATTCAAAACTATAATGTGCTAAGCAAAGAAATATTTTACATTCTGCCGTCCGATGACGTCATCTTACGTTTTTTAGTTTTTAATTTTTTTCTCAGTTAATAAGCAATATAAAAAATGAATAAATATATATTCGAGCAGCGGAAAAGTAAACAAAGAATTGGTATTTTTTGTTTCAGAGCTTAGCAATTTTGAAATGTTGTCCATTGTTTAAAATAGATCCGGTTTAGTAGCTGACAATTGAAATTGATTAGCGTCGCTAGTGTGCCCTATCCGTCACATTAACCTGACAGATCCAAATGTCAAGTTTTTTTTTATGCTAGAGACGGACAAACAAGCAAGCAAATCACCTGATGAAAAGTAATCATCGCCGCCCATGAACATGCGCGAAATCGAAGAGATCGCTAATGTGTTGCCGGCCTTTTAAAAAAGAGTACGCTCTTCTCTTGAAGGTCTCTAAGTCGTAGCCGTCCGGAAATACTCCTGCAGCCAAACCGTTCCCGTAAATTTTGATTACATCTGCAAATTTTTTGGGAATGACACATTCCTATATCTCAGCTCACTTAGAATGCCAACCAACACGCTATGGATTTGACAGATCAATATCTACAGCGGAGTGTCACGCAGAGTAGGTAAGTGTACCGTCTTTTTTTCGTTATTTAACAGTCATACCGACATGAATCTGTGCTACTTAATTTCATTCTTTACATCTAGAGGTCATTGAACTCGTAAATACATCAAAGGTTCATTCGGGTGGAGGGGAAAAAGTTGGCAACGCACTTGTGACTCTACAATATGGCCATGGGCGGCGGCAATCGCTTACCATCAGGTGATTCGTCCGCTCACCTGACCTATCACACATTAATTCTAGATGCTAATAGTGGATACAGATAAGACGACCGATGAAACAAAAATAATATTTAAATACAGACGTATATTACAGCTAGATATATGTACGAACACAAATGTTCGTTCCAGGCGGAAATCAAACTATTGGCGTACGCGATAGAGTAACTATCAAATGCTCCATCGCGGTAACTAACTGATAAAAGCAATATATTTTTTTTAAAATATACCTAAGAGTAATAATAACATAAAATCCCTTGCAATACAAAATTACTAGTTGGTTGAAACAAAATCAAAAATCAAAATCAAAATATCTTTATTTTGTAACTTAGTCTATGCGTTTACAACATAGTGGTTGGTGCCTCCTATTAAGCAAAGGATTTGCTTGTGTATTAACAAAAGACGAATAATGTGACCGAGAGTGTTGTGACCCGGAAACATTCATCAGACAGTTAAACATAGTATTGTCACGTATAATTAATCAAAATTCAATCTTAGACAATAATTGTCTAAGATTAAATTTTGATTAAACCACCGTTGCTATATGAACCACCGCCATTTGTTTTTGAACCGCCTGCCGCCATCTATAGTCGCTTTAGGGAACTAATATTGACATAAATACTCCTTGCACAGCAGCCTGGCTGAATCTTCCAAACACATCGGTCTTCGGATGAACTTGGATAAAACCAAGGTCATGTTCAAGTAGCTCGTTGATCCGGGACCGGTCGCTGTTAATGGAGTACCTCTCGAAGTTGTTCAGGAATATGTCTATCTAGGACAAGCGCTCCAATTAGGCAGAAACAACTTCGAGAGAGAAGCCAATAGAAGAATTCAGCTAGGCTGGGCAGCATTTGGTAAACTTCGTCAAGTCTTCTCGTCACCCATCCCTCAAAGTCTTAAGTCGAAAGTCTTCGACCAGTGCGTCCTTCCGGTCATGACTTACGGTGCCGAGACGTGGACACTCACGGCTGGACTAGTCCACCGGTTCAAAGTCGCTCAAAGAGCTATGGAAAGGGCTATGCTCGGAGTATCTCTGAAGGATCGCATCAGAAATGATGTAATCCGACAGAGAACCAGAGTCACCGACATAGCCCACCGAATTAGCAAACTGAAGTGGCAGTGGGCTGGTCATATTAGCCGCAGAACTGACAGCCTTTGGAGCCGTAAAGTCCTTGAGTGGAGACCGCGACTCGGTAAGCGTAGTGTAGGACGCCCTGCGACAAGATGGGATGATGACATTCGAAGGCTGGCTGGTGTGGGCTGGATAAGAGTGGCCGAAAATCGGGAGCAGTGGCGTGCATTAGGGGAGACCTATGTCCAGCAGTGGACGAGTGTGGGTTGCTGATGATGATGATGATGAAATACTCCTTTGCACCGTGCTCGTTTCATGTAAGGGAAATTTTAAATTTAAGTGTATTTGTATATGAACCATTAATTTATTCTCAAGAAACTCAAAGAAACCTATGTTTGCCATAATGATTAAGTGTAGCTAATAATAAAATTGACCTTAACATATCGATATTTCGACTAACGCGTCTAGACCGGTGTTTAGGTAAATTATTAAATACGAGTACAAAACGGCCAATGTCACAATGATATCATTATTGTGTTGCTAGTGTTAGTAAAGAATTAAAAATGCGCTAAATATTGTGTTTTTTATGAAATTATTACAACAGTTCATTTTTCACTACGTCTTAAATATATCTCCTTGAGCTTCTCTTACGTAGGTATTGATATCTACATTGCCTTTCGAGGTGACGGAATAGGTTTAGTATCGTTATAATTATCATTTCTTCCCGCAAACGCTCTGGCTATGGTATGAATTTGAGATATTTTAGAGAAAGTGGTTCATTAAAAAACGAGTGTTAAGTGAGTGTTTTTAAGTCGACGGGCAGCCCTAACTAGCGATACCCATCGATTCAAAGGAAAGGGAGTCTCAAAGCAAACATTTATACTATTTATTTAATAATTGTGCACTACTTTTTGATCAATTTTTGCATCGAAATTTGGAATCACGCCATTGGCCGTTATTGGCGCTAATTTAAATTTCGAGTACTATTGTCCCAAAAGTTAAGTACAAGTATTAAATAAATAGTAGGTATAAGTGTTTTCCGAGAGGCTATCCGGTCTAGATGCTAACAATTTAAGTCGCTAGTGTGCCTTACCCGTCACCTTGAGGGGTCGGCAGCGCGTATGCTCGTACGTCCTCTGGAAATGCAGTAGTGATGCCGGATAATCGACGTCGATTTATTAAACGATTATAATCGATTAATCTGCAATTATTTCTAGATATAATCGTCATGTATATTATGCCTTCTTAGACATCTTCGTTATGAATGACCATTATATCTAGAAATAATTGCAGATTAAATTATAATCAATAGTATCGGCTTCATTCCAGTATCGATTCAATCGAAAGTCTTTTTAATTCAAACGATTATAAAAGATTATAGTCGATTATATATCGACCATGAATGAAAATCAATTTAATCAATATTATCATAGTACAATCTACTATTAGATTATTATGAGTGAAAATAATCTATTAATCGACTGTCGATTATATGTTTCGCTGAGTGAGTGAGGGAGACCCAATTTATTTAATTAGGGGGTCTAATTTCAAGTTACCACGTACGATCGTTCGATCGAGCCGACAGTCAACCAATTGTAGTTTAGTTTGGCAATTTGAAATACCATCGTATGGGACACTTTCGTACGGATCCGACCATAGACTCTCGTGAATGAATGATATTCGCGATGATAGTGTCGCCGAAAGACCCACATCAAATAAAACCAATTGAATTGATTTTATTTATAATTTACAATATTTTTTTTAAAGAATAAAAGATATTTGACTTTTTAAATTAAAGGACTATTGTTTAATGTGTTTGAAAGAAAGATTTTAAATAATAAAAACATTAAAATGTTAAAATATTTTTAAAAATCTGACAGCTTGCTATTTTTCTACATCATAGCCCATATAGTTATCTGTGGCCATCTGTGAAACATTAGAAAAAAACTTGTAAATTACCTATTGACATAAGTATGTACGTACGATAAATATATCTCAATACATAATTTAAAATATTGTAAAATGGTTTGAAAGCGTATGTACATTAGTATTATGCTTATATACAAGTTCTATAGTTATCTAAAGACTCTACTTTCTTAAGTAAAATCAAGTATAAGTTAGGTTAGTCGCATAATCCTACCTAAATAAGTTTATTTGTTATTAATTTTACTCTGCCGGGGACCACTCGGCCACGGAGTAGAATAGGCCATCCTCACTCTTACCGAGGTGTCGTAAAAGACCAATAAGGTAAAGCTGCTGGCATGATCATCAGCACCCAGACATGGAAAACTCTGCATTTATATCAAAACCCTCGCCAACCCGTCTGCCAAGCGTGGTTAGTATGGCAATTACCCCTCATGTGATTGAGGAAGGCCCGTGCCCCAGCAGTGGGGACTTAAATGGGCTGATGATGATGACTATTCCAATTTACACTTTAGAAAGAACAACTTTGAAACATCATTTCTATAATTTAACCATTTGTAATTAAATATTTCAGTAAACAAGACATCAAAGTTCTCCATTGGACCAAACTGTAATAGAAAGCTGAGCTAGAATGACTGTGAGAGGAGAATGAGTTGAACAAAGTGAACATCTCACCGGAGGTAATCAAAATAACAAAAAGTTATTTAACTGAATCTATAATATCTGTGCTATAACTAATTTCCTTACTGAAAGAAAAAACATTAAGATAAAGATAATATAATTGTTTGAAACATGTATACAAAAGTGTAATCCTTATAAATAAATATTTCACAACATCACATACATTGGTCTGACTCCGAGATAGGTACCTCAAGCACCTGTGTTACGGATATCAGAATCAACAGTGGGATTACAAATATATGCATATAATACTTTTCTTTGATAAATACATACTTATAATACATAGAAAACACCCAGACCAATACAAACTAGACATGTTCATGCACACAAATGTTTGTACTGTGCGGGGATTGAACCCGCAACCCTTGGAACAAAGGCAGCATTCACTACCGTTCCAAATGGGTTGTCAAATCCTTGCTGTGTTATTCTTGGTTGGTGGTCCAGAACCATGATTTTGGAGGCCAGCGTACCTGTGAGCCAATGATCGAGGATTTGGCGAGTCTGGCAATTAGCTATGAAGGGACTGCCGTCTGACCTTAACAACCCTTAGACGGGGGAACCACACCAAATTAATCATAGTTACATGTTACAGAAACTTATTCAAGTAATCTTAAGTGCATATGGAGCTCGTTGGTAGAAATATGCATTTGAGTTTATTTTTTACATTATTTCCAATCTAAAATTAAATAGCTTGTTTTTATTTACTTAATAAGTATGATTGTAATCGAAATACCTAATGTACCAACAGTTTTTTGTATGAGAGAGCAATAAAAATACTTTTATTATTAGGTATTTATTTATTTTATTTAAAACTCCTTTATGATTATTGCAGAATATCTACCAGCATTGCACAGATCTCCGCTAGAAGAAACATACCCAGTTCCAGTACTCCGGACTTCATTGCTAAACGAAGTTAATTATTTGCTGAAAATAGTTTGTTATAATTCAACTGATAAGTACCTATGGACAAGCATCATTCAGTCATCATTTATTATGTAAATAAAGTAAAGTATCAGCTTAATTATTCCCTTTGTAGGGCTAAGACCCCCATCATAGAAATCAAGTCATCGCTACTATGATGGGATTAGGCTTAATCATCACTCTTGCCAAATGCGGATTAGTGATCACAAACCCGAACTATGTTCGGAAAATTCAAAACATACCTTTGCTCGACC
Organism: Marasmia exigua; assembly: GCA_019059595.1. Classification (NCBI taxonomy): domain Eukaryota; kingdom Metazoa; phylum Arthropoda; class Insecta; order Lepidoptera; family Crambidae; genus Marasmia; species Marasmia exigua. Next base: position 16,005,411 of record CM032465.1, on the reverse strand, counting down.
CGGGAATCGAACCCATGACCCCGAGATCATGGCCACAGGGCCATCGTCAGAACCGTCTTAAACCATTAGACGATGGGGCGTTGTTTTATTTGTAAATAGTTAAAGGTTATTAATTAATACTAAGTGGGTGTGTGAAGATAGATAGACATCCTTTATTGCACAGAAAGAATACAAAATATGTGTGTGTACATAGTTTCTTCTTAAAATAGGATAACATTATTGTATCTTTTATTATTTATTTTAATAAATGATTCCATCACATGTACTTTGTTGTTTTTTTCATTCCTTATGTACTGCTCTCCTGTTAATTAGTATGTTAATCGCATGAGTGTTAACAGGGCTTTTGGAACAGTGGTAGTGAACGATGGCTTTGGTTCAAGGGTTGCTGGTTCGATCCCCATACAGTACAAACATTTGTGTGCATGTACATGTCTGTTTGTATTGGTCTGGGTGTTTTCTATGTATTAGTATGTTTTTACAAAAGAAAAGTATTATATGTATATATTTGTAATCCCACTGTGGACTATGATATCCGTAACACAGGGTGCTTGAGCTACCTATCTCGGAGTCAGATCAATGTACATATGTGATGTTGTGAAATATTCTATGGGATATATTGAAATTCACTAACTAATAGTGGAGCAAATGTATTAAACCAGTTAAACATAAGTTTAACTGGTTGGTACTGTGTAATCTTTAATGGATATCCAAAATTACCCCAAAATTGTAAAATTTATAAGTAGATAACTAGGTACTTAAATAGTTATGTAGGAACCTAGCACAAAGGTAAGTAGGTAGTATACCTACTTTTTAAGGAAAGAGAAAACTTATTACGTATACTTGTAATGTAGACAAAGTAGGAACTTAGGCAAAATTATTGCCTCTTGTAATACATAATTTAGGCTTGCAAATGGTTAAAACCCTCAAAATGTATTTCACTTTGTACTTTGGTGGATTAATACCTAATTGAGTCAAAAGCCTATATAAATAATACCTAAATTAAACCATCAAAAGTTTCAAACTTTTGAACTGATAAGATTAAGTTTGAAGAATACAATGTACTTAGTCGCAGAAAAAGACTAATTACTTAGTGAATCTAGTTTATCTATAAGAAGCCTACACCACTAGGTAGGTACTTAGTATACTTACTTACTTAAATCTGCATTAAATCATTGAACTATACCATACATATTCTCACTGGCATAAATCTACAAAAATTCTCAGTAAGTAGGTAAATAGGCACTTAATGTAAATTAATTTACATATTTAAACGTAAGTACTGAGATTCATACATTAACACTTTGATTAAGCATTAAAAGTACCTAAGTACTCTATGTATTCATAATCATCTATATAGGTATAGCAATTTTAACATTTTATACCAAGAAACTCCGCTTTAAACTAATCTTTATTGATATGTAAGTCATTGGACCTTATTTACAAAGACATAAAGATCCTTTTTTAATACACCATAAATCCATTCAACCGAACCAAAACACCTTTCGAGCTATCGTGAATTTTGACATAAAGACGCGAGACAAGAAATGTCAAATTCGATAGTTTGGTTGAGCATTGGTGTCTTCAAATTAGGGTTTGAGGCGAGATGTGTCAAAAGAGTTTCGGTTGAGTTCAACCGACGCAATGTTCACTTCAAATTAGGAAACGTCGTCAAATACGTTTGGTTGAGTCTCAAAGTTAACTTCAAATTAGACCCCCAGGGGGTCTAATTTCAAGTTACCACGTACGATCGTTCGATCGAGCCGACAGTCAATCAATTGTAGTTTAGTTTGGCAATTTGAAATACCATCGTATGGGACACTTTCGTACGGATCCGACCATAGACTCTCGTGAATGAATGATATTCGCGATGATAGTGTCGCCGAAAGACCCACATCAAATAAAACCAATTGAATTGATTTTATTTATAATTAACAATAAAATTTTTAAAGAATAAAAGATATTTGACTTTTTAAATTAAAGGACTATTGTTTAATGTGTTAGAAAGAAAGATTTTACATAATAAAAACATTAAATGTTAAAATATTTTTAAAAATCTGACAGCTTGCTATTTTTCTACATCATAGCCCATATAGTTATCTGTGGCCATCTGTGAAACATTAGAAAAAAACTTGTAAATTATTGACTTAAGTATGTACGTACGATAAATATGTAATCTCAATACATATTTAAAATATTGTAAAATTGTTTGAAAGCGTATGTACATTAGTATTATGCTTATATACAAGTTCTATAGTTATCTAAAGAGTAAAATCAAATCCTTCTTAAGTAAAATCAAGTATAAGTTAGGTTAGTCGCATAATCCTACCTAAATAAGTTTATTTGTTATTAATTACTATTCCAACTACTCTGCCGGGGACCACTCGGCCACGGAGTAGAATAGGCCATCCTCACTCTTACCGAGGTGTCGTAAAAGGCGACTAAGGTATAGCTGCTGGCATGATCATCAGCACCCAGACAAGGAAAACTTTGCATTTATATCAAAACCATCGCCAACCCGTCTGCCAAGCGAGTTGAGTATGGCAATTACCCCTCATGTGATTGAGGAAGACCCGTGCCCCAGCAGTGGGGACTTAAATGGACTGATGATGACTATTCCAATTTACACTTTAGAAAGAACAACTTTGTAACATCATTTCTATAATTTAACCATTTGTAATTAAATATTTCAAAGCTGAGCTAGAATGACTGTGAGAGGAGAATGAGTTGAACAAAGTGAACATCTCACCGGAGGTAATCAATTAACAAAAAGTTATTTAACTGAATCTATAATATCTGTGCTACAACTAATTTCCTTACTGAAAGAAAAAACATTAAGATAAAGATAATATAATTGTTTGAAACATGTATACCAAAGTGTTATCCTTATAATTAAATATTTCACAACATCACATACATTGATCTGACTCCGAGATAGGTAGCTCAAGCACCTGTGTTACGGATATCAGAATCAACAGTGGGATTACAAATATATGCATATAATACTTTTCTTTTATAATTACATACTAATAATACAAAGAAAACACCCAGACCAATACAAACAGACATGTTCATGCACACAAATGTTTTACTGTGCGGGGATCGAACCCGCAACCCTTGGAACAAAGGCAGCGTTCACTACCATTCCAAATGGGTCGTCAAATCCTTGCAATGTTATTTTTGGTTGGTGGTCCAGAACCATGACTTTGGAGCCCAGTGTACTCATGAACCTTGATCGAGGATTTGGCGAGTCTGGCAATTACAATGAAGGGACTGCCGTAAGACCTTTGCCACGGAGGAACCACACCAAATGGATAATGGTGACATGTTTCAAAAACTTATCTCAGTTATGTGCATATTTCTACAATTTACACATTGTGGAACTAATCATTTCTGTGTATTATTTCTCTTTCTGTTACATTATTACCATACCAATCTAAAACTCCTTTATTCTTGCAGAATGTCTACCAGCGTTGCACAGGACTCCGCTAGAAAAAACATACCCAGTTCCAGTCTTCCGGGCTTCGTTGCTATACGAAGTTGTTTATTTGCTAAAACTAGTCTAGGACAACCTGTGAGAAGTACGATTTGCTTCAGTAGTCATTTATTATGTAAATAGTTAATGGTTTTTAATCAATACTAGTATCACAATATGTGTGTATAATTATAATGGCCTTGTTATTTATATGAGACTTTATTGCGCAGACACGAAATAGAACATAAAAAGTATACATAGTTTCTCCTTAAAAAAGGATAACATTTATTTTATTTTTTATTACTTATTTTAATAAATGATTCAATTATGATGTTGTTTTTATTTTCATTTTCCTCAAATCCTGCCCACTTGAACTTTCACATAAGTATGTTAATCGCAGTGAGTGTTAATACGGCATTGGAACAATAGGAGTGTATGATGCCTTAGATCCAAGGGTTGCAGGGTTCGATCCCCGCACAGTACAAACATTGCGTGCATGAACATGACTATTTGTACAGGTCTAGGCGTTTTCTATGTATTATAAACACATACTTATAATACATAGAAAACACATATTAACAATAACAAGTATTATATGTATATATTTGTAATCCCACTGTATTGATTCTGATATCTGTAACACAGGTGCTCGAGTGTAGTGAAATATTTATTTATTTATTTGCCAGCAATGAAGGCTCCGGACTGAATACATCACAACTAATGGTATGGGTGTTTTCTATTAAGTACTTATGTAAATATTTGTAATCCCACTGTATTGATTCTGATATCTGTAACAAAGATGCTTCAGTTACCTATCTCGGAGTCGAGTCGGATCAATGTATGTGATGTGAAATATTTATTTACCAGCAATGAAGGCTCCGGACTGAATATATCACAACTCATGGTATGTGTGTTTCCTATGTAATAAGTACTTATGTAAATATCTTAGAGTCAGATCAATGTATGAGATGTGAAATATTTATTTATTCTGCAGTATATGGGACATACTTACAGCTACCTTTTCATACCTATATAACAATTGGTCACTAACTATAGTAGAGCAAATGTATTAAACCAGTTAAACTTATGCAATGTGTGACTTTCAATGGATATTCAAAATTTTGAAATATATAAGTAGGTTAGTACTTAAATACTTAGTTATGTACCTAACAAATAGTTAAGTGTGGCAGGTAAGTAGGTATACCCACTTTTTAATGAAAGAGAAAACTTATTACCTACTTATACTTGTAATACCTGTAGACAGTTAACCTAGGCAAAATTATTGCCTCTTGTAATCATTGTAGCTAGTAATAGAAAATGGTAAAAACTCACTCAAAAGGTATTTAACTTAGTATTTTAGTAAAAGTTAGGTAGGTTAATACCTAATTGAGTCAAAAGCCTATATAATTAATCCCTAACTAAACCATCAAAAGTTTCAAACTTTTGAACTGCTAAAATAAGATTCAGTTTGAAGAATACAATGCAGTCGTAGAAAAATTAATCTGTGCAGATTAATTACATACCTAGTGAATGTAGTTACCTATTATAAGAAGCCTACACCACTAGGTAGGTACTTAGCAGGTACTTATACTTAAATGTGCATAAATCATTGAACAATTGCATTACATTATAGTAATAAACTCACTGGTAAATCTACAAAATTTCTCAGTAGGTAAATAAGTAAGTTACCTACTTAAGTACCTATTGTAAATTTACTTCCATGTTTAAACGAAAATAAATTACTAAGATTCATACATAAAAAGTACTCAATGTATTCATAATCATCTATATAGGTAGGTATAGCAATTTTTACATTTTTTACCAAGAAACTCCGCTATTTTGATTTAATCTAAGAAAAAACGAATCTTAATTGGTATATCAGACATTGGACCTTGTAAACAAAGACATAAAGATCCTTTTTTAATACACCATAAATCCATTCAACCGAACAAAAACACCTATCTAGCTATCGTGAATTATGACATAAGGACGCGAGACACGAGTTGTCAAATTCAATATTTCGGAAGCGGTTTGGTACTTTCAAATTAGGGTTTGGGACGAGATGTGTCAAAAGAGTTTCGGTTGAGTTCAACCGACGCAATGTTCACTTCAAATTAGGAAACGTCGTCAAATACGTTTGATTGAGTCTCAAAGTTAACTTCAAATTAGACCCCCAGGTTACAGCCAATAGGAATAACATGCTCTATATTTATGACTTAGGAGCTAGATTGAAACCCTTATGTTCAAACAGAACAGAAGAAGAAAAACAGAAGTACATGTTGCGTTAGAAATGAAATGAAATGAAAATAGTTTATACAATTTAGGTCCATACAGAACACTTATAGCCAAGAAGACACAGCTAGAAACTTAGCAGTTACTCTTTTAAAAAAAGTTTTTTCACAAAATATCCCCTAACTTAAAAATAAAGTACAATTTTTGTGTTATTAATATGCGGAAAATAATAACAAGACTAGAAGGATAGTTTCCTTACTGCTGTTACCTCAAATTTGAAGTACAAAGGCGATTGACGATGTGGGTACCGCCTTAACACCTAAACGTTTCAAGATCGAACCTGACGCCATTTATTGATCACAAGTTATTATCTTTTTTCCAAGTCTATATGTTTTTATAGAAGTTGGGAATTATTCATCATCATCATCAGCCCATTTAAGTCCCCACTGCTGGGGCACGGGCCTCCCTCAATCACATGAGGGGTAATTGCCATACTCACCACGCTTGGCAGACGGGTTGGCGAGGGTTTTGAACTAAATGCAGAGTTTTCCTTCTCTGGGTGCTGATGATCATGCCAGCAGCTTTACCTTAGTCGCCTTTTACGACACCTCGGTAAGAGTGAGGGTGGCCTATTCTACTCTGCCGGAAACCACACGGCCATTGTTAGGCCACGGTTGGGAATTATTAGAAAAATATTTTGTGATATTTACGTAACCGTTGTATCAAAACGCAAATATGCGCAAAAAACGAAACGTTGAAAAAAATCCAAGTCAAAAGGATGCTGTCAATCACGCCTGCGACTAGTGTTGCCGGATATTCGATTATCAATAAATCTATTGTGTCCACCCTAAATAATCGAAAAATCGAATGGACTATCGATAGCATTAATATCAATGAAATTTGATAGGATCGATACTTCTGGGTTACTATAATCGATTACTAACAAATGTTATAATCGATTATTATAAATAATCGTATAGTATAATCGTCATTTATAGAATCTTCTTAGACATTTACTGTAGATTGATAGGACACCACAACTTATCATAATAATATGGTAATTGACTACGCATTATAATCGATTATTCGATTACACTGGATAGAGATACTGTTATCACTGAATATTATCTCACATTTCACTTTTGAGGTTATGTTAGTTATGAACTTATTATTCCCAACTTCTACGTTTATCTCATGATTACATTGTTTATTACACTCAATTTAAGCATTGTAATCCACATATTTACATCTAGAAACGATGAACCTAAATGCGGTACCTACTCAAAATACATGGGCACCTGCCATCGCAGGTGCGATGGCAGGTGCCTTTCGGTATTTCAAGTTCGTACTATGTAGGTACGTAGTATCAACATAAAAATCCTAATTAAGGTTACCAGTCACAACATATTTCCCTAAAACATGGGAAACGGTTATTGTAGTAACTGTACTGTTGTTTAAATTGTATCTAGAACAACGCTTACAAGTATCTGCCTAACTATGATTATAAAATTAGTTGGCAAGTTATGTTTTGATATTTTTGATGCCTTAACCCTACAATAATGAATAAGAAAGAAATAAATAAAGAGCTGCCTACTTATTTTAAGGGTTATCAGGGTGAGGTTCAATTCGTGTAAAATGTGGATCTATATATTGCACTGTCAGAAACACATCAACCTACATAAATATTGAAATTATTATTAAATGAATAAATTCTTGCTTATTTATTTTTTAACATATAAAAGTTCCGGTACCCGCACTGACGCAGCGAAACACAATAGAGACACTGCTTCACGCTGTAAAAATCCGTAGCAAAAACAGATTAAATTTATCAGTCTGAGCAATCAAATCTTACAATAAAGTTGAAATGGGAAAATATTATTTTCAATAATCTGGTAATACTTAGCATTTTAATAAATCGTTTGTATTTTTAGCTTCTAAAACACAACATAATATGAAATATTGAAGGCTTTCATGTGAAAAGTGATGTTATTGCACTTCTTATGCTTGTCCGAATCATTGTGACAAAATTTTACTGCACTCATCGTCATAGTAAATTAATTTTCGAGATGCGTTCGACAGGCATTGACATTTAACGACTAAGGAGCCGTCCGGGCGTTTGGAGCCGTACGGCTCCATTTGAGTTGCTTCAAATAGTGGGCGCAGACTAGGTTTCTAGTCTTGTTATTATTCTATGCTAATATGTCCCTAAATAATTGTCATTAAAAAATCATCTATTTTATAATATCATTTTTACATTTAATAGTTTTTTAATATAATTTAAACTTATGTGTGGGCAAGTCAATAACAATCTGAGGTAACTTATTAAACATTTTTATACTCAATCCTACAAATGAACTGCCCTTATGGAATCTGATATTTGGAGGGGCAAGTCTGTGCTGATTTCTGGTGTTAAAGCTGTGACAATCAGACTTCTTCGAGAACAGATGGAGATTCTTATGTAATTACATAAGGCAATCAAGGATGTATTGAGAAATCACGGTAGGTATGTCAATTTCCTTAAACTAAAACGTTTGGAAAAATCGGTAGTTATTTATAATATTACTTTTTTAAAAAATTCAACAGGGAAAGCAGAACAAAAGAGATGGCAACATTGATTGCATCATATCCTTACTACATACATAGTAGTCGGTCAGGTCAGTTACACCCAGTGCGATAATAAGTTCGCACGCACATTGCCCGCTCTTTACATTTGTGCATTTGCAAGTTGAAAGTAATACTTAGTGTTTAAAAACTTTATGTTGATAAAAACTTTACAAATATAGCAATTCTTGGACTAAAGGTAAGTGAGTTCTTGTTAGGTAAAACTATTTACTTATTTTATCATTGCATTGACCACGTAAACATGATGTTATAGCGGCAAAAGTATTATTGCACAATGATGTGTAAGCGCGCGCAGTGCGCATCGATAATTATAAATTGACCTTGGTTTTACGAAAAAACGCCGGGTTGTTATAAGTATGACGCGTCTGTGTATGTGTGTGTGTCTGTCAAGATAGCCGCCGCCAAAAAAGGCCAGATTAAATATTCTATGATAAACCCCTCAATATAGATATTAAATAAAAGTGCTTGAGTGGTAGAACAGACTACACTGAAAAATTACAAATCCAATATGGCCGCCCCCAAAAAAGTGGCGAATTATGTAATATGTGCTTGAGAAGGGTGCCCATTGAAAGCGGTAACGGATTTGAAACGTCCATTTAAAAAGCAAGAAAAAAAGTTTTATTAAAAAAACCCCCGAAAAAAAAATAGTAAAAAGAATGTATTTAAAAAGTCCAAAATTAAGTTGAAATTGCTGTTGACTCTTCCAACTCCTACAGGAGCCCAATTCTCGAGCTCGTGACATTTATTTTCATACGACATATATCACTAAAACATAGTTTTTTTGTATGATTTTCAGGTGATATCCGCCATATTTACAAATTATCACGAAACCGAGAATTGGGCTCCTGGTCAGGTAGAATCAGGTGATATACGTCTGCTCCTCTGCCCCCTATATCATAAAAAAAAGACCGCTCCTTAGCTACCAATAAAAACCTACGTAAACAAAATGATATTGTGTGCTTTAACAAAACGTTATTAGGATAATGTAAATCAGAACGGACATCCTTAAACTACTTGTATCTGTCTAAGGTGAATTATTCCGGACTATTTTTCACGGTATCTCGTCGCTGGTCTTAGATGGCTGCCTTCTCAAAATGATGGATTTTGCCACAACTTTTCATTTCGCAGATATTTTAGTGAAGTGTTGTGAGCGCCGGTTGAGACGCAAAGACCGCGGGTTCGATTCCCTAACTAACACAAATGCTTGTTGATAAAACATACATTTGTGCTGGGTCTGAGTGTTTGTCCTACCTGCTTTGCATAGTACAAGGGAAAATATTAGTTTTGGACCAGGACAATGTACCTGATATTATCTCAATTTAATATTGTTATTATAAATTATACCTAATTACCTAATGACTTACTATCAGGTGACCCATTTGCTCGTTTGTTCAAAATGTCTTTATTTGCATAGGCTTGTAATACATGCAGCACTTTCAAATCGTCATACAATCACGAGCTTTAATTTGGGATCTACCCAAGGTTGAATGTCGTGAAGAAAACTTCCTCTATAAAGAGTTAATATTTTAACGTGTCAAAGTCATAATAATTACCATCGACTACTTAATTTTACTAGGGGCAACCGTGCAAAAATGACAACTGATCATTACCGATGTTTTCCGAGTAATGGTTTCGTGGGTAAAAACTTTTTGGCCCTGTGTTGGCGCAAATAAAGAAAGAACAATATTCAATTGTCAATTGATATAATGTCAGCTCGCCAACTGAACCGCCAAAATATAACAATAAACTATTTTCTTCACTGACACTGACACGAGTGACACAACATATGTTCGTAATTAGAAAACCGTAATGATTACTTTTTGCAAATAGGTTATCGTTTTAAGGGTCGATTAGATAAGCATTTTATGTCTTAACTTAACATTCAATATTATTGCACTAAAGTTTCGACCTTATTATTGTGAATGTTCTAATGACATTTAACGGAAATAGGTCCAAAATTAAAGCACGTGACTGTACACTAAAATTTTATAACTATTTATTTGTACCTCTAACATAAAAGAACTTCCTATATTCAGATGGAGATGGATATCAAATGCTTTCATTTGATATCCACAGCCCTTTGGCTTGGGTAGCATACAATGTAGGTAAACCTCTGTTCAGGACACTAAATATCCTACATGTACTATGTCTATACATTATATGAAACTAGAGTTTTTGTCCATAAGCACCAAAACATGTTTAAAAAGAATTGCTTGTCAAATAGAGAACTTGCATACTTTGTTTTTATTTTAGTCTATTTCAAACATATAAGCCAAAAACAAAAAAGTTTGATTATGTATAATTATTATTTAAACGCAAATCAAAAATTGATACTTCAAAGTTCGCCTGAAAACAAATAAATAGAGGTTGGCAGCGCACTTGCGACTCTGTACTAATGTTGCGAGTTTCCATGGGCGGCGGCAATCGCTTACCATCAGGTAATCCGTCTGCTCGTCTGCCACCAATCACATAAATAATAAGAAACATCAGTGGAGTATAAAGTGCGATGCCAACCTTTAAACCACCCTTTTCCCCTGATTGGGCCTCCGGTACCCATATTACGTACGTATACATAGAGCTGTTTATGATAATTTTGTTAATCAAAGACAAAAATAATAATATTAAAAGTTTTGAGGAGACCTTACAAAAACAAAAAATGTGTCAAAGGTTTTAAAAATTTTAATTTATGTTATTTTTTGTGTCTAATCGAAAGGTGACTATAATATAATGACATTAAAAAGGTTTTTTTTTAAATATACAGGGTGGAAAAAAACGCTGGGCCCTGGAGGGAAACTACCTTAAATCTTAAGATAGAACTTTTTACTTAAAGAAAACATTGCATTGAACATTTTTTCAAATTTTGTTGTATCGCCCGGAAACCGTCCTGGAAAAATAAAAATAAAATAAAATTTGCTTTTTTATTCAACTAATCGATAAAGGCGTTATTAAGGATAATTTTCAGCTGTGAAACATTAGGTAAGATATAATAGAGCGTCTGACGACTCGTTTGGATCAGTGGTAGTAAACGCTGCCACTGGTGCAAGGATTGCGGGTTCGATCTCCGCACAATTAAAACATTAATCTGCATGGACATGTTTGTTGGTATTGGTATGGGTGTTCTCTATGTATTATAAGTATAAAATAATAAATAATAAAAATGCTTTATTTAGCACACAATTGCTATGCTATTACAGTGTTACGAGTAAATGCTCTGCGTGTAATCTGGAGCCTAAGCTAGGGCGACCCTGTATTTCAAGCCTCCAGGTCCCACCTGTAGATAAACGATAATTATTTAAATAATTGTGCTATTTTTTGTATCTGTGTTTGTGTGTGTGTGTGCGCGCGCGCGTGGGTGCACGTCTGTGTGTATTTAGTATGTATTTACAAAAGAATGTTGGTTGTTATATCGGTAACACAGGTGTCTCGAGGTCAGATAAGATTATGCAATGTTGTGAAATATTTATTTATTTTATTTATAACTAGTGGCCCGCCCTCGCTTCGCTAATTTAAATTTAAGACGAAAATATTAAGAATTGTATTTTTCTATTGGGACTTAATTGGTAGTTAACCAATTCTGAGATAATAGGTAAGTAGGTAGGTATTTAACTGAGACTAAAAATGAGACTCGTCAACTCTACCGTTTTCCCAATATTTTTATATGGAGTTGAGACGTGAACCTAGAAAAAAGGCGGACTGCAATCGAAACGACGCTTTGACGACTGCTTTTAAATAAATAAATAATAAATAAAAAAATATTTATTGCTCTCCTATTGCACACTTTAGGTACATACAGTTTTAACATAACTTTTCGCACCAATGTCTCCGACCTCCGGGAATTAAATGAGGTTACTATTTATTATATACTATTTATTATACATACAACCATGCACAAATGTTGGGTCCAACGATTTGATTACCGCCAAAAGCGGCCACTTTTAGCGTGAATCAATTTTTCGCGTACATAAACGGACCCAACATTTGTGCATGGTTATTTAAAAAATAGTATAAGTGTTTGCCGAGAGGTTGTAACCCCTAAATTGTTTACAATAGATCCGGTTTACTAGCTAAAAATTAAAATCGATTGGCGTCGCTAGTGTGCCCTACCCGTCACCTTAATAGTATAGATAGATACCGAATATTAATTATTCAACAAGTTTAAGTATTGATATTTTATACGACAGGCAAATGTAGGACCTAATGTTTCTTGGAGAAAAATTTGTTTTGATATTGACTGTATCGATTAGTGAAATAATTGCCCATTTAATTTTTTTTTCTGATGGAGAAGTTGCTACCCTTGCATTTGTACCATAGTATCATCATCATCATCATCATCAGCAACCCACACTCGTCCACTGCTGGACATAGGTCTCCCCTAATGCACGCCACTGCTCCCGATTTTCGGCCACTCTCATCCAGCTCACACCAGCCAGCCTTCGAATGTCATCATCCCATCTTGTCGCAGGGCGTCCTACACTACGCTTACCGAGTCGCGGTCTCCACTCAAGGACTTTACGGCTCCAACCATATTAGCCGCAGAACTGACCATAGTATATCTTACACTAAATACGAGTGTAAGATTTAAGGTTTCTTAGAGAAAAAATCCTTGATAATGACTCTAACAAGAAGTGGAAAAGAATAGCTAATTTTATTTTTATTTATTTTTTCTGTTTCGATTCCCGGGTGATACAAGCAAAATGAAAAAAAAAGTTTAATTCTGTTTAATTTTTTTTTAAATAAAGGATAGCTTCATTTAAGTAAAACATACTAACGTAAGGATTTGAGGTAGTTTCCCTCCAGGGCCCAGTGTTTCCACCCTGTTTAAATAGTACATGTTGATTGCTAGTTATAAAATTTTAATTGCGAGTAGAGAAAATAATTAAATAACACCCTTAAAAAAATTCAGCTCGCGTTCAGGCGAGACTCGAACCCGCACCTTCCACAATCCGGGTAAATTTTCTACCAATTAGACATCTTAACTGGTGGTCAAATATTTGTAATAATATTTTCACTGGATATTGTAAATATACCTGCAATATTGATGAGACCATCGACAGCTCATGTCGAATCAGGCACTTACGAATTTCGTCGGCTTAGAAACGCGTTTAGTGGTCTAATTGGAAGAACATTTACCCGGATCGAACTCGAGATGAAATTTTAAGTTTGTTATTTACTTAAGAATAAATTGCAAAAGATTGCTATAAAAATATCAACTATAGAGAAATTAAAATCTCAATGTACTTGATCAACACTCACCTCATTTATTTTTAATTACAGGTGCTGCGTAAGGCATTATGGCCGATAATTTTACTCCTAGCACTAGTAGAACAAAGCGACGGACAGCCAATGACGAAGACAATAATATCTCTCCTCCAAAAATAACTAAGAACGTATCCCGTCCAGGTGAATATACTAATCAAAAGCTAAGTAGAAAAGAAGCAAAACGAACGAGTAATCCTAAAAAATATAATTATGAAGAAGAAATTAACGCGGCAGAGGAAAAAAATGGCGCTGTAGATATGGAGAAAGTTGAGCAACAAATTGAAAATAGTAATATTACATATAGAATAAAAGTGAAAAGTAGAGCAGCTTTTGATGGGAATACTTTAACATCTACAATAACAGTTGAATCGTCCAATGGAGCGATATCCGACCCTGAGCTATTTTTTTCTAAGGCTCAACAGCATATTTGTAGTAGATTAGAGGCATCTCTTTCTAATTTGGGTATTATCAAAGCCGTATTTAGCATTCATGGTTCATTTGTTGAAAACGAATATAAAGTTTTTGATATAAATGATACCGTCACCATTAATAATACAGACAATCTAGAGTCATGTTATGAATCAGCTTGTAGAACAATATCATCAAAATTAGACGTGGTCAAAGTGAACACTGATGGAGAACCGCAACTGTTGTATCTTGACTTACATATACATAAATGTATAGAAGAAACGAATTCATACATACAGGCACCATTTCACATGAAAAGGCATATTGTAAATATTGACAGTTCAGATCAATCGAGCTTCAAATGGGCAGTGTTGGCTGCTTTACATCCTGAAATATGTGATCCAAAGTCACACATTCTCGAAAAATTTTCTGGTGAGTTAAATCTTGATATGATCGAACACCCAGTAAAATTGAATGACATACCAGAAATAGAAAGGACAAATGACATTAGCTTTAATGTCTTCGTTTTAAAATACAATTATGCTAAAAAAGGAAATGACATCGAGGGCCCAGTTTTCCACACTAAGAGCCGCAGGTCAACTCATATAAACTTACTGTTACTCCAAGATGAAAACAAAAATCATTACTGCTACCTTAAACAGTTGAATTGGATAGTAGATCCCTCAAATAGAGGTCATATTTGTGATGGCTGCTTATGTTTTTTTAAAAATATCGAGGACTTGGAACGACATCAACACTTTGACTGCTTACAAGTGAAAACAGAAATGCCAGTCAATGCTGAGAAAATAGTTGAATTTGTAGATAACAACCAGAATCAAATGCTGCCAATAGTTGTTTATGCAGATTTTGAAGCATTATTGAAACCGATTAAGAATGGAACATTGCAAACAAAAAACGAAAAAAATCAAAAGACTTTTACAAAAAATGTAAGTATACATGAGCCATTTAGTTTTGCTTATTACGTGAAATGCAACGATAAATCGAATTCTTTAGGTCCTATATCATACCATGGTCAAGATTGTGCCACAAAATTCATAAAAATGTTAAAGTCTTCATTGGACGATATCGTGACATCCTGGCCGAATGGGGAGATTGACTATATTCCTGTATTTTTTCACAATTTTACGAAATATGACGCTCATTTTCTTATTAAAGGCATCAACTCTCTTCCTGGCGATGTAAATGGTTTAGGTGATAAATATAATTTCATAAGTATTATGAAAAAAATAAAGCTAAAGAATGAACGAGAGATCACTTTACGTTTTCTTGACTCGATGAATTTTTTAAATGGATCTATAGAAAATTTAGCTAAAAACCTAAACCGTGAAGAATTTCATGAGTCTCGTCGGCATTGGAGGGATGAGAATGAAGAAACATTTAACATATTAATTAAAAAAGGCGCGTTTCCATATGAATACATAACTTCCATGGAACGTTTGTATGAGACGTCGCTTCCTGCTAAAATTCATTTCTATGATAACTTAAAAGCACGTCATGTTTCAGATGACGACTATAAACAAGCTCTTAAAGTATGGGACATTTTTCATTGCAGTAATATATTGGAATATTCAATGATATATTTGAAGACTGATGTGCTTCTGTTAGCGGATCTATTTGAAAATTTAAGACGTACTTGTTTGAATGCCTATGAATTGGATCCTGCCCGATATTATTCAATGTCTGCGGTAAGTTGGGATGCCATGTTGAAAATGACCCAAGTAAAATTAGAACTACTTACCGATGTAAATATGCAAGCTTTTTTAAAAAGAGGAATGAGAGGTGGCATTGCACACTGTTGTCGAAGATATGCAAGAGCCAACAATAGATATCTTGATTCCTATGATGAGGACAAAAAAGACAATTATATAATGTATTATGATGCGAATAATTTGTACGGATGGGCTATGTCTCAGCCGTTACCTTACGGGGGCTTTAAGTGGGCTAATGTCAACAAAGAATTTAAAATATCTTCTGATTCTAACGTTGGCTATTATCTCGAAGTGGATCTCGAATACCCTGATAGCGAAATGATTCATGATCATCATGCAGACTTTCCTTTCTGTCCGGAAAAAAAGATGATCTCTGAAATTGGCGATGAAAGACTGATTACCGATTTAACATCGAAGAAAAACTACGTAGTTCATCATTCCTACCTAAAACAGTGTTTAAAAAATGGGCTCGTATTACAAAAGATTCACAGAGTTCTGAAATTTAAACAAAAACCATGGCTGAAGCCTTATGTAGATTTTAACACTAAGCGGCGGGCAGCAGCTACAAGTAATTCGGAAAAAGAATTTTATAAACTAATGAATAACAGTATTTATGGAAAAACAATTAGTAACGTTGAGAACTATACCGATGTGAAAATATTCCAACATTGGTTCAAGGATGGGTACAAGAGAGGCGGTTTCCATTCCACTGGAAGACCCGAATACCACAGTCATGTTATCACGTCAGATAAGTCAATCATTGTACAGCTAAATAAAACAAAACATGTTTTCAAATTTCCAGTTTACGTTGGGTACAGTATATTAGACTTGGCTAAAACCCACATGTATAAATTTCATTACAGATGTATGAAAAATAAATTTGGAGAGAACTTAAAACTCCTGTACACAGACACGGATTCATTGGTGTACCAAATATTTACCAAAGATTATTACAGTGAGATGAGAGATTGCTTGGAAAAATATTTTGATACGTCAAATTATGCGTTGGATAATCAATTTGAATATCCACAATTGAACAAAATGAAAGTAGGTTATTTTAAAGACGAATTTAAAGGCAGTGTCGTAAAAGAGTTTGTGGCTTTGCGACCTAAAGTATACATGATAGTTGCACAAGGCGATAGTTTGAAGAGAGCTTCATCAGCGCCAAATGTAGTCAGAGACCAGTTCAAGATGAAGGATTATAAAGCATGCTTGTTTAAACAAGAAACGCTTTACAAAGAGATGCATATTATTAAAGCAATTGGTCACGAGATATACACGCAACATGTACGCAAAGCTGTTCTGAATCCCGCAGCGGATTCGAAGCGGCAATTGCTAGAAAATAAGATAGATACGCTACCATTTGGACATTATGAGATTATATAACTTATATTTAAAAAATAGTCACATGATAAGCCTGTTTACTTTTAATTTATTTTGTGTTAGATTAAGCATAATGTGTCATAATATTGTAACAATTTACATACATAATATTAATGTGTTTTAAATAAATAGTTATAACATTTTTACCTACTCAACTTTATTCTTAACTAAAAAATGCACATTGTAATAATTCTATACCAGAAATATAATATTCAACTTAATTGTATAATATGAATGATAATATTTCTTTAATTTTAACCATTTTGATAATATACGCTTAATGAATTGGTACACATTTCGAGTAACCCTTGTTGGGGCTAGTAACCCGTCGAGTAACCCAATTTCGACTATCTTTATATCTGATAAACAAGAGCTATTTCGCACTACAGGGGGATTACTTGACCTGCCACCGATTATTTTTATTTAACGACGAACAACTATTTTTACTTTAATACATATTCATTATTTTGCTTGTAAACTGAGTGAGGTTAATCTGCAAAATGGATCAGAGGTAGTGAACGCTGTCTCTGGTGCAAGGGTTGTGAAAAACATTTGTGTGCATGAACATGTCTGTTTGTATTGGTCTGGGTGTTTTCTATGTCTTATAAGTATGTATGTACAAAAGAATAGTATATGTTTGTAATCTCACTATTGATTCTGATATCCGTAATACCGATGCTTGAGCTACCTATCTCGGGGTCAGATCAATTGTATATGACAAGAAATAAAAGAGGATATTCTTCTTAATCTTCTATTTTCCAATTACAATGATTTCTACGAGCTAAGTACCGGCGTCCGCGCTGTCCGTCAGAGAATGTCGGCTAGAGAACCTATCCGTTCCCCGCGCCCGAACCTCTCGTCTCCACCGCATGATTCATGCGCGTAATCATCACTGTATGTGATTTTGTGAAATATTTATACATATTAAAAAAAAATTACTTCATTGAGATTTTTTTATTCATTCATTCAAATTGTCAATGTGGTTGTTTTGCAAAAAATACTTGTTGCACTGTTACTTACGCGTGAAAAAAACTATAAAATTAAGGTAGTGTATTGAATAAACGTTAATCTGTAAACGCTCCGAGAACTTTTCCGAGTCGCTCGTGCACCACCATAATCCATACCATAGCCCATAAACCCATAGGTACGTTGAGCGAAAAGAAAAAAGGGAAAGACCTTAGTGCTCCAAATAAACTTATCGATTGTCATACAAAGTGGTCGCTGTAGCCGTAATCGGCTGGGAAGGTATCACCATCGTCATCATCATCACATCGTATGAATATATATTTCACTATATCTTACCAAGCCCGGTAGGTCACCAAATGCGCTGGACTGATTAAGTGAAAACTGCCCTCGATGGTTCACTACACGATGGGACTAGAAAAATATCTCTGCGGGAAAAATGGCTGAGGATTTTGAAGCAATCCATTAATGCTAAGTTCATCATCATTCATTTCAGCCAATAGACGTCCACTGCTGAACATAGGCCTCTCCCGAATGTTCTCCACACAGATCGGTCCTGTGCCGCCCGGATCCAAAGGATTCCCGCGATCTTCACCAGGATCGTCGGTCCACCTTGTAGGGGGCCTGCCACGGCTGCGACTTCCTGTACGTGGCCTCCACAATGTTCTACAATGTTACAGGAACTTAATTGAATTATACATATTTACCAAAATATCCTGCACGAGCCGTGACGAGATTTCGTATAATTCTCGTTTTATTATACTCGTCATATTTCTACTTATTAGCCGTGTGGTCCCGGCAGAGTAGAATAGGCCACCCTCACTCTTACCGAGGTGTCGTAAAAGGCGACTAAGGTAAAGCTGCTGGCATGATCATCAGCACCCAGAGAAGGAAAACTCTGCATTTATATCAAAACCCTCGCCAACCCGTCTGCCAAGCGTGGTGAGTATGGCAATTACCCCTCATGTGATTGAGGGAGGCCCGTGCCCCAGCAGTGGGGACTTAAATGGGCTGATGATGATGATGATTTCTACTTATTACTAGAATGACTGGGAATTGAAGTAGGTACTTTAATTGTATGGCCAGCTCCAAAAATATGTTAGCAACTTAAGCGGTAAACATTATCTTAGTATTTCAAAGAAAGTGAACTTTATAACAATTAAATATATTAAAATCAGTACATAGTATAAAAACAAGATCACTTTCGCTGTCTGTCCCTATGAAGATCGCGAACTATAGTTTATGTTTTGTTTTTTTAATTGATGTGTAGTGTAATTTAAGAGACAGGTTAATATTATATGTATACGTAACCGATTTGAATGATAATATAATATTTCACAACATCACATACATTGATCTGACTCTGAGATAGGTAGCTCAAGCACCTGTGTTACGGATATCAGAATCAACAGTGGGATTACAAATATATAAATATAATACTTTTCTTTTGTAAATACATACTTATAATACATAGAAAAACACCCAGACCAATACAACAGACATGTTCATGCACACAAATGTTTCTACTGTGCGGGGATCGAACCCTTGGACCAAAGGCAGCGTTCACTACCACTGTTCCAAACGGGTCGTCGGTGTATAATAAAGTAATTTATGCATAATCTTGCAATATGCGTTCTCATTGAAGGACCAAATGTAATTTTGAACTTCACATTGACTGGATGATTGACTTAACATGCATGATTGACGGACCACATTAAATTGATTGTAACTTTTGACTGCATTTACTTTTGGTTAAATTTACAATCGTTTGGGAACTTTTACTAAAGGTTGACGCATTCAGAAGTTCACAATTCCATTCGGTCCCTGCAATAGGAACGCACATAATATTGCACCCGTGCAAAGTTCTTTTTACCCGTTTTCTATTGCATAAATTGGCTTACTGTTTCAACAAGCCGCCCTGGCAGCTTCAAAGGTGTGCTTTACGCCATCAAAATCTACTGACTGCCGCATTCAGAGATCTCAATTAAGCTAAATGTCTATTAACTAAATTATCGATAGTTTTGATGTATATTGAAATAAGTGTCATTTTTTTAAAGTAATCATTAAAGTTAATTTGATATCTCTGAGTGCGGCAGTCAGACATTTACAGGATAGCTACTGCTAGCGAACTAATTAAATTGTGGGATGGGGTTCCAAATAAAGCCAGGGATTTGTATATTTGTTCTGTATTAAATTATCTTCTTAAAGCGTAGTCTTCCACGTCTTTACATCGTCCGCCATACGTCGTCTCTCATCTCCCTCTTTCTCTCTCACACGTCATTCTAATTCAAACATCGAACTTATACACGTTCCTTGCCATGCATCTATCGATCACCAATCCCACACTCGGCCAATCTGATAAACTAAAATGTTGATTTTCGACAGTATTTTACTGGCGTAAAGCACACGATTTATAGAACTTTCTACATAGTACCTATAGCTTTTTATTGGGCAACTACAATAATATTTACGCATGTCCTTCCTTTGTTTACGCAGAGGCGGAACTAAAGGATTACTGGGGATTAGGCGACACAGCTTTCCTTAAGTTCGGAGTTACAGTGATAACTGGCGCGGAAACATGTACCTTTTTTGATTTGAAGAAATGTATTTTCAGAAAAGATTACAAAACCACTTACTGCGACTAGAATTATTGAAAACGTCAAAACTTATCCTATTGATATTTTAATTTAATAAAATCAATGTGGCATACGACCACGGCAATACGGCATAATAATTTCAGCAGAGACAGTTTTCTTGTTTCGTACTTTTTAGAGCGTGTTTTTTTAATAGTCGGTTTTTAGTTTTTGAACTTTATTTTTATTTAACATATTTAAGTTATGTAAACAAAATTACATATTTCCCAACCAAGCAAAATTTTTTTTCAGTTCCTTACTCAAGTCCCCTAAATTGCGCTGTAGTCAATTTAACGTGACGTCATGTAATCTATAACCAGAACACAATAAAGACGCTTCTGACGACACCTCATTTGTTCAAATATGATAACTAGTTTAGAAGTTATGAGGGAACAGATGAACATACATACATACAGGTCAAAATCATAACCCTCCTTTTTGCTTCGCCGTAGTCGGGTAAAAACATTAAAACTTATCCTACTGAGATTTTGATTTCCTCATAGTAGTTTATGTGACTCACATAAAAAAGGGTTATTAAAACACGAGCGAGATTTTAAAAAACGAGCCTGGGCGAGTTTTTTCCAGCTTTTGCGAGAGTAGAAGAAATGTAGACACTATGTTGTGAAACTAATTACTACTAGGTAGCGTTAACCTAGTAGAACAAAATTTGTACTAAGTTTAAATATAGCAGCATTCTCTATACCTATGTTTATGAATGACAACAGCTTACTGTTGTCATTTATCGGAAGTAAAAAAAAGAAGTATGCACTTTGTTTCAGATATACGACTACATTTTACACTATCGGCTCATCCTACCGCTTCCGCTCACACACTCAGAGCGCTACCGATTGCGATAACCCTCGCAAGGAAAAATGTTCTCCCCTTAATATCGTTGTTTGTCCTGCTCACTGGACTATCGATCTACGAAAGTTTGACATATTGATATACTTTTGATCATATTAGTTTGGCCGATCGAGTTATATTTTGGTCGACGTCTGTGGTTTAACCTTGAACTTACGAGATCCAATAACTTATTCTTGTATCAACAAGGACTATCCATTTGATGGTTTACAAATAAATATAATAAAGTTTTGAAGATTTTTATATGTTTTTTAGGTTTGAGCATACATTTTTTCTATTTTTCATGATTACTTTTTCAGTAAGGATATTAAGAAAAAAACATTGCCATGCGTTGAACTTGCATGATCCCATGATGAAAAA
The DNA here is from genome assembly GCA_019059595.1 of Marasmia exigua. Classification (NCBI taxonomy): domain Eukaryota; kingdom Metazoa; phylum Arthropoda; class Insecta; order Lepidoptera; family Crambidae; genus Marasmia; species Marasmia exigua. The sequence goes on along the minus strand of CM032465.1, from coordinate 15,983,488 downwards.
GTCATCTAATTTAATTTGTATTTAGAATTTTGGATTTAAAACCATTTTTTTTAAGATTCTGCTAGTTGAAACAGAGACGTTGACGGTAATAAAAGAGGGAAGAAGCTTGTAGGAACAGGCATGAAGATTACCAGATCATATCTGGAAACAACATCGTTGGCAGAAGATTGCGCTGATTCCACAGTTTTATTGTACGCGGTTAGACGTGTGCTGTGTGGTCCCCGGCAGAGTAGAATAGGCCACCCTCACTCTTACCGAGGTGTCGTAAAAGGCGACTAAGGTAAAGCTGCTGGCATGATCATCAGCACCCAGAGAAGGAAAACTCTGCATTTATATCAAAACCCTCGCCAACCCGTCTGCCAAGCGTGGTGAGTATGGCAATTACCCCTCATGTGATTGAGGGTGGCCCGTGCCCCAGCAGTGGGGACTTAAATGGGCTGTTGATGATGATGATGATGATGATGAGACGTGTGAGGAACGCCTGTTGTGAAATAAAATCCATCATAGCGGTGTGAGTGGAATTTTGAGATCTGTCGTGATGTACGATGATGAACATTTGCAGCTGGAATAAGGCCGAACAGTTCCTTGGAACACTCCCCGCTGTTGATGAAATATGGAGTTGTTTTCTTATTATTGTAATCTGGTGTACCCAAAATAATGGTGACGTAGAATGTTCAAGTTCTTTCCTTGTACACTGTTTACTGTTTACTTAGGCTGTAAAGGTTTCCTGCCAAAAATAGTAATCACATTGTGTTGTTGACGGCCATTCGTGTATTGCCGGGGGGGTTGCCTAAATGAAATCTCATCTCTCGTTGAAAAATAGAACGTACAATCTTTGCGGATAAAGAATGGGATCAGAAATGGCGGCGCATCTATTCACTTCTCGCTCGCACACTATTTGCGTCTATACTCGCACTCATGGGGAGCGAGTATAGACGCAAATAGTGTGCGAGCGAGAAGTGAATAGATGCGCCGCCATTTCTGATCCCGTTCTTTATCCGCACAGGTTGTAAATTTATATTCTGAGTTTTGATATTCTCTCTCCCTCTCATCTTAGTGTGTAAGCCTGAAGCTTTCGCTTCAGGAGTTTTCGGAGCTTTCAGAGTACGGGGCATGTTAAGACCCTGATTCAGGATTTGCGGGTCCGGTAATTACAATACTCTATCAGTTTTGCAATACTCTATCAGAGGAACCAAACCAACAGAAACATGATGTATGTATCAGGAACTATCCGCAACGTGTAGGTTTCCTCACAATGTTTTGACTCACCGTTGAGTTAATGGTAGTATATTATTGGAACAGTGGTAGTGAACGCTGCCTTTGGTCCAAGGGTTGCGGGTTCGATCCCCGCACAGTACAAACATTTGTGTGCGTGAACATGTTTGTTTGTATTGGTCTGGGTGTTTGCTATGTATTATAAGTATGTATTTACAAAAGAAAAGTATTATATGTATATTTGTAATCCCACTGTTGGTTCTGATATCCGTAACACAGGTGCTTGAGCTACCTATCTCGGAGTCAGATCAATGTATGTGATGTTGTGAAATATTTATTTATTTATATTATTATTGAGAACCTGTTTTAATTTTTCAGAGCTACAGTTTTAAATCAATTTTAAGTACCTATATAAACAAAATGATCATCAAGTTTATTCATTTTAAGTAAGATTTATGAAAATGGTGTAAAAAGCCACAGCGGATGACGGAGAAGAACGACTGGATTGACGAGAAGCACTTAAAAAATCTGCATAAGGCTTTCAAATCAATGCCCAAGGTCTGTAATCCGGTCAATGTCTAAACATCCATAATTAATAATACCCTCCAACCGATCACGGCTACGTCAGTCAATCTCTACGATCAGCCACGAATACTGCGTACGTGGCTGACCGCCGTATTATAGTGCTCAAGTGTGTGTGCAAACACAAGTGCACTCTCTATTCCCTTACCCTCATATTCCGATGGGACACTACTGTGATACGACCAGAGAAGGATCAAGCTCAGGACCAACAGCTTAACGTAATTTTCGAGGCACGGGGGTACAAGACCTCCAACTTCCAGACTCAGGGCTGCCACTAAGAATTTGTTACGGAAAACTTAGGTACAAATGTTTGGCCCAACCCGGAGATCGAAGCCGGGACCTCTTGCGCAGCCGTCGCTTTAAAGTGCGACCCACTAACCACTGCGCCACCGAGGCAGTTATAATGAATTAGAAACTAAATAAATTGACTCGGCAACAGCTAGAATGGTTATTTGAATGATAAACAATCGCATCAGGAAATTCGGTGTAAAAATGGTCAAGTTCTTTTTACTACGTAAAAGCTAGAGATAATTAGTCTATGTTTAAAGCACAAAATAAAAAAAACACACCTTGCTACATCGCGAGCTTATCATGTTAAGTACACTTACATGTGTGGTTACAGTAATAAATGGAGAGCTATCCATGGAAATAGATACCATAGATAGATACCTATGCGATTTATAGAGCAGAAAAATCCCTCTAGTTAGTGTTCCTATCTATCATTATTAAAGAATCCCGGCACCTGGCAGCTGTTGCACTGTGGCACCTGCGTTGGGTGTGAGAGTGCTTGAACAACAAAAGGTTTGGAAAATCAATTGAAGATATGTAATTGTGATTCATAGAGCTCTGAGATTGGTGTGTTATAATAGCTAATTATTAGAATAGTTATTTACGAGATTTCTTCCATGTACCTTATTTTTGAGTTTCCCATATTTCGGCACTGTTGCAAGCGCCGTGGTCACGGAGTAACTGAAGTTTTTACGGGTAAGATGTTACTGGCAGACAAAACGGTGTACCCTCCTTCGCAGTCTTTTAATACGCGCACCTGCAGTACCACTGTTCACTTACTCGCTATTTTCTCGCACCTGTTCTCGACACACAACACTTACAGTATCTGGCAGGGAAATGACACTTTGTTTAGTTTTACGGTTATTACATTTTCGAATCACTGGATTCCAGACATTTGACAATTTAAACCCATCCTCACGATTGAAATTTTTGTAGGTACTTTGTAATTTCAATCGCTTTCTTGACCAGTCTTTGTATGTAGTGGCGTTCTGTCGAAATTATCTGAGGGTTATAAAACTCTATCCAGTGATTTGGACCCGATTCCAATGAAATCGTAAACTCAAAAATATGGTACATGGTAGAAATCTCGTTAATAACTATTCTAATGTTAGTGACCATGAAAGTTTCATCATCATCATCATCATCAGCCCACTTAAGTCCCCACTGCTGGGGCACGGGCCTCCCTCAATCACATGAGGGGTAATTGCCTTACTCATAACGCTTGGCAGACGGGTTGGCGAGGGTTTTGATATAAATGCAGAGTTTTCCTTCTCTGGGTGCTAATGATCATGCCAGCAGCTTTACCTTAGTCGCCTTTTACGACACCTCGGTAAGAGTGAGGGTGGCCAATTCTACTCTGCCGGGGACCACACGGCCTCATGAAAGTTTAAAACAATATAATTGCTAATTATGTATTTAATTTGGATGTAACATTGTCAGAAATTTTTCTTCTCCAAATCCAAGAAAGCGGCTCGCCGCTTCTGATTAGTCTGTACGCATTTTTTTTCTCAAAATTCCAAATAAAATATTCTGAAAGTGAGATGCGGGGCGCCGCATCCATAAGTTAGTTTATATTATTACTTTCTTCTATATTAGTGCATGTTGTGTTCTTCTTTAAGTAATGTGACACTTAGTCACAAATTAGTCTTGTACGTTTTTTATGTAACATTGTTGAGGAGCCAAATAAATAAAATAAAAAATAAAAACTATCTAAATCGTGGAGGTTTGTTAACGATGTTTTCCCTCACCGGCGCCGAGCTAGTGGTAGAACGCACATAGATTTGAAAAATCCAGAGGTAAATGCTCAACCACCACATACCCCCAACCAGTACATATTCCGTGCCAATACCCCCCGCATGGAAGACGCGTTCGTATCCACTAAGCTACAATCGCTCTTATTCCCACAGCATAAAGTCCCACGATATAATATTGTAACGATTTCTACTCTACCTTACATCAAAGCTAGCTCTAATAATAGCAGCATCAACCACTAACCAGTTGTGACTTGTGAACACATTCGCAACACGAGAGTCCGCGACAGTGTTACCAGATTAAAATTATTTACTACCGTGCTGCTGTCGGATTAAAAATATTATTATGTTTCAAGTTCTGAATTTGAAAAAAAATATTTCCATGTTTTAAAAAATGTATTGTAACTAATACTTAACTCTTGCCATACCCTAACATTACAGGGTCCATGTATTACGATAGTTATGTATGATATTTATGTAACTTGTATATTATATATATATGGTGCAAGAAATAAATAAATAAATAAATATATTATACGCCGTGTGGTCCCCGGCAGAGTAGAATAGGCCATCCTCACTCTTACCGAGGTGTCGTAAAAGGCGACTAAGGTAAAGCTGCTGGCAAGATCATAAGCACCCAGAGAAGGAAAACTCTGCATTAGTGTGGTGAGTATGGCAATTACCCCTTATGTAATTGAAGGAGGCCCGTGCCCCAGCAGTGGGGACTTAAATGGGCTGACGATAACGACGATGATACATAGATCTAACTCCGAGATAGGTAGCTGATTCACTTGTTTTATAGATATCAGAACCAACAGCGGAATTACAAATATATACACTTTTCTTTTGTTAATACATACTTATAATACATAGAAAACATCCAGACCAATATAAAAATAATTTCAGGCACACACATTATGTTTGTATTGTACAAGGATTGATCCTGCAACCCTTGCACCAGAGGCAGCGTTCACTACCACTGATCCAAACGGGTCGTCAAATTATACTATATTGGACTGATTTTATTGACTATTTTTATTATTAGCTAAGTGGTTAGTGCAGTCTTTTTTTAAATTTTCCTGGTCGCTAACATGGTTATGGGCTAAGGCAACTACCACTCAATTACAAGCAGAACGGCGAAGACCAGCCGCTGGCAGGAGAAGGTATTCTTCTTCACTCTTCATCCGCTAGGAACGGCCGGCCTCATTGGGAACTTCCAATAACGCCAAAATATCGGAAACTCATATAACGTAGGGGTAGGAATCCCTTTAAAACTATTCTCTAGAGTTTTCAAATATGCATAATGCGTATCTACCATTTCGGTGAGGGAAAACATGGTTAGGAAACCTGCATATAGTTCCAAAAGCGTGTAACCATGATTCAGTTGGCTTGGTTACCCTGTGAAATCCCTGGATCAAGATCCAAGCGTCCGGGCTCCGAAGGAAGAGCTTTGCACACAACAAAGAATTACAAGTAAGATGAGATGGATTTTGGAAAATATTTTATGAATGAGTAGGTGTAATAACTGGCAAAATCTTAGGTTGCAAAATAGTATGTTGTATCTGGTAACACAAGAACAGCTTCAGGTAGAAGTTGAGCTGCAACTCGGTAGCTGAAATCGGTTAACTTCAGACTAACATTCACTCGCCGTCAGCAACCCAACAAATAGGCAGTGAAGACCAGTCTCTTAATATAGCTTTATTATTATTTTACTTACACAATTTACTGGTATTTACAGACAATTTATCTATATTTTTTTGTTATGCGATACAAACAAAACTACGTACACATCAAAGAGTTAGTAGGAATAAGTTTAATATTAGTTCCTAAGGTTAGGCACCGTAACTAGCGCCCCCAATAGCCACAACAATAATTGTGGCAATAATGAGACATTTAAAAAAATACAACGATGAAAGGAAAGTGGTAAGATTTTTAAACGGTTTTTAAACGGTTTTATTTAGCTCACCCTGTTTGTTTTATTATTTATTCTTGGATCAAATTTTGTAATTCAAATTTCACCATGTTCCTGTCAACCGATTAATCTGAAATTTTGTATACACTTTGGATTTTGGTGACAATACAATTATGTTTATTCATTATCATTATAAATTCAAGATGGCCGCCGCTACAAAATGGCGGATAATTTATGTTTTATTAATCCCATCAATATGGGTATCAAATGAAAGGGCTCAACAAGCAGAATACAATATACTATAAAAAATTGAAATCAAAGATGGACGTGGCCACGTCCATCTTGGATTTCAATGTGGTTACAAAATGGCGTATTAGGTGAGGGCATGAGTAGTCGTGTCCAGAACAGTTATGTCCAAGATTGTGTGACGTTAAAAGGACAGATCAAGTCTCTGGAAGGGCTGTGTATTGAGGAATTAGATTGTAATAAATTATCAGGTAAAAAAACCATGTAATAAGGATGCACTAAAGGAATTAATTAGAATGAGGAATATTCGGTAGGCATTTCCGTTAAATACTAAAAACTATAAAATAAAAATCGGTAAAAAAACTTTTAAGCTAAACGGTTTCATCTCATGTGCACTGAAAACTAGAAAATAATAATAACAATTAGGTATTTTGAACTTATAGTTCAGAAATATTTTAGTACCAAGCAGAATAGCTTTTAGGCATATTAGACTAAAATAAAAACGTGGGGCCCCTCTGAAATCCTACCTATGGCAAAGCATATCTTTATACTTTGTAGATCATGAGCTCGGCGTTCGCTGGTGAAGCCGCCACGACTGGTTATTGATTGTCAAAATCTTCAGTTACGATTATAGTAAGTCGATGCAATCCACACTTAGTATAGAAGAAAGTATTACAGCAATAGTTAATGGGCTCCACGTTTTTATTTTAGTCTAATATGCCTAAAAGCTATTCTGCTTGGTACTAAAATATTTCTGAACTATAAGTTCAAAATACCTAATTGTTATTATTATTTTCTAGTTTTCAGTGCACATGAGATTAAACCGTTTAGCTTAAAAGTTTTTTACCGATTTTTTTTTGATACAAAATTATATCATAATTTCTTCTTACAAGTAAGCATAATTTCTGTAATTGCTAAAAGTAAATTTAGGCAATAATAAGAATTACATATGGTCTAAGATTAAATAGCGGAAGATAGGTGACTCGTCTCAACCGCGTGGACCGCTTAGATTATGACCCCGTCGCCTAATTGCGCGCAGTCGCAAATTTGCCAGTCTGACAAGCGGTCGCGTTACACAAAATTATTCTTTGTTATAAGAGGGATAAAGGTCGAAAACCAAGATGCCTAAGTGTGCTTAAAAACGCGTTGTAAAAATTATTCAAAAAGAAAAAGCAAATCTTATGGAATGGAACATTTCACTCATAAGTAGAAGAAAAGTTTTAATTTCTCAAGATATTTCTAAATTCATTAATGTTTTGGTCATCATTTTGAAGAGCGAGATAGAAATATAAGATATATTAATGTGTGACGAGTTAAGTCTTTCAATAGGACTTTACTCTGAAGCGTAGCTGCGCGAAGTACGCTTGACTCACTCACGCTTATTTCAAAAAATAGGGTTGTCTCTGTCTTCCAACATTGCACAACTTTTAATCAATGTGTCATAGAGCTGTGAGTATGTGTGCATGTAGTTGTGCATCAGGCCCGTTTTCAGTTGCCTAATTAAAGGGACATGCCGCATCTTCAGCTATTTTGTATTCATAATAATAATTATATATAAGCATATGGATATTGGCACGAAGATATTATTACACAAGTACATCTAAGTATAACTCTTAGTTCCTTAAGGACTAACGCACCGCCTGCCCACTAGCAATTTTAATAAAGTATGGAAAAAAAAACTAGAGAGAAAAAGGTATTGGGAATTTTGACATCCATTATCTAGCAAATAAAATTGTTTCTGATATTTTATTTATACGTCTCCCTGACTGATTCTAGAAGGTGGCCGTACTACATAGCCGTTGAGTATTGGTCGTTTTCCTCTAGGTGGCGCTTCTACTGGCCAGCTAACTGACGCCTCTATATCAGTATATTTATAAGTTACTCTATCGGATTTATCTTTAAATCGAATGAAGTTCTCCAGGTGAAATAATCGGCTTAAACTGCACAGTGCACTAGGTTTCAAGCCAAATTCAATACAAATGTCTTACGTGTGAACCCTGAAATGTATCAAAGGTTTAAATATTTCGATAAAGTAACATTTTCGTTTAAAATAAAAGTGTTTAAACGATTTACCACTCACTACTCAGGTCGCTCCTGCTTGATGTTGAAGTTATCAAGAAGAAGCGAAAATAATCAGTGCATGTGACCAAAATCCTCTTAAGGTGACGATACTAAGCGCCGCTAAGTGGTTTATATTGGTTGTGGCAAATAAGGGACATATTTTTGAAAAGTACAAATACTTTAAGAAAAGTTCTTATTAACAATTTTTGAGACGAACCTACAAGTAACAATATTCACTATAATTGCTAAACGTGGTCATTTTTATCTAAAGTTTAAGTGCTAAACTGTTCACACTGTAGGACAAAGGCCTCTATAATTTCATTGGGCTTGATCACCACGATCATGCCTAATGCGAAACATACCTTTGCTTGACCCGGGAATCCAAACTAGGAACCCGAGATCCCGGCCTGGTACTTAAACCAAAAGACCAACGGGGCAATAATTATTAATAAATAAATAAATATGGAGATTATTATATATATATTTCACAACATCACATACATTGATCTGACTCCGAGATAGGTAGCTCAAGCACCTGTGTTACGGATATCAGAATCAACAGTGGGATTACAAATATATACATATAATACTTTTCTTTTGTAAATACATACTTATAATACATGTGGGATTGGTGATCGGTAGATGCATGCCAGGGAACGTGTATGAGTTCGACGTTTGAATTAGAATGACGTGCGAGAGAGAGAGAGGGAGATCAGAGACGACGTATGGCGGACGACGATAAAAGACGTTTAACTAAAAGATTAATTATTATAATATAGTATTACTTATTCCCGTCCTTGGATTTATTTAGAACCCCATCCCACATACATATAAAACACCTATATTTATATATATATATATATATATATATATATATATATATATATATATATATATATATATATATATATATATATTGTGACTTGATATTATGTGACCAATTTTGTGCCATATATGATCACTTACATTCTAAAGTCCAACTGCTAATGTGATAAAACATAACAAAATAAAAAGCTGTCATCCCGAATTGCTCAATATCGAATATGTTACACTCGATAACACTTATGTCACAGCTCGCTATCATTGTATTTGTGACGTCACTCCTGTTACGTGTAACGTGCCTAATGAGGAGGACGTGATTCAATCAGCTGATGCGTTCACACGTAAATAAAAGACAATCTTGTTCTGTTTTCGGAACTGGGGGATAAACGTTACTGGGTCAAACAGGAACTTTTGAAAACTTACTTTGTAAGCGGATTGCAAACAATTTACTATGAGAATTTTGAATTCACAGTATTGGAATGTTTATTCATAATTGTGAAAGAGGAGCGGGCAAACCAAGTTTATTTTGAATAAAAAATAATAATGCTACTCATTTCTGTTTGCTCTGTCAATGCCAATTCATTTGTAAAAATATATTTTTTTTCATAATGTGGCATATTTATGTTTTGTGACCTACCTGTAAACCGTTGTTACTCAAGGGAGCCGTGTGGGCCCCGGCAGAGTAGAATAGGCCACCCTCACTCTTACCGAGGTGTCGTAAAAGGCGACTAAAGTAAAGCTGCTGCAGAGAAGGAAAACTCTGCATTTATATCAACACCCTCGCCAACCCGTCTGCCAAGCGTGGTGAGTATGGCAATTACCCCTCATGTGATTGAGGGAGGCCTCGTGCCCCAGCAGTGGGGACTTGAATGGGCTGGCGATGATGAAACCGTTGATTACTCAAGGGTAACTTGCATATGCAAACAAATATTGCAGATGCATCTTCGATCAAAGAGCAAAGGGACGAATCGCATTATTTCTTTCAAGGTTACTGTTATCACCTCTAAGTTAGTTTTATGTTTAGAATAGTTTATAACTATCATATTGATATCATTGGTTTTTATACTGGTGTAAATCTTATTGATATTTTAAAGATATAATAAAGGTTTCTTAGTAGCTACACAAGAATTGAAACAAAGGAAAAAGTAAATATCGAAAAAGAAAAATAATAAGGATGGAAAGAAATTCACCGGGTACCATGTGGTAAGTAAATTATCAAACAGAAATAGTCCGATAATAATAAACTATACAGCAATAATTTAATCACATTATATTTAAAAGGGAAAGAAGAGCAATCAATTCGAATACGTATATAATCATATTCATTTCACCTGGCTGACGCGACCGACGCTTCCACCATTTATGTGCTAGGGTCTATTGGATTGTCAAGCGACTTCGTTTCGTATGACTTCATGATTACACATGTAAACTTCTTTCCCACTTCCAAAAGGAAGAACCTCATGCTGTATTCCCCCGGGAAAACCTCTAATGGCAGCTCATTCCACAGCCGGAGCGTTTGCGACAGGAAATTCCTCTGGAACCGTGTGAGGGTGGACGCTCTGACGACGGCTGGTGGTATTTGTAAAATCATCACGTTATGGGACATAAACAATGATACGCCCTAAAGTGCTCAAGCTACTTAGTACAGAATCAGGTCAACCTATGAGATGTTGTGAGAATTAAAAAAAAATATATATAAGGGTGTTGTTAACTATAATGTCTACGATAACCCGGTCCCTTTACTAGTAAAAAGATACCTAAATAATGCTAAGGTATTTTTGTTAAGCTATATAAACAATACCTTAGCATTACGTCCATAAAAGACGCTTTGAGTAAACGAATGCAAAATATAAGTGTCATTTAACTAAATGCAAAATATAAGTGTCATTTAACTAATTAACAAAAGAAACCTAATAAATGATTAATCAGCAAAAAAACATATTTATACAACAAGTATTAGTACAGTGTTAAACTTTTGCTCAATATAATTATGTTTTCCGTAGAATATGACATCTTATTTACATTGATTATTTATATCATCCCGCCAACCCGTCTGCCAAGCGTGGTGAGTATGGCAATCACCCCTCATGTGATTGAGGGAGGCCCGTGCCCCAGCAGTGGGGACTTAAATGGGCTGACGATGACGATGATGATGATTTATATCATACCCGTTTGTCATTTGAAAACAGACTCAGCATTCGATTTTAAAATTCAAAACATTGTCATATGCACACGTGGTTACTCTAATCTCAAATCAAACATAAAGCTGAAACATGTATCGGCTATTATCCGATACTTTGACTCGATTGAAACGTAAAACCGTTAAAATAAAATACTCCTCACAATTCATATTCCAGCGATGCCTCAATAGCTCCCTTCGACGATTCAACGAAATGGACGGGAGATATTCGCGGGCGTTCCTCACTAATTGCTCTGAGCCGCTCAATATGCGAGGGCACGCGAAAAGAGACAAATTAATAAAAAGTATGAATATTGATAGCCAAGTCTTTGAGCATTCTTTGAGTCGCCACATTTTGCAATGTTCATACAATTTTATCACCTTTAAATTGGCAACCAAACAAAAGCAAAACACACTTCCTGTGAAACCCGAAATCTTCGGCAACGTCAAGGCGCTGTTTTTTATGTGATAGGTGGCAGACGGAACGGTAGCTCTGTGGTTCGAAACGCGCCTTCCATACGGGGGGACGTGGTTCGAATCCGAGCATGCACCTCGGGTGCGATGGGGTGAGGGAAACAACGTGAGGAAACCTGTACATTTCGGATACGTATTACCATGATTCATTTGGTCTAGTTTCCCTGTTAAAGGGTTGCGAAGGTAAGACGGCAGTCGCTTCATTTGTAATTACCAGACTTGAATCACGGTCCAAGCGTCCCCGGGCCACCAGGAATTACACGCTAAGATGAGATGAGATAGGTGGCAGACTAGCATACGAATCGCCTTGTGGTAAGCGGTTGCCGCCGCCCATAGACACCCGCGATACCAGTGGAGTCACAAGTGCGCTGCCAACCTTTGAACCCCTACGATTGGGCCTCCAGTACCCTCACTCACGCGGCGAAACATTTGTGGGCATGAAAAGTCTGTTTGTATTGGTCTGGGTGTTTTCCATCAGGTGATCTGTCTGCTCGTCTGCCAGCTATCACATAAAAAAAATGCACACTAATGTTTGTACTGTGTGGAGATCGAACCCGCAACTCTAGAACCAAATGCAGTATTCACTACCACTGTTCCGAACGGGACTGTTAGATATCTTTAGGATAGAGAATTAGCATATTGTCTTTTTCTATTATATTTGTAGAACATTATTCACTGCCAAGCTAATGTATGAAAGACGACCTCAGAATGAATAGTAAAAACATTTTTTTTTCTCAAATAAGGCCAATTGTTTGATGACGCCAACTGCATATTTAACACTTCATCATAAATACGCTTATTGTACCCGGTATTACGCCTACATTTTTGCGATACATTTTTTATGTCACCGTGCTAGTCCCGCTCTGCCCGAGTTCGTTCGTTCCGTTAAATTTAGATGATGTTTGCGTCACTTTCCCTGCGCACACTAGTGTTTCAATGGCGGCTCAAAATGTTGTGTTTTTTGTTTAAAAATTCATAGGAATTAAGTATGTTTTGTACCACTTGGTTAAATGATGGCGGGTATGGATTTTTTTTATGTCGTAGGTGGCAGACGAGCAGACGTTAAGCGATTGCCGCCGCCCATAGATAAGTACGCTGCCAGCCTTTAAAACCCCCGTACCCCCGGATTGGGCCTCTACCCTCACTCGCGTAGCGAAACACAGCACGGTGCTGCTTCACGCCGATTTTCTGTCAGGTCGTGGTATCGCTCCGGTTGAACCGGCCCATTCATGCCGAAGCGTGGCTCTTCCACGGTCTTCTAAGGTAGGTAAATAAATAATTGGCTATTTTTATTCGAATAGCAATACCGTGCCGTGATCTTGGGGCTTTTTGTTCGATTCCCGGGTCGAGCAAAAAGTAGGTATGTTTCGAATTTTTCGAATAAAGTTCGGGTTTGTGATCATTAATCCGCATTAAGCAAGCGTGGTGATTAAGCCTCATCCCATCATAGTAGCGGTAACATGATTTCTATGATGGAGACCTTTGCCCTGCAGTGGGACAGTATATACGCTGATACTATTAATCCTCTAGACCTTTGGGTCTGCGTAGAGATGTAGACGCTATGCATCTTCTATCGCTTATTTGTGGAGAGTGCAATCAATAATTGTTTACCTATTAAGCCATCGTTTTAATAGTAAGAAGTTACAACTTCGTCATTTAAATCGCTGACGAATATTGAGGACTCTCAACTATGAGATTTTCGAGGAACTTTTTGCCCCGTGCGTCCATGTGAGGCGGTGATTGCTTAAGGTGAGGTACTAGGCACTCAGAGTGCCTAGTACGAGTAACACAAATTTATTCGACTGACTTTACCATCGCTTTAATCGAGCTAACGTCAAACGCATCAAGTATGGGTAGGGCACTCTAGCGACGCCAAGCGATTTTAATTTTAGCTACTAAACCGAATCTATTTTAAACAAATTCAGGTTTACAATCTCTCTACAAACACTTATACTATTTATTTAATAACCATGCACAAATGTTGGGTCCGTTTTTGTACGTGAAAAATTGATTCACGCCAAAAGTGGCCGCTTTTGGCCAAAATTCGAGTGCCAAACAGACCAAACAGTTAACTATAAGTATCAAATAAATAGTATAGGTGTTTGCTGAGAGATCGTAACCCCGAAATTGTTTAAAATAGATCTGCTTTAGTAGCTAAAAGTTAAAATTGATTGGCATCGCTAGTGTGCCCTACCCGTCACATTAACATCAGGTGATCCGTCTTCTAATATTTCCACTATCTCATGAAAAAAAAATTACATCAAAGTCGATGACCGGCCTTCTTACTTAGTAGCTTGAGCACTTGTTTTGGCTTTTTTAATGTAAAAATAAACAAAAGTTTATAACAAAATACCTTGGAACGATGTCCAAACATAATTCCAATTGAAAAACAAAGTCAACGACAACTCAGAAGCCGTTAAGTAGGCAAAAGTATACTCGACAAAGCGGTGCGATTGTACACCTTCAGGAATATTTAATTAAAGACTTCGTGTTCGAGTCTTATGAATCAAAGAGTCCGATATTTTAGGGTAGCTGTTCCAGGTAAAGGAATGAGACTATTTCACCTCGTTCCTGTTTTCTGTTGTCATTATTTTTATCTGATGTTAAAACTGAGGTTTCACGGGGATAATAATAATATCCTGGAAATTCCATCCACGACCAAATCCCCGTCTCCTTTACACACGCTGCGCTCCTCTTTTGTTTAATGTCTTCATAGAATATATTTTGTTCTTCATGTGTTTTTGCATGCAGTGAGTGATAATGTGTTTATACAAGTGGTAAGGCCGCCTTATGTTCACACGGCGTCACGTCGAGTTACCCTTGTCTACCTTTGAACCGTCCTTATGTCTGGGGCACAAGTGCTACTTTTCCACTGCAGGGGGTTAACTTGATCTGACGCTGACTGTACTGTCTGTTGTTGTTGTATCATACTTGTATTTTGTTTTTGTGCAATTAAGAATATCTATCTACATTACAGCTAAGGTCAATGTAAGTATATGATGCTGTGAAATATTTATTTATCTACTTAATTTTCTTCAGCCGTCTGAAAATCGAGCTATCATTTTAATACACTTTTAAATATTAAAATATAAATACACTTCAATACAATTTTTAGTTTAAACATAGGTACTTTCTTTGGTATCTTTACCCTACTACTTAAAGAAGCGAGGGAGGGTACCGTGCTAAAGTCTCTGTATTTTCTTTTGACAGTACAGCTGTAACGAAGGCGACACAATCGATCCGTTGTTTCTTTGCCTTGTTATTTAAAAAAAAGCTAGCTAGTATGCCCTATGAAGTAGTTAGTTAGCGGCTTTGTCTGAAACCGAAGGCGGCTCCGGGGATGTGGTAAGAACATCGTGGTCGCCTTTGCTCTGCACAGGGGCGACGGAGTGGATTCGGCAGCACCTGGAGTGACAAAGCAGCCTTATTTAAGGAGGCACTGTTTTCCCTGCTCACTCACTAGAAAATGTGCCCTAAAAAATCGTCATCACCATCATCATCATTTCAGCCAATAGACGTCCACTGCTGGACATAGGCCTCCCCAATGTTCTCCACACAGATCGGTCCTGGGCCGCCCGCATATCCAATGGATTCCCGCGATCTTCATCAGATCGTCAGTCCACCTTGTGGGGGGCCTGACACGGCTGCGACTTCCTGTACGTGGCCTATTAGTGGCCTGTAGTGGTAGGTTATTATTTAACTTACATTATAACAGCTAACACAAAGAGAAGACGTAGAAATGTATGCCAAATCCCTTACAACAATTCAAACTTATTAGATTTTTAAAGATTAATATAATATAGAAAATATGGTCGAGATGAAAAGCGTAATAATTCAATTTAACTCAATACGGTTCTTAAACTTTTTAAGTGATTTCGAAAGCTTTTAAGTAGAAAATAAAACTAAGTGGCAAGTTCTTTTTATGAATTATATTTAGATTCAGTTCTAAATTATTTCATCCTCACAGGTTTAGTCCTAGGAGTCCTAACGCAAAATTACTTTTTGTTTCATTAAAAAAGTGACCTTTGTTTTGAAATGTTCAAATTAAGGAGTGTAAACAAAACATTATTACAAATTGTGTTTCTCTGCGTGAGTGAGGGTACTGGACTCCGAACCCGGAGGAAAGGGGTAGGTAAACGTTGGCAGCGCATTTGTGACTGAACTGGTGTCGCGGATGTGTATAGGCGGCAGCAATCGCTTACCATCAGGCAATACGTCTGCTCGTCTGCCACCTATTACATAAAAAAAGCACGTCCGTTCAAAAAGTAGGGAAATAAAAGGACTTCACCTATGAAATTGCCGTTTTTATCTAGACACAATAAGATGCAACTCCTTTAATAAGTGAAAAGTTTCCATGCTATAATTTTATTTTGATTTGAGACTATATTTTAAGGTTGATATAAAATAGAGATTAATAGATAGATATATAGATACTTTTTATTGCACAACATACAAAACATAAAAGCTAGGTATACAGATATACAAAGTACAATTTAGGCGGTCTTATCGCTGGGAGCGATCTCTACCAGACAATCTTCATTTAAAGGACATTAGATAGAAGAGGGGAGGGTGGTGCAATCCTTTTGATTTTGAACATTGATTAAGTAAATAATAAATTAGAAAATATTTTTTCTGATAAACTATCCTACACGTTTAAAGGTTGTCAATTAAAGCACAGTGAATTATGGAGAAGTAGCATTAATAGTTACTTTACAAATAAAAAAAAATACGGAAAATAAAAAACTATTAAATAAAAACATAATAGAAAATCGCCATACAAAACGGCACTTTCATAGGTAAAGTGGTCAAATATATCTTTTTATATGGCAGCGACATGAAATGTTTTAATGCCATTAATACCAATGAAAACCCAAAATTTGCCTCCCCATACAAATTACATCAATTAAGTTAAGGTAGCTCAAGCACCTGTGTTACGGATATCAGAATCAACAGTGGGATTACAAATAGATACATATTATAATACTTTTCTTTTGTAAATACATACTTATAATTACAAAGGAAACACCCAGACCAATACAAACAGACATGTTCATGCACACAAATGTTTGTACTGTGCGGGGATCGATCCCGCAACCCGTGGACCAAAGGCAGCGTTCACTACCACTGTTCCAAACGGGTCGTCAATTATAATTACTTAACCTCTATCCTTATTTGGATACTTTTATTTGTTATATTATGTTGTTATTTCAGTCCCGTCACACGCGTAAGTCAGTGGTTTCTTCTTCCGAGTCGTACATTCCTGACAGCGTGGTCGTGATTATGGATTGTCTGTATGTTGGGTAGCGGCTTTTGCGAGACATCTCCATCTTTCTCTCTATTTGTGGCATTGCGTGTACATTCAGTCATGGCACACTTTGTAGCAGACTAAATACTGTCTGTCCACCTTGTAGGTGACCTGCCTCGAGAACGCTGATTTCCACTCTTCCCTGTACCAAACGTTCCAAGGAGCTCTCGTTTCGGATGATGTGTCCAAACATGGTGAGTCTTGCACTTGCACAATCGACGAAAATCTATGTTTAATTCGAAGCTCCTTCAGGATAGAAACGTTGGTGCGGTGAGCAGTTTATTTCACTCTCAAATCAGTAGTATGCCCGTCGAATTTTTGAGACTTTTCTGAGCCTTTATTACCATTTCGCACCGGCTGCTGTACACATGCTCCACTATAAGCCCTTCTTTTCTTCATTATAAGGGTTTTCCATATTGTACTAATATCTTTTATTCTACTCTGTGTTCGTCATTTTACTTATCTTAGCGTGTAGTTCCCGGTTAAGTCCAAAACTGTTGCTTTGTAGTCCGCGGTACGTTTTAGGATTTCCATGGGTTGGGACCTTCCCAACCCATTGAAGGCGCTCCACTTAGCTTCCATCGCTCTCTAATGATAAGGATTCATGGACATGTTAATCAATTAGTCTTTTGAGTTGTTATTTACGTAGTCTGGCAACTTTTATAATTGTATTTTTTTTCTATTCTAAGTTGAGACTCTGTAACATCATCAATATTTGAAAAGAGTAACTACTGAGTTTCCTGCTGTTGTCTTCTTAGTAGAAATCAACATTCCGAACCAATGGTAGATGTTAAATATGTACCTATTTTGACATTCATAAGTGATCTGTATTCATAATTGAATAAAAAAAATTTTCTTTAAATAATTATAATGATTCTCACAACATCTCATAGGTTGACCTGATTCCGTACTGAAGCAATAACTCAGTTTGGTCTATTAGCACAAAGTTCATTTAACTCGACGCGACATTCATTATGGCTGTTTTAAATTGTGCGTTAACGTAATGACGATTGTAATGGTATGGCCATGGGAAGAGTGGATTAGAACCATGGGAAAAAACGAATGATACCTCATTTATCAAACTCGGCTGGGTGGGCTGAATCGGGGAACATACAAACATGTCGCTTTTGCTGTCGCTTTTGAACCATAGATACGCTTTGACCATGATTCAGGATTTGGTCTGGTAATTACGAAACCTCAACAGGGGACCTAGACCAACTGAATCATGGTTCCCTTTTCAGAACTAGGTTTCCTCACAATTTTTTCCCTCACCGACGAGCTGATAGTAGAAATACGTACATGGATATCAAAAAAACAGGATCCGTCTGCTCATCTGCTACCTATCAAAAAAAAAATATATAAAAATGCCCAAGATATGCAGAAAAGTCAACTGATAGGAAGCAGTAGCAAATATCAATGTGCCAGCCATAAAGATTTTTTCTGTATTCTGTTAGCACTTGTAGGTACCCCGGATGTGCAAATGTCCAAATTTGCCATAGGAAAATAAATCCCTGAAAATGTTTGCCGATGTTGATGTTTGAACTCAAATATAACCAAGGACAAAAGATATAACCACGATATAACCATGGGGCAGCTCCAACACGAACGCCAGAGGTGAGTTACTGTTTGACTACTTGCTCACTAATAATCAATTTGTTCTTAACGTGGGTAGCAAACCAACCTTTACCACACGTTCTAGGCAGGAAGTACTAGACATAACTTTGTGTTCAGGTAACCTCGCACACCGAGTGACCAATTGGCACGTCTCAGATGAGCCGTCCATGTCCGACCACACCCACATTAGGTACGACATACTATGCCCGGAACAAAGGAACCGAACACCTACCGTGACCCCAAGGGAACAGACTGGGAGGGCTTTAGGAACTCCCTTAGGTTATACCTTGGAGATTTTAAATACATCAAAACTGTGGACCAAGTGGAAGCCGCAGCAGAGGACTTAGGCAAAAGCCTAATGAATGCGTATCTAGAAAATTGTCCTCTTAAGACCACTAAGAGCAACAGGAACGCGCCTTGGTGGAACAAAAACCTGGAGCATCTGAGGCAAAGGACCCGTGCCTTATTTAACAAGGCAAAAAAAGACAAGAACTGGGATGCTTACAGCAAGGCGTTAACACATTTCAATAGGGAGCTCAGGAAAGCAAAAAGAAGATCCTGGCAAAAATTCTGCGGGTCCATCAAAGACACTGCCCAAGCTGCCAGGATCCATAAAATACTATCCAAGACACCTGAATCCCATCTAGGCCTGCTAAGGAAAGCGGATGGATCTTTCACAGAATCTCCGGAGGAAACACTGAGACTGCTTGCTCAAACGCACTTTCCGGAATCCGTGTACATTAATAACGAAAGAGAACTCCAGGTCAGTAAGTCTCCGGAAAGGAGACCGAGGAATGAAGACTGGAGGAGAGCTTCCGTTATTTTTCGTCCCCAGCAGATAAGTTGGGCAATTAGGAGTTTCAAGCCTTATAAATCTGGTGGGGTCGATGGTATCTTCCCGGCTTTGTTGCAGCGGGGCGAAGATATCATCATCTCTACGCTGATAAAACTATACCGTGCAAGCTTTGCTTGGAGTTATCTGCCATCAGCGTGGACTCGGGCGAAGGTCACTTACATTCCCAAGGGAGGGGACAAAGACAAATCGCAGCCCAAGTCCTACAGACCGATAAGTCTCACCTCATTCCTATTAAAAACGATGAAAAAAACATACCTCGTTGAAAAACCCCTGAGTGCAAGACAACATGCCTACCAAACAGGCAAGTCCACGGAAACGGCACTTATTGACCTGGTGGACAGAATTGAGAAAGCCATAGAAGACAAAGAAATTGCACTCTGTGCCTTTCTCGATATCGAAGGGGCGTTTGACAACACCAACTTCGATGTTATAACACGTAGCATGGTGAATCGTGGAATCGACGACACCACCACCAGATGGATGGGATCCATGCTACAAAATCGGACTGCAACAACAACGTTGATGAACAAAACCCTTCATTATAGAGTGACCAGAGGATGTATACAGGGCGGAGTCCTATCACCCCTTCAATGGTCATTGGTTGTTGACAGTCTCATCTGCGAGCTCAATGAAGCCAGATTTCTGACTCAGGGTTACGCAGATGACATAGTAATAATGGTCATAGGAAAATGCCCTAGCACCATTTCCAATCTTATGCAAAGGGCCCTACGAATAGTAGAAAACTGGTGCACGAGACACGTGCTAACAGTCAATGCACGTAAGACGGTCTTAATCCCGTTTACCAAAAGAAGGAAACTAGAAGCGCTCCACGCCCCAACACTTCTTGGTACGAAGCTATGCTTGTCCAACGAGGTCAAATATCTCGGAGTCTTTTTAGACCAAAAACTAACATGGAACAAGCATCTCGACTACATCACTAGAAAGGCTAAAAAATTGCGATGGGGGCAAGCAGTAGGTTGGTGGGGCTAAAATGGGGGCTACGGCCCATGGCCGCACTCTGGATTTATAAAACCATAGTGAGGCCGATCGTCACTTATGGCTGCTGTGTGTGGTATAAGAAGACGCACCAACTTAACTGCGTAGAGAACCTCAGCAAAGTTCAAAGAACAGCCTGCCTTATAGCCACCGGCGCGCTTTCGTCCTCTCCCTCTGCAGCACTGGATGCCCTCCTGAACATTCCACCTCTGCACATTCACGTGCAGATGGAAGCGAGGATGGCTATCACGAGAGCGAAAATCAGAGGGAGGACGAGATGGCAATCTAGGGTCATGAGAAACCTCTACAACGAACTAATGAAAAGTCCGGTCATGGATATGCCCTCTGACTCCA
Source organism: Marasmia exigua (assembly GCA_019059595.1). Classification (NCBI taxonomy): domain Eukaryota; kingdom Metazoa; phylum Arthropoda; class Insecta; order Lepidoptera; family Crambidae; genus Marasmia; species Marasmia exigua. Next base: position 15,962,833 of record CM032465.1, on the reverse strand, counting down.
TGGTCCGTGAACACCGCTTCGATAAGCGGTTTACAGTCTTGTTACCGAGTAGACAAGACTGGGAGGCTGGAACTCCCGGAAATGTTAAGCAGAATGATGCCGTTTGGTATACGGATGGCTCCAGGAAGCAGGGCATATCCGGGGCGGGATTTTGTAATGATCGCTGCGGAATACGCAAATTCGCCAACCTGGGTCGCTATACCACGGTGTACCAAGCGGAAGTCTTCGCAATAATTGGCTGTGTCCAAGAGAGTCTACAAATGAATCTCCAGAATAAGAAGATATTCATCTTCTCAGATAGTCAAGCTGCCCTCAAGGCGTTAACATCCTGTGAACTTGACTCCAAACTCACTAGCGAGTGTGTCCTGCTCCTAAACCAGCTTGGCAATGCCAACATCGTAAATCTGATTTGGGTACCGGGACACTGTAATATCAGAGGCAACGAGGTCGCTGACGTGCTAGCAAAGGCCGGGGCAGAGAGCCCACTACTCGGACCGGAACCAATAAGTGGCGTTCCAGCCTGCATGGTCAGGTTCGAGTTAAAAGAGTGGGAGCATAAGCAAAGCACTGAATATTGGAAAAGACTACCTCGACTAGAACAGTCTAAGGCGTTGATACAGGCGTTCGATCAGAGACGAGCTGTAGAGATAACAAAACTGAGTAGAGGACATGTTAGGGCACTCACTCGGACCCTCACAGGGCACTGCAAATTAAACAAGCACCTGCACAACATGGGCCTTACAGATACCAAAATCTGCAGGTTCTGTCGCGAGGACGAGGAAACGATTATCCACGTCCTCGGCGAGTGCATGGCGCTGCACCGCTGCAGAAGCCGGCACCTGGGAGCACACATGATCTCGGCTGACGAGATCAAGAGCTCCCCCATCAGCTCCATTCTCGGGTTTATCCTGGAACTGGGGCTGCATGAGGTGCTGTAATAGGTTACGGGGCTGCCACAATAGATCATCTACTGGTCGCAGTGGCTATGAGACGCAGGGCTCACCCCATTTCTATCAAATAATAATAAAAGGACAAAAGATAAAAAACTCTTTATTCAATTAAGGTCCTTATACAAAACATGAATGTCAAAATAGGTACATAATATTATCATCTACCGCTGGTTCGGAATGTCGATTTCTACTGAGAAGACACCCGCAAGAAAATCAGTAGTTACTCTTTTCAAATATGACCCTACAGCTTTTGTGACATAGTAATAAATACTGAGTTGGGCAAATACCTACAAAAAAAAATTACTGGCCGGCACTTGGACCAAAAAAGAAGATATCCTTTGTTGTGGGACAGTTCAGGCTTACACAAAAAAAAAGGTACTCCTATCCGCTTTGCTTATAAACAAACACGTTTCCATGGCTCCAACACCCAGCCTCGCCTTGCGAAACATTGGCGTGTGTACTTAATTTAGCCGGTTTTCTGTTTTTTTCCCTGTAGAGAACCACAGTGGAGGATGGAATTTTCTTTTTTTTCTTTCATTGGTATACAAATTACGACTTCGCTATCTGACTACTGCTTGTTTACACAAATTGGTATGTTTCCCCGAATTCAACATTTTGTAAATAAAAATTGTGGCTCAGAAGGCTAGAACCTATATATTAATATTCATTTATTCACATCAATTTATAACATCACTCACACATAATACAATAGGTAAAGTTAATAATGCAGATGACCGAACCATCTTATAAATTACCTTATCAAGGCAATTGTGAAATAGATAGATTCTTACATTTACAATTCTGTTAAATTATATCATTATAACTGAATTGTATTACAAATTACATTAACAAATTTCACCAGGTCAAAATCAACTAAAACTAAATAGACTTAAAAAAAAGAAATAAAAAGTACTAATGGAAATGAAAACAAAACTATTGAAAAGTATAAAAATAAATTAAGAACATTACTTAAATTTTGTCAGAGTTCTTTTTTTAGCTTACTCTCAAATCCACTACCTATACTACGACGGTAGTGTATTCAATTCATTAATAATTAGTGATATTATGACAATTTTGTGGTAAAATGGAATAAACTTTGAGTTTAAAAGGAATTAAATGTTATACTTGAGCCGAGACTCGTCAAAGTCATAATAATTAATAAAATAGTCACAGTCTGACGCGAGTTTTTACGTTTGGTATATTCGTTCTATGTCATTGACTAACGGCTGAAGATAAAGCTTAAAGTTTCTTAAAAGTACGTACAGCCCCACATCTAAGTATAAAATTTCTTTAGTCGATCCTCACCTTAATGTAAAGAACTTTTGGTTCAATATCAATTGAGGAATTTTGACAGATTGTAACCTGATGAATGGTCTGTACATAATGATATCAAAAACACGCTCTTAAGATGTAGGTACCTAGGTATAAGTGCTTTTCAATATTCAACCAAAACTTCAATCGAAGTTGGATCATTTTCCAAATGAAGTTTATAACTTTATAAATTATGTAGATAGCTACATGCTACAACATTTCCGATTTAATTAAAAGATAGATAGTATTTATTGCACGCGATCCAAAACAGATTTTACATTGAATAGAACGAATATGTTTTATCAATCGTTTTCATTTGGTTTAGGGGCAATACAATTTTGGTTCAATTCCAATATAATCTTTATAGCGTTAAATAAATAACCCTTCGCTGGCTCCTTTATAAATCCCCGTTGCTCAAAGTATTAATACAAAAGGCGTTATAAAAACAAGCGTACCGTTATTATTGCTTACCCCGCCCCACGCTATCCCGGTCCCTCGGGAGTGTTAAATCAAAACCCGCCTTCAGACTTCAAAGATCCCGCTGCAATCTTGAACGTGGTATCTAATGTTTGAAAAATTGCTGTGGAAAATAGTTCTATACCAGCTTAATTGTATAATGAAACTCCAGAATAGAATAGAATAGAATAGAATAGAATTTTTATTTGCGAGAATGAGGTACATTTCAGGTGTTGCATATACAAGCTAATTGTGAGGAACTAAACACATTGACCCCTTTAGGGCATGCAAATCATTGTTACTTACTTAGTTATAAAATTAATTAATTCATTATTCATATTAAATAAACATCATTGCATAATAATTAAAATACATTCAAATCATTAGAAAATCATAATTAAAATAATATACGTCATGTCAATTTTTGTAGTCAAAATATTCGCTTAAACTATAAAAACAATGGTAAATTAGCCACATTTTAAGGTCGCGTTTAAATTTATTTAATGTCAATTCCCGTGCGTCTATGGGTAATTTATTATACATTTTGATCGCCATAGAGTCCGCTTCTCATGTCATTTATTCCGTAATTTGCACTTACAGATATCCACTCAGAACTTTTAGCTTACGAGAACTATTTTGAAACGTCCGTACCAGACGGCTGCTCAAATCAAACTGTCCGTTCGTCCGTCAACCAACAAGTCAATATATCGTTACGACAATCCTAAATTTAGTTCTCAAAACCGTCAACAGTGAAATCAAACACTACTAAATTACTCGAATCCTAAAATTAAATCAATTAATTGCTATTGGCTAGGTGGGAACCAAAACAGTCGTTTGAACAACTTTTGAGTAATCTTATCAGGAATTATCAAAATCAAAATATCTTTATTCTTTTTATGGCCATACAGAACATTTATGAATGTCAAATATTATGTAATCTATCGCTGATTCAGAATGTCAATTTCTACCGAGAATCAGCAAGAACTCGGATGAGATCTACAGAAAAAAGATCACAAGCCTAGACCACAACGAATTGCAAGATTCAAATGACAATATGCAGGCCACATTGTGACGAGAACCGACAGCCGTTGGGGTGGACAGGTCCTCGAGCGGAGACTGAATGCAGCAGTGTGTGGCAGGCCTCTTAAAAGGTGGACTAATGACATGATGAAGGCAGGAAATACTTCGTTGCGAGTGGTACAGGACTTAACTGTGTGGAGCAGCTTTTAATTTTCAATTTCTTTTTTAGGGTTCCGTACCCAAATGGCAAAAAACAGAACCCTTATAAATTCGTCATGTCTATCTGTGTGTCCGTCCGTGTCTTATGTCACAGCCACTTTTTTCTGAAACTATAAGAACCATACTATACTATTGAAACTTGGTAAATAGATGTATTTTGTAAACGCATTACCATTTTTACCCAAAAATGGAAAAAAATTTGGGGGCCCTCATACTTAGAACTGAAACCCAATTTTTGTTTTCCATCAAACTCATACGTGTAAGGTATCATAGGTTTTTAAAAAATATGTTGAGGTTTCAAATATTATTTTTTTCCAAACTTAATACTTTGCGCAAGAGACACTCACAAAGTGTAAATGTGTCCCTCCCCCCCTCTAACTTCTATTATTATTATTATTTCACTCCATGTCCACTTATTTCTTTCCATGTGGCGATTGTTTTTTTTTACTTAACTTAAAAAAAGTAATAACATGAGGCTCGGTTTATACATAAGCTGTTTAAAGTTCACAGTATACCAGTGTCGTTGACATGTATTTCTAAAAATACAGTTCTTATGTACATAAGCAGTTCAATTAAATAAACAAAAATAATTACCTCTCAGGACACAAGCTGCAGCCCAAGCAAATAGGCATTCGTATGACCTACGAGTACCTACTCACCGCTTAGGTACATTGTACTAGTATAATACCATTGACTAACTTCTGTAAATTTTGTGCACTAAAGTGTATCTATCTATATACTCCCGCGCCACTTGCATCACGTTTTTTTTATGACATATGTGGCAAACGAGCAGACGGATCACCTCATGGTAAGCGATTGCCACTGCCTATGGACACCCGCTACACCAGTTTAGTCATAACTGCGCTGCCAACCTTTAAACTCCTCTTTCCCCCTCGTATTGGGCCTCCGGTACCTTCACTCACGCAGCGAAACACAGCACAGTGCTGCTTCACGCCTGTTTTCTGTGAGGCCGTGGAATCACTTCGGTCGAGCCAGCCTATCATGTTACGTTACACATAACGTTATTATTTGACTGCCCCGGTGGTGCAGTGGTTAGAGGGTTGCACTTTAAGGCGACGGCTACGCAAGAAATCCCGAGTTCGATTCCGAAAATTTGAACCTAACTTTCGGTAAGAAATTGTTAGTCAGCCCGGTCTGGAAGATGGCGGTTTTGTAGCCCCGTGCCTCGGAAAGCACGTTAAGCCGTTGATCCTGCGTCGAATCCCTCTCCGGTCTTATCACTTGGTGTCCCATCGGAACTTGAGGGTAAGGGACTATTCTCTTGCGACACTCTCTATAGAGTGCACTTGCGTTTGCGCACACACTTGAGCACTAGAATATATCCTGCTTACGAGGCTGATCGCTGAGATCGGCCGCCGTAGCCATAATCGGTTGGAGGATATTATACTGTTCTGTGCACTGCAGCAATAAGTACTAGTCCTTGCAGATTGAAACGCCCACTTTACTAGTACGTTCGCGTCAAACGCTGCCACTTTTGGCAGTCGCGTCACGCGCGGTCCCACTTATCGGGGAGTAACTCCCCTAAAATAAAATAAATTGCGGACAAGAGGCATCAGGGATACCCAGCTATTACACGGCGAGCCTATTGATTACTTCGTCAGATTTTGGTGGCACTCTTATGATTTTGTACTTTTAATGGCTGTTTAAGCAAGCTTAAGTGGCAGTGGGCTGGCCATATTAGCCGCAGAACCGACAACCGATGGGGTAAACAGGTTCTGGAGTGGAGACCGCGTCTTGGAAAACGTAATATAGGGCGCGCTCTGGCTAGGTGGGGGGACGATCTGCGCAGGATGGCTGGCAAGAGCTGGAAGCGAGAAGCCATGGATAGATCACAGTGGCGAACAATTGGAGAGGCCTACGTCCAGCAGTGGACTGCGATAGGCTGATGATGATGATGATGATGAATGGCTGTTTGTGATAGAAGGTATGTACAGCCAACCACATATCAAGTTACTACAATAAGGCCCGAAGGCCCGAACTGAGCAGAGGACATATTAGGGCACTCACTCGGACCCTCACGGGGCACTGCAAATTAAACAAGCACCTGCACAACATGGGCCTTTCAGATACCAAAATCTGCAGGTTCTGTCGCGAGGACGAGGAAACGATTATCCGCGTCCTCGGCGAGTGCATAGCGCTGCACCACTGCAGCCGGCACCTGGGAGCACACATTATCTCGGCAGACGAGATCAAGAGCTCCCCTATCAGTTCCATCCTCGGGTTTATCCTGGAGCTGGGGCTACATGAGGTGCTGTAATAAGTTTTGGGGCTGCCACAATAGATCTTCTGCTGGTCGCAGTGGCTATGAGATGCAATGTTCACCCCATTTTATTCAAATAATAATAAAAAAATGGCCCGAAGGGGGGTTTAAAGGTTGGCAGTGCACTTGTGACAGTGGAGTCGCGGGTGTCCATGGGTGGAGGCAATTGCTTACCATCAAGTGATCTGTCTGCTCGTCTGCCACCTATCACATAAAAAAAGCCTTTGTGAAGAGGAAATAAAGTGATTATTTATTCAGTTTGAGATAACTATTCACCCATTTTTAATACAAACCGTAAACACAGTCTAAGTATTCCAACGTGAAAATGAACAAGCACCGCTGAACCGCCTGCCGCGAAAGTTTTGCATTCAACTTTCTTATTAAAAATTCGGTTTCAAAACTTTTCACAGTTAATGGAATTTTAACCACCGCAATGATTAAGTTGCCGGACTGCCTTATTCGTGCGGCGTGCCTTCATAGTTTAAAAAGTTTCAGGAATCTGAACAAAAAGGGAAATTATGAATCTTGTTGAATTTTTTCCGACGCAAATGACTCTGGGTGCGAGTTAATTTTATTTAAGTAATGAAGTACTATGTTACAACCTGTATTATAATAATAATGTCCCCCAAACCGATATTTGGGTTATGGCCACCAATTTCAGTACTTAGCAGTTGATGCTGGACATATTATAGAGCACAAATGACCACTCCCTTACCCACATTTCGATGGAAAACAAGTTTGAAACAACCGAAGAGGGATCAGGCCCAGGACTAGCGGCTTAGCGTGCTTTCTGAGGCAAGGGGGTAGACCGCCAACTTCCAGACTTCGGGCTGACATTCACTTCCCTACTATTAAATGTACTTTACCCGAAGGTTGTCTGGTAGAAATCGCTTTAAGCGATAAGACCGCCGAAATTGTACACACAATTCTGTAATGTTTAGTACTTACGTTGTGTATTTTGTGCAATTTCTTAACAGAAAATCTAAGGTACAATTGATTCCGTTAAGTTGCGACTTACTATCCACTGTCCCAACGAGGCAGTAGTCAGTATATTTGTATTTTTAACAGTATAGGTTTATCAAAAGGCCTCTAACACTTCACTCTTCGACCACTCCACTCTTCCTGAGTTGCAATGACTTTGGGACCTTAGACAAATTAAAAAGACGGCAACGCATTAACGAATTATCTAATCACATATGTTAATGAGAATTTACCATCAGGTGACGCGTTTGCTCAAGTGGCAATGGGCACGGCCCATAGCGAGGAGAACAGACGGCCGTCAGGGCGAAAGATCCTCGAGTGGAGGCCACGTACAGAAAGTCACAGCCGTGGCAGGCCCCCCACAAGGCGGACCGACGATCTGATGAAGATCGCGGGAATCCATTTGATGCGGGCGGCACAGGACCGATCTGTGTGGAGAACACTGGGGGAGGCCTATGACCAGCAGTGGACGTCTAATGATGCGCTTGCTCGTTTGCCATCTTATACAGAAGGGCTAAGCAAATAGTGACAAACATTTGCATCTAAAAATGTTAGATAAATAAAACACGCATTTACCCTCTGGATATCTTATTGCCATCTTCCCGAACATAGCTTAACACAAAGCAATTCCGTCGGCTCCTTTAATTTAGGCCCAAGCTTTACTTGCTAGGGATGGACGTTATAACGCAGATATTAGGCACGCCTATTAAAATAAGCATCCAAAGTTTATAACAGCATAATATTACCGTTAACCTTTGAAATGGCGTTTTTCTTAGAAGTTGAATTTTCCATAAAATCTTTTTTTATTTGTAAAGTACCTAACTATTAACACTACTATTCCATAATTAACGGTGCTTTAATGGACAATGTTACGTATGTATATGAATGTGTAGGATATTATTTCAGAAAAAAAAATAGTATGGTGACTTTTTACTCATTAAAATAGCTACCTATAACATTTTTTATGACAATCTTCCTATTATATTATGACATCTTATTGTGTCTAGAAAAAAAAACGTAAATTTCATAGGTAAAGACCTATTTATTAGCGATTTTGAAGCGGTCGTTTGTTTGTTACCGCAGTGTGCATAAATAATTATACCGTTTAGAACAGTGGTAGTGAATGCTGCCTTTGTTCCAAGGGTTGCGGGTTCGATCCCCGCACTGTACAAATATTTGTGTGCATGAACATGTCTGTTTGTATTGGTCTGGGTGTTTTCTATGTTTTATAAGTATGTATTTACAAAATAAAAGTATTATATGCATATATTTGTAATCCCACTGTTGATTCTGATATCCGTAACACAGGTGCTTGAGCTACCTATATCGGGGTCAGATCGATGTATGTAATGTTGAGAAATATTTATATTTATTTAATTATAATACGTAAACATTATTTAGCTGTATATTAAATAAATAACTTGTAGGTACCTAAATAAAATCACAGCGATTGGTCGCGGCGTTTAAAGTGTTGCCATATTTCATTTTCATTTACCTATGTACGAATGAAAGAGGTATTATTCAAAAATATTTTTTATTTTAAATAATCACCAACAACAATGAAGTCCTTGCAAAAAATATAACTCGATAGAAAATACAAACTGCACTGTTTCAAACGGACAGCAATCAAAAACCTCTACAAATGCCATGGCTGACATTTTTTTACTACTTATTTAAGGTCTACTGGAGGTTGGTATAAAGTGTTATTTTCCATGTGACCAACCATATGGTTACTTTGAAATATTAAGTAAACGTGAAAAACCTTTTTTTGCTAAATTTTCCCATAAATTAGGGAGCACAGGATATATCATCCAACACCTGAAATATATAGAGACTGCTTACGCCATCTAGCGAGCAACTTCAAAGTAAGTAAATACCTTCAGGAAAACTTCTCATTGATCTACGTATGTTGCTCTTTTAAGTCTCATCCCTATTGCCCGTCTGAAAAACAACGTATGGTGATTTAGTCAGCATTCCAGCGACGAGCATTCCTAGCGTGCCGGACGACGCTCGCTCTATTTAGTTCAACCACTTAATGTATTCTGTTGGGATTTGGGCCGCGACACTTGTTTTTGATGGGTTTATTTTCAGTTGTTTTTTTTTACTGGGTGTTGCAGTACTTTTGGGCAAGGCTGATATCGCATTTTTGGTCTTAAAATTGATTTATAGTTTAGGTTGAGATTTTGACCACCTAATAAGGTAATTTTGGGTGATATTGCATTTGCTATTCCCAAACGGGTATGTACACACATTTCTAACACGTGTTATTTGATTCAGTTGGTCTGGTTCCCCTGTAAGATAAAGGGTTGCGAAGTTCAATCGGCAATCACTTCATTTTAATTACCTGACTCTCCAATTTCTGATTCATGATGTAAGCGTACCTGGTCTCCAAAGCGATAATTTGGACGCAATGCTATTATGAAGAAGAATGATGATGATGATAAAAGAAAATATAGCTAAAACTATCTAAATATTAGTTCAGTAACTGACTATCTTACTCCTAATTGTGTTGAATATAAATATTTCTATCACTGAATGAGGCGGCCATTTTTATCTTACGCCGGACAATATCCGCTAACAGGCAGAAGGAAGGAAAAAAACCTCTTTTACGAGTATGTTATCTTATGTTTTATGTGTGTAGGAACTGCTATATTTTGTCTCTTCTGACAGTTTCTCACGCAGAAAACATTCCTGCAAGGTAATTATTTTGTGCATGATTGTACCTACTCCCAAGACTGGGATCATATTTCGTTACTGCAATACAGCTTCGCTAATGTAGTATCCAATTTTTAGGTACGTATATACGAATGAGAAGCTAAATATCCAGCTTATGGGACGCATGAAACACACAATCGATGCAAAAGCTCGAGTGTGTAAGTCCTATAATACCAATTGTTCTCACATATTTTCTCTTTATCCATCCCAGTTTTGAAGGGACATTGTAAACACGGTTTTAGAATTTAGTAATCGTAAATATCTATCATTGCTATTTATGTACCCATGTACAAATCGAAACAGTATGTGGTATATTGTTCGATAAGAATTTTGTCAGTCACACTACTTACTATTATATTGTGCTTGCTTGTTTGCACATGTTACATGATTTAAATATCTGTGGAAACTTTGTTGTTACACGTTCTATCAGTATCAATGCTATTTATAAGTTTAAAATAATGTTTGTTTCTCTTACAAAAAATCACTTAGGGCCGATTTCACCGTTGAAATTGAACGCGATCAATTCACTTGAACTCGGTTTACGCGCTAAACTGAGTTCCGTTCCTTTGTTTTCGCTCGCATTGATCGCGTTTAAGCGTTGATCGTGTTCAATTTCGACGGTGAAATCGGCCCTTAATCTTCATTCGTTTTCTTATTTATGACCTGGGGTCATTGTCGCGGGTGTGGTCAAGACGACGCCGTTGCCGCGGCGCTCCGTTCTGTTCCCACCAGTGCACCATCGCCGAAGAACAACCACGACATCCGAGCGACAGCCGAATGACAGCATAGGACTCACGGCAGGCGCCGCCGGGTCTAACTACGCAGCTTGCTTCCGCGCACGTCACACATCCATCTTACGAAATCACTTTTGGGCGCGATTTGTATGACTTTCTAATTCTGGTCGAGTACACCAAATTTTACAGTCCGCTGCAGTTTCAATCCATAAATTACAGATATCCTTTTTCTTCCACCATCTATACAGAAAAGGGCACTGGCCCCAACATATAGTCCTTCGAGCCGGAACAGGTGAAACAGTTAACCTCCCAGAAGTCTAAATATAGTGTTTAAAGTTGAAACCCGCACACCTAACACGCTAAGTATGCAAAGTGAATATTTAAGAAGGGTTGCAGTCTTAGGTTGCAGCTGGGGGGCGTGATAAAACTTCACCAGATGCTCGTAATTCTAATACTGAAGTGCTCCCACTTCTGAATAAGAATGGCTGTTTGCCGAACACGCTGGGACCACTCGTCGAGTTGATCCTGGAAAAATGCGACAGCATTGTCAAAGTTTCATTGGTAAGCAAAGGTTTCAGTAGCTAAGGGTCCAGTAGCTGAAATATCGGCTATATTATATTTTTTATTTTCACAATGTTATAACAAAGAGTGAGCACATTTACTATGTAAATCTAAAACACCAACACAACATATACTTGTTATAACGTAAATATTTTTCCCAGGGCTTAACCGAAGTTTACAAAGTACGGGGTAAATACGTCCCAAGAAGTCGATAAATCATTGTTCCGAAGGGCCTGGGGACGGTATAAGCCCGGCTTAAAATAATGTTGTCAGGATATAAGCAAGTTTAATAAAGGAACACGAGGAGATGTGCCTAGGAAAACCTTCAACGAATATTATTTTAGAATGCGTCTATAATATACCTTTGCAACAGATGCTTTAAGTAGCATTTCATCAGATCTACGCTCGTGACTGTACAAGCATTAGAACTTGCACACGTTTCTAACAAAGATGTCGGTCTTTTTATCATCGGTCATAGTCTTAACACCAGAAATAAACATAGCACTTGTGACTCCACTGTCGCGAGTCTTCATGGGCGGCGGCAATCGCTTCGAAATCAGGTGATCCGTCTGCTCGTCTGCCACCTATCACATAAAAAAATAGTCTTGCCGTCCCAGTCCTCAGACATCATAAAATCGGTAATTAATTTGTTGGCTTAAGTATTAGGATATTCAATAAGCTACCACAAAATGTCGTTAACCTATCACTGGATAAGTTTAAGTCTCATCTTCATCATTTCAGCCAATAGATCAATCATAGAAGTCTCATATTAAGACCTGCCTAATGAAGAAATGTTACAGGAGCTTTGGTTCTGGTTTTGCAGGAGTCCGTTGGCGACGGCAATCACTTAGCATCATGATCTGTTTGCTTATGCCTATCTCATAAAAAAGAAGACGAGCACTTGTGTTTGATACTAAACTTGTTATGCCATACTTTTTCATTGTTGCGAGTTTCCACTGTTACCTATATTGACTCAAAATGTTTATTAATTTATACAATAACCTTGATATGTTGTTAGCAATATTTTAAAGATACACAATAAAAACTGTCTAATTGATAGGCAATTGTTTCTATAATCTTGACGAGTATTTCAGAGCAAAATTCTCGTAGCATATTTTCTTGTTTAAGTGAAATTGAACTATTTTCACCTTACTGTAGTATCTAATTATATATTATTTTCGGATTACCTATACATTCTATTGACATAGAAATTTATTGTTATCTGATTTATTATTATTTGATTAGCTTTTATTACTCTATTGACACTCAAAACTTAATTCATATTATTACTGAATTAATAATTTAACATCATTAAATTAAATTATGCAAATTACAAATTGTATGCCTATAAGGGCACTATGCTGGCATGATCATCAGCACCCAGAGAAGGAATACTCTGCATTTATATTAAAACCCTCGCCAACCCGTCTGCCAAGCGTGGTGAGTATGGCAATTCCCCTCATGTGATTGAGGCAGGCCCGTGCCCCAGCAGTGGGGACTTAAATGGGCTGACGATGATGATGCCTATAAGGGTACTGTGGGAACCTTTTTTAACGTAAGACCTACTCTCATGTGAACCACACTTTGTCTCAATACAGAATTATGATTAGAATTAACATCAACATTTTTTGATATTTGATACTGATATCAAAAAATTTTGATGTTAATCCTAGTCATAACTTTGTATTTCATTCACTACACTATTCGGTTTCCTCCCGCAGTCTACAAAGTGAGTCAGGCAGATTAAAATTACTCAATACAATCGATCAGAAAAGCTAATCGGGCGATAGTCCCACAAGTGTGTTCAAAGACATTATTCAAACCGCCTCCTCTCGGTCATAACGCAAGTGAAATATTCCCGTGAAATATTACAAAGCGTCTAAGATACAAAATGTTTTCTACGCCTACGTGTCCGCATGAGACCCGGCTATATTTTATCGAGACCTTAGAATACATTACGGGGCTAAAACTTTGGGAACTTACCTAGAGATAAACACATATCCGAGCTGGAATTGTTTTACTAGATGGGGAATTTCCGCGATGGTTATGACGGAAACAAATAGCGAAACTGGAAAGTTGGGATGACGTATAAGAGAGGGCACTTATAAAAACCACTTACCGTGGGAGAGCCACGCTTTGGCGTGAATAGGCCGGCTCGACTGGAGTGATACCACGGCCTCAATGATAACCGGCGTGAAGCAGCATTGTACTGTGCTTCGCTGCGTGAGTGAGTGTACTGTTATGTATGTTAACTGATTACTCCGCAAATTATTAATCGATTTCCCAATTATTTTTCATTTCAACACACTCCCAAGTTGGGTCCATTGTCAGCATGTCAAGATCTTATGATGGAATCCTAGAGAAATCAAGGGCAACCCTCATATTTTATAGGCAAATGTAATGTTTCTGTATTTTTTTCAAAGCTGCACCAATATTTACTCCTAATTGTATTAATTTTATGTGGCTCATCTGATGACAGAAGGTCAACTCCTCAACGGTTAGGAGTTAAAGGAATTATCCTTAATGTGCGTACAGTATTGAAAGGATTACCTTTCAATACTGTACGCACATTAAGGATTAGTTAGTCGGCAGAGGGAGTGGGGGGTCTGCCGCAGAAATGAGACTTTAAAAAGCCCGGCAAGTGTCCTAATTTTTATTGTAAGAAACGTAATTATTAGAATAGTGCCTATCAACTAAGCTAGATGTAACAATTAAATAATCAGATATTATAATATAGATATTTGAAGCGAGAACTACTGCCGACAAACTGCTTAAGCAGTTTGGGCGACCTTAAACTGAGAATATTTTTTTGTATCTTATGAAATAAATAAATAAATATTTCACAACATCACATACATTGATCTAACTCCGAGATAGGTAGCTCAAGCACCTGTGTTACGGATATTAGAATCAACAGTGGGATTACAAATATATACATATAATACTTTTTTTTTGTAAATACATACTCATAATACATAGATAACAACCAGACCAATACAAACAGACATGTTCATGCACACAAATGTTTGTACTGTGCGGGGATCGAACCCGCAACCCTTGCATCAGAGGCAGCATTCACTACCACTGTTACAAACGGGTCGTCAAAAATAAATAAATAAATAATAAAAAAGTTATAGGTTAATGTCTCAATTAAATACATTTAGTCTTATGAAAAAAAAATGCTGATAGCCATCTAATAAAAAACTAGATTTTTTGAGTTTTGCAAAAAAAGCAATCAATCTTCCATATTAAAATAACTATGGTTTAAAACATTGATTTCTCTAACTACATTATCTGCTTAAGCAAAGGTATAAATTACTATCAGGTGACCCATCTGCTCGTCTGCCACCTATTATATAAAAATATATTTTTTAAGGACCAATGGCTTAACGTGCTTTCTGAGGTACAAGATCGCCAACTTTCAGACTCAGTACTGACGGAATATCTTATCCGAAAAAATCTGGTACTAATTCTTGGGCCCGGGAACCAAAGCACAGCTGTATATTCAAGTTGCATGCCGCCTTCTACAATTGCATGCCGCCCCGGATAGTCAGTAAGTAGTACCGTACGTATTAACGTTGTTTACCTACATATAAAAAGTTCTGCAGTGGTGACCATCACAAAATACTGGGAAAGTAAAATATCTTATTTTTGAGATGAAAACAAAAATTGAGACATTCAAACACTTGTTATAGAAAATCTAAAGAGTGACATTCAAAATCAGCCAAAGCTTTGTGGCAAATTAAAATAAACACGGAGGGTTTTATTTTCAAAGCTTTTAACCAACAACACTAAATTGGACTCCATTGAGCGGGACGCCTGCATTGTTTATCTTTTCTCTCAGAAATTTGAGATTTAATTCAATTTATAATTCAAATTCACCGAGTGCTAAATCCGAAAATCTATAAAGCCTCTGGGAGGCTTTCAGAGAAACTTATGAATACTGAAAACAATAACGTCCATTACTTCCCTCGGCTCTTAATGACGTCATTATCCGTAGGGGTTCGTCGCACGGTCATGTCTTTCGAAGCTGTGATTTGTTGGCAGCGGCGCACAAGTATAGAGCATTAAGTTATAGTTGTGAGCATAAATTATGTACTTAATTAAATAATTTATGCTCACAACTCACAAGATTTAAATCGTATGTTGGTACTAGGCAAGGAAAGCGTTGAATAGTGGATTAGAGATTTGAGTGTAATCATCATCAGCCCATTTAAGTCCCCTCTGCTGGGGTACGGGCCTCCCTCAATCACATGAGGGGTAATTGCCATACTCACCACGCTTGGCAGACGGGTTGGCAAGGGTTTTGATATAAATGCAGAGTTTTCCTTCTCTGGATGCTGTGAATCATGCCAGCAGCTTTACCTTAGTCGCCTTTTACGACACCTCGGTAAGAGTGAGGGTTGCCTATTCTACTCTGCCGGGGACCACACGGCGAGTACTACCGGTTTTGAGGGCAATAATAATGGAAAATACTTACCCAGATTACAATCAACCGAATTAGTGACGATACCAATGTCAGGTTTGTTAGTGTTTCGATTGCCAAGTACATCGTATAATAACAACGATGATGTACCAACATATTTCCTCTGCTGTCGCACATTCAGTACTAACATTGGCAAAGCCAGTCACTGAAGAGCATAGCAGAGGGAAAAAAGACCTTAAAGTATCAGCCTATAAACTGTCCCACTGCAGGGCAAAGGCCTCCATCATAGAAATCTAGTCATCGCTACTATGATGGGATTAAGCTTAATCACCACGCTAGCCAAATGCGGATTGGTGATCACAAACCCGAGCTATGTTCGAAAAATTCGAAACATACTTTTCGCTTGATCCGTGTATCGAATCCAGGACCCCGAGATCACGGCCCGGTACTTAAACCACTGGACCAACAGGGCGTCAAAAAAAAAAAGAAAAAGACCTTAGTCTCCAAATAAACTTATCGATTGTCATACAAAGTGGTCGCTGTAGCCGTAATCGGCTGGAAAGGCATCACCATCGTCATCATCATCACATCGTATGAATATATTTCACTATATCTAACCAAACCCGGTAGGTCACCAAATGCGCTGGACCGATTAAGTGAAAACTGGCTGGTGGCTGGTGACATAGGCCTCCCCCAATGTTATCCACACAGATCGGTCCTTTGCCGCTCGCATCCAATGAATTCCTGCGATCTTCACCAGATCGTCGGTCCACCTTGTGGGGGGTCTGCCACAGCTGCGACTTCCTGTACGTGGCCTCCACTCGAGGACCTTTCCGCCCCAACGTTCTCCTCGCTATGTGCCCTGCCCATTGCCACTTGAGGCATGCAATCCTTTGGGCTATATCATGCTGAATTATTATTTATTAATGCTGATGTGACCACGACCACTCTGCCAAAATTGTGACGATAAAGAAGCAGCAAGCCCAATCAAATTTCAAAATCAGTGGAAGCAAATGCGGCTAGGTTCCGTCGAAACTCCATAGAAATGTAAATTTATAACAATACAGCTTTTGCCCGCGGCTTCTCTCACGTCAAAAAGAAATAATAAGTAGCCTTTGTCACTCTCCACCCCTCCCACTACCTTCGTCCGATTTGCCGTGAAAGACGGACAAACAGACAGATAGATAGACACACGTCATACTTTCATATTTATAAAATGTGTATGTATATACGTTGGGTCTCCTAATTAGGCCTTTATTCTCACTGTGGAACACAGCGCATTCGGCACTTCATGCCAGTTTTCTGTGTAGCCCGTGGTCTGACTCCAGTCGAGCTGCCCCATTCATGCCCCAGCGTGTCTCTTCCACTGTTAATATCTACAGGGTAAATTCCGCTGAAAGTTCTACCCCAGCCCTAGCTGTCTGGCGATGAAGTATCACTGACGCATCGTGATGACAAATGATACTGTTCAGTCTTCGCCTTTAAAATAAATACATTATATAGTTATTACGTGATGATTCAACATAATTATGCCGATAATATTGTTATGCCCGACAGGGCCCATATGTTAACTGTGCCTATTATAGTAAAAACTTTAACTACATATGGTATGCAATAAAGAATTGAGAATTGAGAATTGAGAATTGAGAATTGAGAATTGAGAATTAATATTTTAGTAAACAAACTTTTTAACGGACCTTTAACAATGAATAGGTAACAAGGATTTAAAATTTTCGATTTTGGGATCGGACCCAAGTTAAACCACTATGAAGAATATGGTAATTGTTTTATTATTTATAAATGTTTTATTTTTACTTTTAAAAACACTTTTTTAGTAATTTTATTCAATGTATATAAGTTAGATTCTAGGATCTTTATTGATAATAATTACAAGGGGTTAGATATAAAATATAAAATCAAGTTATTTTGTCAATATTATTATGATTTTTTGTATTTTTTTCCTAAATATTGTTATAGTGGTTTTGAACCATACTACTAATTAATGCATGAATAAAAAAATGCCTTTTTAATATGTATTGCATTTTCTTCAGACAAATATGCCAATAAAAAAAATTAAAGGTATTTCTTAGTATAAAACCGTTCACACTGTTAGTCAACTGCACTAAAATTACATTTTAAACATACCTAACGTTACCTTTCCAAACTCAATTTAAAAAGGTCGCACAAATGTTTTTACAAATAACAGCCCAACAAATAATGTTGACCTTTTCAAAGGTTTTTATAAAGGTGCTATGACAAACGATACGTCGCCGTAAGGGGCTTACATTTGCTAAAGAGTTATGGGCGAAGCTTTGATATGTGACGTGTGAAAAATGCGTACCCGAACAAATCACAGTGAGAACGGTTCGACTGGAAAAATGTCCATCACGGAGGTGCGAAATATGCATGTTTACTGCGGAGGGACTCGCTCTCCCACCCGGAAGTAAGCCGGCCTATGAGGAAACTGTTCGGCGAATATACTGAGAAAATATAATATACAGAGTTTACAAAATATTAGTAACTTCGGCGGATCACTTTGATCTTTATGGACAGTTTTTGATCTTAGAGGAAAGCCGGGAAGGTCTAATCACGAGTTTGTTTACTTACTCGTAGCTTGTTTATCTGGTAGGGATTAGGCTTCAGTGGTTCAGTAGTCGTACTGACTGCCTGGGTGGCGCAGTGGTTAGTGGGTCGCACTTTAAAGCGACGGCTGCGCAAGAGGTCCCGGGTTCGATCCCCGGGTCGGGCCAAAAATTTGTACCTAAGTTTTCGGTAAGAAATTCTTAGTGGCAGCCCGGAGTCTGGAAATTGGCGGTCTTGTACCCCCGTGCCTAAGAGAATAGAGAGTGCACTTGTGTTTGCGCACACACTTGAGCACTATAATATATCCTGCGTACGTGGCTGATCGTTGAGATTGGCCGCCGTAGCCGTAATCGGTTGGAGGATTATTATATTAGTCGTACTGAAGTGAAGACAAGGGTAAATTTTTTTATGACAAAGGTGTCAGACTAACAGACGGGTCAGCTGATGGTAAGCGAAGCATTGCTAAAAGTAGACACCTATGCCAAAAGTAGTTGTCTACCTTTTTTTTTCAATTTCTGATATTTCTGATTAACAATCTAAATAATCAGTTCCGTAGATTATAATCACAGACAAAACTGGTGTGGTGAGGGTGGAAATGCCATAACTTTAACAGGAGGGCGTTGTCGTTAGGTACTGCAAATTTTCTATAGAGAGGTGTCGATAACACTGTTGGTAAAGTTAAATTTCAAAGGAAGTTGCCAGGCGTTCTGAAAAGTTTCTAACCTCAATATGAAGATTATAATACATGTCAACGAAAGTCAGGGAATGTAGTTATACCTACATGTTTTGACAGGTACTTTAAGTTTCAACGCGTACCTAGTTGCTATTTCATAATCTGAAAAAAAAAATATTGACCTATCACAATAACTTGATTTTGAAACGTACACAAAACAAAAACAGTTAGACTTTATGTATTGAAATTATTATAGTAGTGTAATTAATATAATGAAATTAAGAGCTTTAAATTTATTTTAAGACCTTTTAATATGATGAAGGGTCTGGACGTTGAAATACTGTAACTTCTGACAAAAACATCGCTCGAATTCATCAAATAGTGCTAGACGGCTCCTAAATGTAAGTGAAAAAGATAACAAAATCTTTAAAAAATGTCTAAAAACAGGCGTTTGTCACATATTAAATCAAGATAAACGTAATAAAACTATGGAATTAGCTGTGTGTTTCCGAACAGATATGTCCTGGTGATCTTCAAGAAAAGAGCTTATTCCTCCCTCAAGAGCCGGCAACGCATCTGTGATGCCTCGTGTATCGCAGATGTCCATGGGCGGCGGTTATGATCACAGTAGTAAGTCGTGAGTGAGGGTACCGAAGGCCAAATCTGGGGGAAAGGGGGATTAAAAAGCCACTTGTGACTCCACGGTTGTTGCAGGTGTCAATGGGCGGCGACAATTGCTCAACATCAGGTGATCCGTGAAATCAGAAAGATCGATCGATTTTAAATGCAAAAATGAGTACGCTCTTCTCTTGAAGGTCCTTAAGTCGTAGCCGTCGGGAAATACTCCCGTAGGTATACTGTTCCGCAGAACTAAGGTAGGTACGTGGTAGAAAGTTCCGCGAAAAACGCACAGTATTAGACCGCCATCCATCGAGATCATGGGGATGGAAGTACAATCGCTTGCGTGTGGAGTAGATCAAACAGTAAGTGTCTTGATTACTGAATTACCAATGAAAAATTATTATCCCCACAACACAGGCAATTTCTTCTCTGATCAACTGTTTTCGTCATCAGTCAAAGCTGTGAATCGGGCACTGTGCCTCAGATTTACAACTGGTTATTAATGTCAGATTAAAACTGCCGGCGCTTGCTGGCGCGCTGCCCGTGGCTCGTTCATCATCCGACACGTTCTCAAAGCACTCCGTCTGATGTTGGGCAGAGATTAGGAAGCAAACTTGAAGAATGGGTACCGACAGTGCGACAAACCTACCTGGCCGATGGTAAAAATTAAAACATCCGATTTTGGATTGAGTAGTGTTGCCGTACAATTGAGTGTGCATCGGTTATTAACGGATAGTGCAAATGGGGCCCAAATAATCTAAAAATCGATAGAATCGAAATATTGAAGTAATCGACTCCTATCTTTATCTAATATGATTGATTATAATGCGATATAATCGTTACTGTCTATCGATGTCAAGTTTTGAAGCAATATTATAGATGTAATCAAAACAACGGCTACGACTTAGGGACCTTCAAGAGAAGAGCGTACTCTTTTTTAAAAAGGTCGGCAACACATTAGCGCTCTCTCTGATTTCGCGGATGTTTATGAGCGGCGTTGATTACTTTCCATCAGGTGATTTTATCAAGTTAATTCACCTAATATATAAATGACGCATATATCTACAAATAATTGCAAACTAATCGATTGCTACAAAAATCGATATGTTCGATAGTATTGACTAGATTTCAGTATCGATTTCATATATTCAATCCATAGTATTGTCAAACAGGATTGTTATCTCTGTGCTATCTATGTGCGTGCATATTTCTACCATTAGCTCGGCGGTGAGGGAAAATATTGTGAGGAAACCTGCACGTTTCAGATAGTTTCTAAAACGTGTAACCCTGATTGAGTTTGTCTGGTTCCCCTGTTAAATTAGTTGCGAAGGTCAGGCGGCAGTAGCTTCATTGTAATTACCAGACTCCCTAAATCCTGAATCAAAGTCCAAGCATACCCCGAGCATTTTTTTTTTACATTATGGTGGACAAATGAGCACACGGCTTAACTGATGGCAACACTGCTGTGATGCTGTTATGCTAAATTTGATGCTGTCGTTGTGATTCTATTTATAAAATATATAAATTAATTAAGTTTTTCTAATTCTCTAATCTTATTATTTCATATTTGGATTGGAATTTTCTATTAAAAACTGACGTTATGAATTTGACAAGTTTTTGAAATAACCGACCTTCATCAGCAACCCACACTCGTCCACTGCTGGACATAGTCTAATGCACGCCACTGCTCCATTATAACCGACCTTATCAATAGAAAATTAAAAAAAAACTGTACAGATAAGGAATTGACTGATAACTCACTCAACAAAATCGGCTGGGTAGTTGAGGCAGAATCTTGGAACATACAAACACACTTACATACAATAGACTGCTAAAATCATAACCCTTCCTTTTTGGTTTTCCGTAGACGGGTCAAAAGACACACGTAACCAAACAATGAACGCAAATGACAAGAGTAGGTAAAACGTCTTACTTTCTCTTTGTTTGAGGATCGTAATATTTGCGAGGTTATGAAAAAATGGGTTTGGTCCGCTGGGACGCCTAACTTATAGAATTTGTCTCACTCAGCCTCCGCCAGATGGGTTTTTATGTCTACACCTGACTATGTGCTGATTTGATTTATAACGTTACAAGTGAAACAATAGCATAGGATAAAATGCGTATTCGTTTTTGTAGTAATTTCGGTATGACGCTGAAAATGTGATTTTTGTATGTGACAGGCAGATAAGCAGATGAATTATCCATGATGGGTGTCCATGGGCGGCGGCAATCGCTTACCATCAGGTGATCCGTCTGCTCATCATCGTCAGCTCATTTAAGTCCCCACTGCTGGGGCACGGGCCTCCCTCAATCACTTGAGGGGTAATTGCCATACTCACCACGCTTGGCAGACGGGTTGGCGAGGGTTTTGATATAAATGCAGAGTTTTCCTTCTCTGGGTGCTGATGATCATACCAGCAGCTTTACCTTAGTCGCCTTTTACGACACCTCGGTAAGAGTGAGGGTGGCCTATTCTACTCTGCCGGGGACCACACGCGACCACACGCCGTCTGCTCATCGGCAGATGAGCAGACGGCTGACTGAGCAGACGGCCATCAGGTGTTTTTTTTATGTGATAGGTGACTACCTATGAAGCTACCCGTAACACCAATGAAGTCACGAGTGCGTTGCCAACCTCTCCGGGACATGTTGATCTCTTCGCCTGTCCTCTAATATATAACTCATTTCATAATTTTTCTTTGACGATTTATCTCAACGGTATTGATTATAAGCATTGAGTATCATACTGTCACTGTAAGCATAATTTGTATAATAATGAATATTGTTATTACCATATTATTACTACTGAGTTTCTTGCTGATTCTTCTCGGTAGAAATTGACATTCCGAATCAGCGGGAGATTACATAATATTTGACATTCATAAATGTTCTGTATGGACTTAAAATGAATAAAGACATTTTCGATTCTGATTTTTGATTTTGATTTCATCCTTTCTCCCATATTTGGCCTCCGGTACCCTCACTCGGTAAAACACTGCACAGTCGCTGTTTCACGTCCGTTTTCTGTGAGGCTGTGGTATCTCGCCGGGTCGAGCCCATTCATGCCGCTAGCGTGTCTGGCTTTTCAATTCAGGTTATCTATGGAAAAATGTCAACTTAAGGCGACGGGTAGCCTAACTAGCGACACCGATCGATTTAAATTGTTATCTATTAAACCAGATCTACTTTAAACAATTTAGGAGCGGGAGTCTCTAAGCAAACATTTATACTATTTATTTAATAATTGTGCTCTTTGATCTGTTTCTGCACTTGAAATTTGGATTAAGGCGACGAGTAGCCCTAACTAGCGACACCAATCGATTTAAACTGTTAGCTACTAAACCGGATCTATTTTAAACAATTTCGGGGTTACAACGTCTCGGCAAACACTTACACTATTTATTAAATAACCATGCAAAAATGTTGGGTCCAACGCTTACGCGAAAAATTGATTCACGCCAAAAGCGGCCACTTTTGGCGTGAATCAATTTCGCGTACAAATACGGACCCAACATTTGTGTTTGCCGAGAGGTTGTAACCACGAAATTGTTTAAAATAGATCCGGTTTAGTAGCTAAAAATAAGAATAGATTGGCGTCGCTAGTGTGCCCTACCCGTCACCTTAACGCCATAAGTGGCCGTTTAGGCGGTCATTCAAATTTAGAGTACAAAAGCAGACCCAAAAGTTAAGTACAAGTATTAAATAAATAGTATACGTGTTTTCCGAGAGGCTAAAAAGTTATCAGGTTTAGTTGCTAACAACTTAAATCAATTGGCGTCGCTAGTGTGTCTTACCCATAACTTTAAGTAGGTACTTCGCTTCTTTTAATTCCACCAAAGAAACAGCATACATAATTCAGAACGCATCTAAGGTCTCTAATATCAAAGATTCATGAAATCGATTGGCGTCGCTAGTATGCCCTACCCGTCACCTTAACGCCATAAGTGGCCGTTTTTGGCGGTTATTCAGATTTAGAGTACAAAAGCAAACCCAAAAGTTAAGTATAAGTATTAAATAAATAGTATACATTTATTATTATTATTTGCATTACATATGACTATATGAATAGGTATGTGGTAACATTACACAATCAAAAGAACATATGCGCCTTGGTAGGCATTGCAAATTGGCATAGAGAGGAGCAGACATTTCTTATTTTATTTAATTGGTATTTGCTTTTGATATGTATTCCTCTATGTAATAGTAATATTTGGAATTTGCAATTTACTTATAATCCACATGTACTTATTTTTTTTTTTATATTTTATCCTGTAAATATTCGTACATGTTTTCCGAGAGGCTAAAAAGATATCAGGTTTAGTTGCTTACAACTTAAATCAATTGGCGTCGCTAGTGTGTCCTACCCGTCACCTTAAGAAGGTACTTCGCTACTTTTAATTCCACCAAAGAAACAGCATTTATAATTCAGAACGCATCTAAGTTCTCTAATATCAAAGATTCATGAAATTACAGCGGTAATTTGCGTTCCTTAACTCGTTGCATCAAACATGAAATCGGGTAATGTAAGTTCGGAGAAGTTTCCCTGATTTAACCAGCAGTTAGATTAAACTAACTGTTCTTTTGAATTTCAGATGAAACCTATTTTTGCCGAGCAGTCACTTATACCTAATATTTCTTTAGATTTTCGCGTTGCATTATCTATGCTCGTCCTGCAGTTTATTAGTATTGGATTAAGTAACTACTACTCTTTGTGACCTATGAGGGAACCTAAGTAGTCATGCTCACTCAAATGTCTCTGAGGTGGAGGCGCTATGTGGCGGGTCATTACATTCCCTCTAATATGCTTAAGTGAAATGATGGCTGACACATACGTCATACTTGTGAACAGGTGCCTTTGGGGACTGGTCTGCTTCGGTTTACCTCATAATATTTATTTTATTATTATTTCCTTTATTTTATTTTGTGTAACAATTGAACTGTATGGCTTGGTATGATGATGACACAAAATTGTATGAAAGTTTGGCGATTAAAAAGAGTAACTGGCGAGTTTCTTGCCGGATCTTCTCATCATCATCATCATCAGCCCATTTAAGTCCCCACTGCTGGGGCACGGGCCTCCCTCAATCACATGAGGGGTAATTGCCATAATCACCACGCTTGGCAGACGGGTTGGCGAAGGTTTTGATATAAATGCAGAGTTTTCCTTCTCTGGGTGCTGATGATCATGCCAGCAGCTTTACCTTAGTCGCCTTTTACACCTCGGTAAGAGTGAGGTTGGCCTATTCTACTCTGCCGGGGACCACACGGCCCGGATCTTCTCGACCAGAAACAACTTTCCGAGCCATTGGTAGAATCGCATTATGTTTATTTATTTCTTTAGTATATTTTATGTATCAACATATATATGTATTAACATGTAAATTATACATAAGTACTTAAAAATAGTTTTAAGTCATTCAAATGTTTGACGATTTGTAAGTGCAGTGTACAAGCCTATGCAAATAAAGAATTATTTGACTTTAACTTTGACTATGGTTAATAATCACGGGAATTAACGCGGTGTAATTTTTCAAGTACAGACCGAGTCACGTCGAGTTACCCTTGTTGGATTTTGGACCGTCCTTATGTCTGAGACACAAGTGTAATTTTTGCACTTGCGGTTTGGCGTTATTTTTTTATGTGATAGTTGGCAGAGGAACAGGCGAATCACCGCTCATGGACGCTCGCGACACCAGTGGAGTTATTTCGGTAGATGTCACTATGCATTTTTATATCGCGCTAGTAAAGCGTGCTTCTGAAACAATGACCTCAAGTCGCCGGCCCGCAAAAGTAATTAAAAAAAAGTACGGGAAATAATAATAATTCTCACAACATCTCATACATTGACCTGATTCCGTACTAAGTAGCGTAAGCACTTGTGTTACAGATATCAGACAACAGAGGAACACAAATATATACTTAAATACATATATTACACCCAGACCCTGAACTAACACAAGTGTTCATCGTACGAATGTTTGTCCAGGGTGAGGATCGAACCCACGACCTTTGGCGTAAGAGGCAGGGTCACTACCAATTGCACCATCCGGTCAGTCAATAAAGCAGAGCTCCAGAAAGTATTGGGAATTTTAATATTTAGCAAACAAATGATTTCTGATCCGAAGGTGGTCATTCTACATAGCCGTTGAGTTATGGTCGTGCTCCTCTAGATGGCGCTAGCCCTGGATAGCGGACTGATGCCTCTATCTCAGTATATATAATTTACTCTATGCTATAAATTGACATGTCAATTATCTGTCTATACTTTTTTATGTTAGAGACGGACAAACAAACAAGCGAGTCACCTGATGGAAAGTAATCCACGCACCCCATGAAAAGTCAGAAAAATCGCTAATGTGTTGCCGGCCTTTTTAAAAAAGAGTACGCTCTTCCCTATGTCGTAGTCGTCCGGAAATACTCCTGCAGCCAAACCGTTCCAAAGAACTGAGGTACCTGATAGAAAGTTCCACGAGAAACGCACAGTATTAGACCGCCATCCATCGAGATGATCGAGAGAATTCAGCTGCGGAGAGGAGATCAAATAGTTTCTCAGAGCACTCCCTATGATAGATGAGGTATAGAATGCTGAGGGAAGCTATGTTCCGCCGCAGTGCTAGAAGATCAAGTCGACTAGAGAGAGTCAAGTCACCGACGATTCGAGCAGCCCTACGTTGTACGCGGTCAAACGGAAGAATTTGGTACTGAGGTTAACCAGCCCAGAGATGGGGCCGAACTTATAGAGTTGTAACCGATGAGATGGTGTGAAATACCGCCCCGCTCTTTTAAGTACACCAAGTTTCTTTGAAGCTATTTTAGCTTTGTCTTTAAGATGGCGAAATTGGACATCGCTCGAAATGTCGACATCAAGGGGACTATAAAATATTATAAAGATGTAAATCCTATCGAAAGCGGCAACGCTTATAGGTAAACTGATAACACGAAACGCTTTCGGGATGTAATCGATACCTAGTGCCATCTAGTGGTATAAAGTAGAACTAATATGCCGATTTAAAGTGGGAGTGGGCCACTAGTAAATGATAAATAAATTGTTTTTGTGAACATCAGTGTACAGCATGTGGACCTTAGTGTGAGTCCGTGGAGTCTCTAGAAGTGAATCGGACACTGAAAGGCTCAGTTAGCATTTCTCGTTGATTTTGCGGTGATAAAACAATGTAGTGAACAGTAGAAATTTATTAATCAGTGGTTCCAAAGTCATTACCGCTGTTTAAAAAGTAGGTTAACTCGGCCCTAAGTCATTAACCCGCTTAACGAATATTTACGAGTATAATATTACGAATATTTTGCTAAAACAATGTTTTTTTCGGTAATTAGCGTCAAAAGTTTTGTTTTGTGCATTGTCATGTTATAGCTTTTACATTAATGACGCCTAACCACGCGAAGGCTTTGTTTCCAAAAAGCGTTGCAAATTTAATTATTTAGTTGTTATGTGAAAATTCACTTTTCCCAAACGCGTTTCACACACAATTATTATTACTGTTGCGCTCGGGAACACACAATAGTTAATTCTGACTGGTTAATGTTGCCAGGGTAGTGCGTTTTTTTAACAAAAATTTAAATAAGCTATTGTTATACTCAAAATTAATGGTTGTTAATATTCATACGCCTTTTTATTTCGACACCACGGTAAACTTCAAGTCCTTAGAAGGTGATATCCTTCATGGGCAATTTCGTAATTGCCAACAGCGCGTGGCCCACTCACTGACAATTTTGTGCATGAGAAACATAAATCTCTTATCGACTTGATCCTCTAGCACTGCAGCGGAACATAGCTTCCCTTAGCATTCTATACCGTATCTATTATGGGGAGTGCTCTGAGTAACTGTTTGATCTACCCCCTGCAGCTGAATTCTTACATCGAACCACACGTAAGCGATTGTCATTCCATCCCGATGATTTCATCATCATCTCGATGGATGGTGGTCTAATACTGTGCGTTTTTCCCGGAACTTTCTACCACGTAAGTACCTCAGTTCTGTGGAACGGTTTCCCGACGGCTACGACATAGGACTTCCAAAACAGGTATATTCCGTGCGCGGGTCTAATCAACAATATTTTATATAATAAGTAAATAAAAAAAATATATCTTAGAAAAAACATTGTTTGATTCGTATTGAAGCAACATAATTTTTTTTACTACAACAATTTAAGCGGATTACTACAAAAGCTTGTTGATTTACCAATGCCTAATTTTAATGATTACTTAAATGACAAGAATTTGTGGAAATGATAAACTGTTCGCCTACACCCATGATATCGTACTTACAAAAAATTTGGCGATTAAAAAGAGTAACTGGCGAGTTTCTTGCCGGATCTTCTTGTCAGAATCAACTTTCCGATTCCGGTGGTAGAATCACACTATATTTCTTCATTTCTTAGTACATTTTTTGTATCGACATATATGTTTTATTACATGTATAATATACATAGCTATAATATATTTCTTATGTATGACGATTTGTAAGAGCTATATATAAACCTATGCATATAAAGTACTATTGAATTTTGAAAATTTTTTTTTTGAAAATATTAGGTATGTATATTGGAAAGCGTTTAGACAATGGTGGCGTTAACTAAAAGTCTACTTAACTAAATCATAAAGTCATCATTTGGCGTTACGCTTCTGGAATTAATGGGAAGATGACGACGTACCTAATTGTTAGATGTGTTCGAATATTGCACCATTGTGACATGGTAGCTTGAATTTCAGAGTGAAGGAAAATATTTTCAAAAGTGTGTGGAAGTTTATATATGGCAACACAGTTTCGCGTGCCCAACCATCCGCAATAACAAACGTCGACTGTTCAATTCCCATAGAAACGGAAAATCGAATTCGGAACATTAATTTGATCCCACAACAGCCACCAAAATAAAAGGTAACGTTGAATGCCAGAAGGGATGTGAGTATTATTTACTCGTTTTTACAAAACCATAATACCATTACGCCATGCATTGTAATTTTCTTTCTTTGTCTGCCACGGTGCGTAGATGTTAATAGGTCACGAATAATATGTCGGAATAATAGGTGTTAATAGGTCGCTTTTGAGCGACGGCTGAGCAAGAGGTCCCGGGTCGGGCCAAAAATTTGTTCCTAAGATTTCATAAGAAATTCTTGGCCCGGAGTCCGAAAGTTGGCGGTCTTGTATTCCCGTGCCTCGGAAAGCACTTAATGCCGTTGGTCCTGCATCCAATCCCTCTCCGGTCGTGTCGCACTGGTGTCCCATCGGAGTATGAGGGCAACGGAATAAAGAGTACACTTGTGTTTGCACACACACTTGAGCACTATGATATATCCTACGCACGTGGCTGGCCGTAGCCGTTATCGGTTGGAGGATTATTATTAATTTATTCTTTCTTTTTTTCTAACAACTTACAAATCTCTGTCCAACTAATGACGAATAAGGAAGTCTTAGAAATGGTAAAAGAGAAGAAGTTTTTACTTGAAACTATAGATATCAGACAAATATCAGACAATCATTCGTTGTACACATCCTGTAATACCTAGTCTTTAAGTTTTTATACTTTATTTTGAGTGCAATAAAAGCATATTCATTCATTCATTCATGACATGCTCATAAAAATAATAATGGAAGGAAAAAGAAGAAGATGTAGACTAAGAAGAAATTACGTCTACCTACTTAAGGGAAAAGCAAATTGTATGTTGTACAAGGAGTTAAGATGCTGTCAGAATCGAGAAACGAATGGAGACTACTCCACCGACAAGAACGGCGCTCTTCTGTCCTAGCCATTTCCCGTTATTTGTGGTCAGCTCTCCTCATTCTGCGGCGCTAGAACAGTCTGTCCTGGGTTATCGAAATGGTTACTTGGACAAGCTTTAAGTTCCTGGGCCCAGTGGACCTCCAGTTGGATATACTTATAGATTCGTCATTTCTGTCCGTTTGCCCGTCCGTCCGTATGTCACAGCCTTTCACTTTCACACTTTTTAAAATTGGAAAAAATAAACAAATTGGGGGGGTCTCCATACTTGAAACTGGAACTCAATTTTTTTTTATCAAACCTATACTTGTCTATGGATAAGTGCCATCATCAGCATCATCATTAACATCGGCATTGAATTTACCAAAACAAGACAAATAACAACAAATTTCGCCTACTGTCCACAAGAACTAGTTTGGCTGAGTAGCTTTCTTAGCGAAGTCTGGATTCAAAAGGTTGATGTTTCGAATCCGAATGGGGTTTTATAGTCTATTTCAACTTTAATCTAGTTTTTGGGCGAATGGAATACAGTTCCAACGCCATCTAGTGAAGTATTTAAACATTAACAACTCAAATGTTTATTTTAATTGCTGATCTGATGGTTGATATTGAATTCGTTTTAAGCAGTAAGAAGGTCGGTTAAAAAGTATAATTCGATATTTTTGACAGCAATGACAGATAGGTTGTATGGAAGTGCCGACTCTTATAACGTAGTGATTAAATTCTTTTTGGTGAGTACTCAACATTTAAAAATTGCACTTTAGGGATACACCTTTGCTTATTGAATTATAACCTTAGGGCTACTCGTTGCGATCTGGGCCCGAAGGAGGAGCCGATTGCAACTTCGGTCATCGTTTACAGGATATGCCCTACTGCAAGTACAAACTGATCATCTGGCTACCCTAAGGATACTGCTACTTCCCCGTGCCCGATTTATTATTAATGACGCCTTTTATTTACTAGAGCCGGTCACCGTAGCGATGATAGCTATCAGTGGATAATAACGTGCCTTCCATACGAGGGAACGTGCTTCGAATCCAAACATGCACCTCTAGATATTTCAAATCTATGTGCATATTTCTATCATTAAATCGGCGATGAGGGAAAACATTGCGAGGAAACCTGCACGTCTCAGATAGTTTCTCAAAACGGTGGATATCAACAATATTTGAGATAATGATTCTGAACGTGTAATCGTGATCCAGTTGGTCTGGATACCCTGTAAAGGATTGCGGAAGTCAGACGGCAGTCCCTTCATTGTAATACTTCAGAGCTAGATTCGGGGATTCTGACTTCCCGAATCCTGAAACATGGTATAAACATAGGGGCGACGGGCTAGGGCAACGGGCTCTAGAACGACAGCTTACGATGCAACCAGGACACGCTAAGATGAGGTGACTTACCAGTTGTATCATCATCAGCCCATTTAAGTCCCCACTGCTGGGGCACGGGCCGCCCTCAATCACATGAGGGATAATTGCCATACTCACCACGCTTGGCAGACGGGTTGGCGAGGGTTTTGATATGAATGCAGAGTTTTCCTTCTCTGGGTGCTGATGATTATGCCAGGAGCTTTACCTTAGTCGCCTTTTACGACACCTCGGTATGAGTGAGGGTGGCCTATTCTACTCTGCCGGGAACCACACGGCCTGCCAGTTGTATATGTTGAGGTAACATCGCTGATTCGCCATATGAGGAAACTTTTGTTCAAAAACCGGATGTACCTTAAATTCTCCTTTTAATGTATTGTTTAGCAACCCTAACAGGGAAGCCTACCATATTGTTTGTCGGTAACGAAATCACGAATTATATTATAAAGGAATGCCCACGCGGTTTTTGAACTTTTCAAATGTTGTTTTGTGGTCCAACGCTGTGTTTTCCGAATTACTTTTCAGTTTCGACCGCAGAAAGGAGAGGGTGGATAAAATTCTGTCCACAACGTTAACTTAAGTTATGAATTGATAAACTGTCGGTTGCCCGAGTGGTTTTTGATATTAACTTTAGTAGGGATTGAAAGTAAAATAACGATAATAGCTGCCCGGATTTGCGGTTAAAATTAATGAAAATTAAACCTTTGTTCAACATGGAAACTTTTTCCCTCAGACATTTTGATAGAATAGAAACTTGAAAATAGAAACTTGAGGGTTTTTTATACTCTTCCCACTATTTATAGGAACTAGGTCAAATCTTTTACGTCTATGTAGACCCCAAATAAGGTATTTTTAAGCTAAGCTAAAATGGCCTAGATTAAATCTCGCACTGGACTATACGGCTTTTTTTTTCTATCTACCTCCACAACATAGGCTATTTTACTATCCTTTCATTCCAGTTCTATCACGTATGCATTTCGCACTTTAATTCTTCATACTATATCTTTCTATAGCCCAAAGGATTGCATGCCTCAAGTGGCAATGAGCAGGGCACATAGCGAGGAGAACAGACGGCCGTTGGGTCGGAAAGGTCCTCGAGTGGAGGCCACGTACAGGAAGTCGCAGCCGTGGCAGGCCCCCCACAAGGTGGACCGACGATCTGGTGAAGATCGCGGGAATCCATTGGATGCAGGCGGCACAGGACCGATCTGTGTGGAGAACATTGGGGGAGGCATAGGCCTCCTCCAATATTCATGATGATGAAATGAAATGATGATGATGATGACTATATCTTTCTAACATCCTATACTGGTTGTATCGGTAAACATTTTCATTCCTTCAATCACGTCTTCTACCAATCTAATCTTTTTTTTACAGTATATTGGCTGTTTTCTCTCCTCTCACGATAAAAAAATCGGACTTTACAGTTTGTATATTTTTGTCCTTTATGGCATTTATAAAGTCAAATTCATATCACGAAGCTTGTGCCAAAAGTAATGACTTTTTGGAGTGAAGCTTTCAAAGTATCACTTCGTTGTACGAGAGATATAATTATGCTACTGATTGACGGCTATACGAAATAAAGTTTCGACAAGCTTTCAGAAATACAATTTTCGGTTCCATTACTGACAATTCTACTAGTAATCAATTAAATTTTAATTAAATAAATCTCTATTTTCCACCTTAAACATTACACGTTTCTTATAAGCTAGTGAACAACAAGGATACAAGAAAAATAAACATATAATATTCGGGGGGACTGGAGCCTAATGTAGGATTAACCTGTATTTCAAGACTCCAGGGATCCCCGCCCAGAACTATAAAATGCTATTTATAAAATAAACTAAATAATAATAAATAAAATAGAATCTAATAGTACTAATGCTTTTAGAAATACCATTTTCGGTTCCATTACTGACAATTCTACTAGTAATAAGCTATGTATGGTTATTGATATACACAGAGATACACATGCAACACACACATAGTTATAGATACGAACAAATGCACACACACACACACACATTAGTTTGGTATGATCCTTATCTTTGTAAATTTCAAGAAGGAGCGGGGTCTCTAAACACAGGTACTGCATACTTAAATAGAGACCCCACCCATTTGTAATGTATGTAATTTAAAAGATATTGAATAAACATTATGAATTATGAATGGTATCTGAAAATCTGTTTGTGATTATTTAATCATGTTGTTATATTTAAAAATCCGGTTTACTTTATGGAAAATTTATTTAAAAAAACTGTGAAATCGTGGTGATAAAGCGTCATTTTCATTATTGTAACTACAAACTTAATAATTACTGCCATTATAAAAGATTGACTGCGGCCCGAGTCTTTAACAGGGTATACATGCAACCATACCATAGTTTATTCTCGTTGAGCAACGTTTCAAAGTGTTACTAATCAACATTCCATAACAAAAGTTAAGGTGTTGTAGTTTATCAGCATTAAGGTTAATATGATCACCTCCTGGCGCTATAGATGCGATGAGTTCAAATCAACAGAGGGCAAAAAGAACTCACAAAAGTAACAGTGTGTTGCCGAATGTTACCTTTGTGCAGAATGCAGTTGTTCAATAAGATGTATGTTGTAGATGCCCGGAACGCCACAGTCACAGCGAGGATGATTTGTGCTTATTTTTTAAGTCCTTAACTAAAATAAGAGATGAACCTGTAATTTACCTTTCAAGATGTAATAATGAAGGTATCAAACCAATAATTTAGTCCAGAACTATAGCATTCTTAAAACTTAAACGTTTCATTCAACACTCCGACTCGAAAAAACTTCTATGTAATTTGATTTCTGAATTGATTCTACTGGGAATTGAATCCATAATTTCCCAAGATTAGGTGACCGTGTGGTCCCCGGCAGAGTAAAATAGGCCACCCTCACTCTTACCGAGGTGTCGTAAAAGGCGACTAAGGTAAAGCTGCTGGCATGATCATCAGCACCCAGAGAAGGAAAACTCTGCATTTATATCAAAACCCTCGCCAACCCGTCTGCCAAGCGTGGTGAGTATGGCAATTACCCCTCAAGTGATTGAGGGAGGCCCGTGCCCCAGCAGTGGGGACTTAAATGGGCTGATGATGATTGCACTCAAATCTGACGATGACGATGATGAGGTGACCGTAGCTGCGCCATCCATATAGTCAATATAATACAGAAAAAAAGGACACATTTAAAATAATATGTATGTTCATTTAAAAAAATATCTTCTCTAAAGCAGCATAATTTTTTCCCTCCGACAAATTTTCGCCACCATTACGAATATTACGGAAGTTCGATCATACGTTATAAGAGAATGCGTTCGTTCCAGCAAAATTGAGAACGTGACAAACTGACAACGGATACGGCGATCAAATTAGCCCAGAGATGATCGGTCTTTCGAGGACTTGAGAGATGAAAGGCTTATAACTTGTTAGAACATTTATGCAGCCAAGCAGATACGACTTGCTCGAGAATCATGGTGAATGCCTATTTTTGGTCGCGCGTAGGTGTATTTTAAATAAATAAGACTGTTTTCTCTTGAAAAGCAATTAAGCTTTCGTCGGAGTTGCTTATAACGATTTTGCTAACAAGTATCTGGATGAAGATTTATTTGCTTGCAGCATAATATGTTAGTATTAATATTACATGGATAAGATGCTTATTATAATTCAGAGCAGCATGTTTTAGGTATCATTAACCGATTGGTATTTACTCGTCAAAATAATTACATATACAAAATCTAAACATTTAATATAAAAATAAGACAGCTGTGTCTGTTTATTGAATATATTATTATTTATCTCAAAGTAATTTAAGCCTATAAAAAACCATAACGAAAACGGATCAGTGATTTTAAAAAAATGTCTGGAAGTTTGTTGGTTTGTTTGCGCAAATCTCAGAAACTACAGAACGGATTCACGTGAAATTTTTACTATAGCATAGCTGTAAATTGAGGGCATTTAATAGGGTATATGTTATTTTTGAAGACTATGCTACTTGATGTAGAACGACAACAGCGATCAATGACGCCTAAACAAAAATGGTTCAGATTGATGAGCTTTTTATGATGACTTAAAAAATATATATATATGGAACATCTGATAACCTTTGGAAGGGAATAGAAAGTTAAACAAATGACATTACATTCCTTAGATGAGACAATAACATATAAAGCGTACATAGTCTATTCTAGCGGTCGCCTGCAGTTTTGCTAGCGTGGAATTCGGTTTGCCACAAAAATGTTTTCATAGGAAATCTTATAACTTTCTTTTAAAATAAAGGGTATGAACAAAAATTTTCGGGAAAATATTTTTTGTGGCAAACCGAATCCACATAAGCGAAGCTGCGGGCTACCGCTACTTCCTAATAGTTGTATAAATTTGAAAATATTGGCATTTAATAAAGAGATAGAAAATATAAAGTTAAAATTGAATATTTTAACACTCGGATAAATATTTTTCAAACTATAGTAAAAATATTAAGTATTAAGCGTTTTAAAATTTAGAAGGATTACATTTTAAATACAGAGGGAAATTTACTTTGTATTTCGACAGTTTGATATTTTTTACTAATACTTTTTGTGGCAGTGGCAGGGCACATAGCGAGGAGAACAGACGGCCGTTGGGGCGGATATTTTTTTTTTATATGAGAGGTGGCGGACGAGTAGAAGGATCACCTGATGGTATGCAATTCCGCCGCCCATGGACACCCGCACCACTAGTGTAGTCACAAGTGCGCTGCCAACCTTTTCCCCTTCCCCCCATTGGGTCTCCGGTAACCTCACTCACAGCGCAGGCGCTGCTTCACGCCTGTCTTCTGTGAGGCAGTGGTATCACTCCGGTCGAGCCGGCCCATTCATGCCTAAGCGTGGTTCTCCCACATTTATGTTTATGCTAGAGACGACAAACGAGCAAAAGTAATCTTCGCCGCCCATGAACATCCGCGAAATCGGAGAGATTGCTAATGTGTTGCCGGTCTTTTTAATAAAGGAGTCCGCTATTCTCTTGAAGGTCCCTAAGTCGTAGCCGGTGGGAGATACTCCAGCAGGCCAACTGTTCCACATAACTTAGGTACGTGGTAGAAGGTTCCGTGAAAAACGCACAGTGTTAGACCGCCATCCATCGAGATGATGGGGATGGAATGACAATCGCTTGCGTGTGGTTCGATGTAGGAATTCAGATAAAGGTCGTAGATCAAACAGTTTCTCATTTTCTAATAACCAATGACTGTTAATATTAAAATACTATCAAAAATATTTTTTGATACACACTATAAAGCGATAACGGCTAGACCTAATTAACATGTATGACACAAATAGTTCAATTTTGAAATGTGAATAATTAATGTATTTAATTTGTATCCTATTTGTCATTTAATTTGATCGTTTATTTGAGTGACATTGTATGTGTAAAAGTATAATTTAAAAAGAGATTAAATTATTATTTGTATCTCTTCTGAAGGAAATCATGGCACGGAGGCCTGTTCTTTTGGAAGGTAGATTATTATTATTATTGATGTTATGTGAAGCAATGAACCACTGGCCTTTAAATCTTTTCATGACCTGAAGCCAAACTGCTAGTAATTTTTAAACCATCTTAGGCATGTTATTTTTAATCATCAAAATCATCACATATAATTTGCTACAATCCTGAAGTCAGTTGAAATGCAAAATATCGAACATTTCAAGATTCCATTATAATTAAAATGTTTGTCAGTACTAAAATTTTCATATTTATTTGTATCTAAATGGCGGATGTTAATTTATATGCCAGTATATTTACCATAATTAATGGATGTTGTAATTCTATGGTTTGATGCCGTAGCTGACTTGTAGCATTGTAAGCTGATATTGTATCTACGTAGCATTTCTCGTAGCACTATAGATAAACATCATAAAATCGTAGCACCTTTATAGTACAAGAATCTGTGCTGAGAACCTTCTTATTCAAATTGGTTAAAACTATCAAAGATCACCATAAATTTGAATTTCAAGTCGAATTATTTTATTTTCATTAATTATTGTGCGGTACGAGACTGGCCGCCTAATATAAATGTCATTGCTCCTAACGTTAATAGGTGTACGAGTGTAAAACTTCTTCATTATATTTACTGTGATGCGATGCGATATGTCTGGGCTTTCGAGCTATGCACGGTATGCCTTTTAATTTGATGTCCCTCCTAGATAACCTTGTTGATTTTGCGCTTAAATAATAATATATTTATTCTTTCATATTTTGTGATTGAATTATTTTATAATATGTCCGACAAGAGCACTCGTGTCAGCGGAAATTAATAAAAGTTGGGGACGAATAGCACGAAAATTATATTTACATCATCTGCCATCATGTCACATCAACCTTCACAAATGTCTACATTTCCTCTAATTTAGAACTGAAACTCGAAACAATTTAAGACCTTTCGACTATTCATAATGAGTATTTTTCTTTAAGTGACGGTTTGTTAGTTGTTGTCTCTTCAGCTTGATAGTGATCAAGAGGAAAGCCCACGTTGAGCATATTTAAAAATATTCATTTATTATTTATTTATAATTATTTGCATATGCAAAACGGAAACTTTTATCGATCATCAAAAAAATCTTACGTAGGATATTCACCTACCATAATCACGATGGAAAGAAATAGAAATCTGACAGTTACGGATAGGTTTTTTTTAGTGGATACTCCTTTTTATTTTTTATGACATAGGTGGCAGACGAGCAGACGGATCACCTGATGGTAAGCGATTGCTGCCACCCATAGCCACCCGCACGCCATTGGATTCACAAGTTCTCTGCCAACCTTGAAACTCCCCTTCGCCCACCCCGGATTGGGCCTCAGGTACCCTCACTCACGCAGCGAAACACAGCACAGTGCTGCTTCACGCCGCTTTTCTCTGAGGCCGTGGTATCACTTCGGTAGAGCCGGCCCATTCATGTCGAAGCGTGTCTTTCCCACGGTCGTTATTATTGTTGCAATAGTAATACTGATCCCTCATCTTAGCGTGTAATTCCCGATTGCGTCCAAAGCTGTCAGGCTGGAGCCCGGGGTGCGCTTGGATCATGATTCAGGCTTTGAGTAGTCTGGTAATGAAGTAAACAATGAAGTGACTGCCGGTTGACCTTCGCAACCCTTTCAAAAACCATTTACAACTTCTTATTTATCAAAACCTGTTCTCTTCGCAGGGCTACATCTGTGTCGATGGCCACTTAAAGTGATTAATTATTCGTGGATCTTATATTGTCCTGTGTACGGAACTGACAAGTTTGCTGAAGATCATAATGTTTGTGACAAGGAGAAATATTCTAATAGAAACTTTTTTTACCTTGCACGCTCACTTAGCTCTTGTAAACTTTTCTATTTCGTGTTTGCTCTTTTTCGTAAACAAACATATGTTTTCATTAACGATGACGATTTGACCACCCGTTTGGAACAGTGGTAGTGAACACTGCCTTTGGTCTGTGCGGGGAGCGAACCCGAAACCCTTGTGGGTTGCGGGTTCGATCCCCGCACAGTAAAAATATTTATGTGCATGAACATGTCTGTTGTATTGGTCTGGGTGTTCTCTATGTATTACATATATATATTTGTAATCCCACTGTTGATTCTGATATCCGTAACACAGGTGCTTGAGCTACCTATCTCGGAGTCAGATCAATGTATGTGATGTTGTGAAATATTTATTTATTTTTTAACATTTGAACAGAAAAATATGTTGAGGAGTTAGACATGAAATAAATTTTTAGAGAAAATGACTTTTTAGTACTAAGATAAGGTAAAAGTTCCGTACCCAAAGGATAGAAACCTATAACAAAGACTGTTCGTCCATCGGTGTGTCTGTCTGTCGCCAGGTTGTATGAAGAATCGCGATAGCTTGGCTTGAAATTTTCAATATTTATGTATGTATTGCCGCTATAAAAGCAAATTACAAAAAAAAAATTGAGGAAATACCTAGATAGCGAAGAGTATTTTGTCTTCGATTGTGGCCCGCCCTTACTTCGTTACGGCTCATAATTTTTCAAACCTGGTCTTTTCTTCTTTCTTAGCAGGAGTTCAAAAAAGTACATAATATTCATCCATTGAAATACAATAAAAGTGTGTTTAAATTAAATTTGTATAAAAACCCAAATACCAATTTTCACTTTCACGACTCTCGGCATCATCATCTTAACGTTTTGTCCCGGTTGCGTCCCAAGCTCTGGAGCCCGTGGTTTGCTTCGACTCCTCTACTTCGCGCGATCTCGTGCATCCATTGTGGTCAATTTATTGGCACGCATGTCATCCCTTACGACGTCAAGCCTATAGCTTTGAAAATGACAAAACTTGCATACGACGTTTTTGCCCCGTTCATCCTTTTAGGGGTTGAACATAAAAATTGCTAAAAGTACTGGAATTTATTTTGTAAAAGCAGTTCAAATACATTTTTTATGACTCTAGCTCTAAAAAACCGGCCAAGAGCGAGTCGGACTCGCTCATAAAGGGTTCCGTAGCAGCAAGTAAGATATATGGAAGGCAAATTGCGGTTTACGGTTTATAACGTATCAAAAAAAACTACTTGCTAGATCTAATTAAAACCAATTTTCGTTGTTAGTTTTCATGGTAATGTATATCATATAATTTTTTTAATTTTATAATTCTTTTATTATAGAAGTTAGAGGGGGCGGGGGACACACATTATATCACTTTGGGAGCGTTTTTTGCGCAAAGTATTAAGTTTAGAAAAAACATTATTTTAAACCTCAGCATCATTTAAAATACATTTTCATAGATACCCCACATGTGTGGGTTTAATGAAAAAAAAATTAGAGTTTCGTTTCTAATTATGGGGACCCCCCTAAAAATTTTTTTTTGTCCTATTTTTGTGTAAAAATCGTAATGTGGTTAAAAAAATACATCTTTTGGCGGCCAGTAAGAAATTTTTATCTTTATCTTTATTCAGCAAGTTTCAATATTATAGTTCTTATAGCTTCAGAAAAAAGTGGCTGTGACATACGGACAGACGGACAAACAGACAGACATGACGAATCTATAAGGGTTCTTTTTTACCATTTGGGGAACCTTAAAAACGAAGAATCTTCCAAGATTCTTAATCTTTTTTCTTCAGCTTTTAAAGGGGTGAAAGACCCCTTTAGAAGCTGAAGAAAAAAAAATGTTGAAAGTACTTGTATTTAATTTGTTCAAAGATCCCAAACACCAATTTTCATGACTCTCGCTTTCAAAATGACGAATTTTGCATACAATGTTTTTACCTCATTTTGACCCCTATATGGGTTGAATTAAATAAAAAACTTAAACAGGTAAATTTTAATTTTTAAAAAATAAATACAATCCCAATTTTCAAATCTTTAACATCAAAAGTGAACGATTTCCACACGAACATTAATGGCCGCTTAGACCCATTTAGGGGTTCATTTTTTAAAAATTCCTTCTTAGTGCGCACCTGCATAATAAATACTACATATGTTCCAAATTTCATGATTTTCGGTCTAGTAGTTTCGGCTGTGCGTTGATTTGGGAAAGACCAAAAAATATTTTCACATTCTCACATCCTCACATACATATTCACAATAGTCATCGTCAGCCCATTTAAGTCCCCACTGCTGGGGCACGGGCCTCCCTCAATCACATGAGGGGTAATTGCCATACTCACCACGCTTGGCAGACGGGTTGGCGAGGGTTTTGATATAAATGCAGAGTTTTCCTTCTCTGGGTGCTGATGATCATGCCAGCAGCTTTACCTTAGTCGCTTTTTACTACACCTCGGTAAGAGTGAGGGTGGCCTATTCTACTCTGCTGGGAACCACACGGGGATTCACAATAGTACCTTCCTGCAACAGATGGCGCTAATCTGATTGTTCCATAGAAAAACGAATATCTCATATCCTCATCGCGATGCAACATTTTTGTACCGAATTGAGATATATACGACAAACCAAATTAGCAAAGTTACTTCCATACGTCCTCGAAAACGTTACCTATCTCTTTATAAATAGTATAGATATAGATACATGTAGATATAAGATAACTATTTAGATACAGCGCCGCGTGACTAGCCAAAGTTCAATTAAGTCTAAGAATGTTGGCGAAAAAAAAGAACACAACGAAATTATTAAATAACAGTATAGTAACATTGTCACAAAATCTTCTTTGTGTAATGGCCTAAAATGCCTTCTATATTTAAAAAGATAAAGATTTGGAACATGTTAAGTTAACCTACGGCTTTAATTTTGTTTTCTACAAGAGATCGCTTTTAGTGAGCAAATTGCCCAAGATTCTTTGATAGTTTGAAATTTCTTTTAATGCCTCTTACTAATTTTTTTTATAATTTAAATTTAGCTAATTTATGCTCTTTTAGGGTACAATACGTCGAAAGGAAAAAACAGAACCCTTTTAAGATCACTTTGTTTTCCGTCCATCCGCCTGTCTATATGTCAAGACCCTTTAGTTCCGGAACTAGTAAATTCTACCCGGAAAATTTACCGAAAAACGCATATTTTTTCATTTCGACATAGAGTACTTATCCATTGCCATAGAACTATGAACTTTGACATGCAGTATCATTATGGAACAATAGGGAGTCTTTTCTTTCATAGATGGTCGAAATTTGAAATGGAAACTTCCATGCCCTTCCAAAAATACCCCTTTTGACTTCGGTTAAAAGAGGTAAGGTATTTATGGAAGGGCTTGATGTAAACATTTTAAAATATATTTATTTAATAAGGGCAAGCCTCTTAAGCATAAGTTAAGTTTTGCCTTTATATTTTACGCACTGACCGACCGCACCGACGATCTGGTGAAGGTTGCGGGAATCCATCGAATGTACAGGCACAGGACCGATCTATGTGGAGAACATTGGGGGAGGCCTATGTCCAGCAGTGGACGTCTTTTGGTTGAAATGATGATGATGATGATGATGATTTTACGTACGTATAGCCATACATCAAAGTATACAAAACTGTCAAATTCCTTCAGTCGACTCTCACTTTAATATCAAACGTTCATACTTACAATATTAGACTATAATAATAGATAGATAGATAGATAGATACTCTTTATTTCACAACATACAAAACTTAACAGCTAGGTATACAGAGATACAATGTACAATTTAGGCGGTCTTATCACTGGGAGCGATCTCTACCAGACAACCTTCAGGTAAAGGTTACTTTCAGGTAATAATTTATGGATTACTCAGAATCTCCCAAATAATATTGTGTTTTCTATGTGACGTATACGTTTTGTTTGTTCTAGATGGTGCCCTTGTCCAGTGTATTTTGTATATACATGTATATTTATATAAAACTCAATTTATTAAAGAGATCTAGCTCAAAACACCGGCCAATTTCGAATATCGTGTCTCTTTAATCACTCGACATTGGAAAAGTTAAATCGAAATACGATAGACGTCCTAACAAAAAAGATCAATCGTTCAAACGTTCGCTTTAACATCATTTGAAGAATTTTGACAGAATATATTTACCTGATGTGTGGCTGACTACACATTTATTTTGTACGTAGCGTAACTGCAAACCGTAATCACTTTCATTCTTGATCTAACACCCGGGGTGCTCCCTTCTGCGCTTGAGTGGGGAGGAGACACGACTACCGATTAAAGAGCCTCATCTTCACGTCCCTGCCCAGGCGGAGGCTGGTTTACAGAGTGGACCCTACAATACTCTGGATGGGCTGGGGGCTGATACGGACAGCTGGGAGCACCGAGCCGTCTCCACCAGGCTGCAGAGTCGACGAATCAATGGAGACTGAGTATCAATACTCGTGTTCTCAAAAGTAAGGGATCATATATCGGGACTAAAAGTAAAGTTAAGTATCAGCCTATATACTGTCCCACAAAGGCCTCCATCAAAGAAATCAAGTCATCATTTCTATGGTGGGACAGGCATAATCAACACGCCGCGCTTGCCTAATGCGCATTAGTGATCACAATCCCAAGCTATGTCCAAAAGCAGACAATCGATGAACGAGTCAAAGAACACATCGCAGCTGTAAAAACATCAGCGGTAGCAGAACATCTGCTTGAAAGCGGTGTTATGTAATCATTGAATGAAATGTTATGCTCCTAAAATCCTCTGCACTGATCATCACTATCACAGGAAAGTTGTACGTGAAACGATTGATATAATGAAACACCAGAATTTCAATTAGGGAGAACGGTTTTATAAATGTAAAAATTACATCCAACCTGGTTACTGTAACTGCGTTGGAGTGAATTCACTAACATTTTTTTAGTGACAGAGTAATTATTGAAAAT
Source organism: Marasmia exigua (assembly GCA_019059595.1). Taxonomy (NCBI): domain Eukaryota; kingdom Metazoa; phylum Arthropoda; class Insecta; order Lepidoptera; family Crambidae; genus Marasmia; species Marasmia exigua. Next base: position 15,919,928 of record CM032465.1, on the reverse strand, counting down.
CAGAGCGTATCCGAAGTTTTGGCTCTGATTGGTCAAGAATTTAAGTTCAAACGGCTTATGCGTTCCGTTTCATGCAGTAAAAGTTTCATATAGCTGATGATACACTAGAAAGCTGGACGTACCTGACGACGCCGTGCACCTCCAGTCCGCTTTTGACCCCGGCTTTTGTAACGCGGTCGGAACGTCCAGCAGTAAGTAAGTACTAGAATAAGAATAAGAATAAAAAGATTTATTCAGTGCCTGTACAGGTTAAAAATCATATAACAAGAATAATAAAATTAAATATGCACATCAAATAATAGAGTAACATGAGTATTTAATATATACAAATAATCTATGGAATGAAATACGATATAAGCCACTTAATAAATTTGTAAATACTTTTTACCAGAAAAATTACTACAATGTGCTTGTTTATTTTCGTCGCAGTCAACATTGCCAATGTCAAGTGAGTAGAGACACATTCTAGAGTGATTTGAGTAGATTTCTTAATTAATTGAGTTTTCTTTTAAGGGAAATCACCACCTATTACAAAACAAAACGTACACATAGACAACACAGTATTAAATGGGAGACAGATATTCATTTTTGAAAATTACATTCGTGATGAAAATATTTCAATGAAGTGTGTATTTTTGAATTTGTCAAATAATTTTAAGGGTAGTAGGTACAGAAAATTAATTACATTTCTTTCTTAAATTTTAGGAAATGTTAAGTTTGTAACCCTGAATTTCCTAATATTGATTCGAAATTAATCACTTTACTCGTATTATACAAAAATGAGCATTTGGTATGGCAAGGTGATTTAGTCTTAGACAACCCTAATAATGTTTACATCCTTGAACTTCAGAGTAAGCTAGACGATGATAGCCTTCTGTCGGTTATTAACATCCTTTACATATACATAGTTAATTAACAAATTGCGTGTTAGTTGGTAGAACTATTGCTAAGTTAAACAGTGATGACAATCCCTATCTGTTTGGAGCCTGTCCCGTCCCGGGTAATTTGAAACGTTTTCTTCTTTGTACTAGTTGTTTTAGGTCAATATTGTTGGTATTATACCTAGCTATTTTGTCCTTTGAGATCAAAGTACAGGAAACATGAATAAAGCCTTAACTAATAGGTCAAAATTACTGTAACAAAATTCATTTTCAAGCAAAACAAGCCTGTAAACCTCATATTTGGATTTCACGGCCGCTTACCATCAGGCGGAGTGAGGTCATCCTGATTAGCCTTTCTATAAAAAAAAAATAGCAATTTGCAATTTTTAAATAGGCTAATTAAATAATATTTCACAACATCACATACATCGTCAACGTCACTTTCCATCAGGTGAGATTGTGATCAAGCGTTAGCCTTTAGTTCTTAAAAAAATGATCTGACTCCGAGATAGGTAGCTCAAGCAAGTGAGCAAGCAAGGCTCAAGTAAGTGTTACGGATATCAGAATCAACAGTGGGATTACAGATAATGTACATTTAATATTTTTCTTTTGTAAATACATACTTATAATACATAGAAAACACCCAGACCAATTCAAATAGACATGTTCATGCACACAAATGTTTGTACTGTGCGGAAATCGAACCTGCAACCCTTGGAACAAAAGCAGCGTTCTCTACTACTGTTTCAAACGTGTCGTCAATTGGTTGGTTTTAGTATTATGTTGCACCTTTATTGCCTTTAGTAAAGCTCACGCGGGCGCATGTGTCTGTAGCGATGAAAAATTCAGGGGCTTTAGCACGAAGACATCCAATAACGAACAAGAGTATACCTGTCGCATTCAAACACAGGAGATACACAGCGCGTCTAAAAGGGAGGGGAACTCCGATTAGGTCGTGACGTCAGGTTTGTGAAGGTCCGAGGATACACAAAAGTTTCTGCGCGTGCACGGATCGGACGCCTAATTATTTATTCTCCGACTAGTGGCCCGCCCTCATTTCGTTTCGGGACATTAGTTCCACTTGATACCAATAGATGGCGTTAGGTGTCGATTAAATCTCGCAAGCATTTAGTGTCTTCGGATTACCTGTAAGCGTTGCCGCTGTCTGTAAAATTTACCTCTTCATTAATGGTATAGGTAAAGCCACACGCGTTTTCTACCTGTTAGAATTTATTTGAGCTGAGAATTTTATTGTACAGTTACATTATCCTTTGTAATATTATCAGATCGGCTGTTAAATGAAATTTTATTTATTTATTTGTGGCTTAAAGTGCCGAAACGAAGTGAGGAACTTCGTTTCGGGACATTATTCCTTAACCTCACTAATAGATGGCGCCACGTGTCGAGTACATCGCGCGAGCGTTTTGTGTTTTCGGATAACCAATAAGCGTAATTTTCTGCCTCGGTGACGGCGAAGTTAGTGGGTCGCACTTTAAAGCGATGGCTGCCCAAGAGGTCCCGGTTCCGATCTCCGGATCGGGTCGGGCCAAAAAATTGTACCTAAATTTTCGGGAAGAAATTCTTAGTGGCAGCCCGGAGTCTGAAAGTACCCCCTGGTCTTGTTGTACCCCCGTGCCTCGGAAAGCACATTAGGCTGTTGGTCCTGCGCCCGATCCCTCTGCGGTCGTGTCACATTAGTGTCCCATCGGAATATGAGGGTGAGGGAATAGAGAGTGCACTTGTTTTTTCGCGCACACTTGAGCACTATAATATATGCTGCGTACGTGGCTGATCGTTGATTGAGATTGGCCGCCGTAGACGTAATCGGTTGGTTAGCGTAATTTGCTGCTGTCCGTAGAATTTACCTCATTATAAATAGTATCGATAGAAAAGAGTTTTTGTTTCAGATTATATAAAAAATAATGGTTTTTATCAGTGCACTAAGAGTAGTTTCGAAGATGTTTAATTTATTTAGTTAGCCATTATTTACCCCTTTCATTTCCAAAACAAACATGTGCCCATTTGTTTTGTTACGATTCACAAAGACTCCTAACAGTTTACTCTGAACTTCCGTTATCCAAAGGTAGTTTGTTGAATAAACCCAGAGTTGCTAAGTAAAATTTAAACATTCGTCCTGGTTCGAATTGTTCGTCCACTTCAGAGACCTGTTTACGGTTGCAGATTTGGATGTACCGCGATTCAAAGTGACGTAAGACTGCTGGATCAAAGAGCCAAGATTTCTTGAGAATTCGGGAGTATTCCATTATCCCAAGTGCTGCATTGGCCAAACGACCAAAATAATAATAATGTCCTCCAAACCGATATTTCTGTCATGGCAGGCCAAACTCAGCGATCAGCCATCGACGCAGGACATATTATAGTGCACATTTATTTGCGCAGACACAAGTGCACTCTCTATTCCCGTACCCTCTTATTTCGATGGGACAGTAGTGTGACACGACTGAAGAGGGATTAGGCGCAGTACCAACGGCTTAACGTGCTTTCCGAGGCACGGGGGTACAAGACCGCCGACTTCCAGACTCCGGGCTAACACTGAGAATTTCTTGACAGAAAATTTCAGGTACAAATTTTGGCCCGACCCGGGGATCGAACCCGGGACCCCAAGCGCAACCGTCGCTTTAAAGTGCGACTCACTAACCATTGCGCCACCGAGGCAGTCAGACCAAAATTTAATAACTTACTGAAAGTCATCTCTAGCTATCTCTGATATCAATTAGTTTATTGTAGTGACTGCCTCGGCGTAGTGGTTAGCGGGTCACACTCTGAAGCGACGGCGGCGTAAGAGGTCTCGGGTTCGATCACCGGGTCGGGCCAAAAAAATTATACCAAGTTCATCATCATCATTATTTCAGCCAATAGATGTCCACTGCTGAACATAGGCCTCCCCCAATGTTCTCCACACAGATCAGTCCTGTGCCGCCCGCATCAAATGGATTCCCGCGATCTTCACCAGATCGTCGGTCCACCTTATGGGTGGGCCTGCCACGGCTGCGACTTCCTGTACGTGGCCTCCACTCGAGGACCTTTCCGCCTCAACGGCCGTCTGTTCTCCTCGCTATGTGCCCTGCCCATTGCCACTTGAGGCATGCAATCCTTTGGGCTATATCTGTATTAAGTCATCGGTTAGAAATTCTTAGTATCAGCCCGGAGTCTGGAATTTGGCAGGTGTTGCACTCCCGTGCGTCGGAAGCACGTTAAGCCGTTGTTCCTGCGCAGAGTCTCTCTCCGGTCGTGTGACACTGGTGTCCCAACGGAATATGAGGGTAAGGAAACTGAGCCTGACCGTGGAAGAGCCACGCTTCGGCACGAATGGGCTGATTCAACCGGAGTGATACCACGGCATCAATGAAAACCGGCGTGAAACAGCACTGAGCTGTGTTTCGCTGCGTGAGTGAGGGTACCGGAGGCCCAATCCAGGGGAAAGGGGAGCTTAAAGGTTAGCAGCGCACTTGTGATTCCACTGGTGTCGCGGGTGTCTATAAGTGGCGGCAATCGCTCACCATCAGGCGATCCGTCTGCCTCCGCCACCTATCACATAAATAAACGCGCATGTTATATATGTGTGCGTAACATGTTTAACTTGCGATGGAGGTAGCTGTCTGTCTTTGTATTATTATAGTTCGAATATAAGACTCTTTACGTAGATATACGATACGATACGTATTTATTTACCTTAAATCCAAAGAATTTTATTATTATACACATATTACTGTATATACGTTATTTATATAGCAAATTAATTGCCACAAAAGAAAAGAAGAACAAGAGACAACAAAAGTCAGTCAACAGTTCCATGACCATCATCTGGTTGGCCGCCTCCAACTGTGCGATTCTCAAGAAACTTTCTACCTCGAACGACAAAACTGTGGAATGAACTATCGCCTGTAAACCTTCAAGAAAAGAGCGTACTCCCTTTTGAAAGGGCCGGCAGCGCACCTGTGACTTCTTTGACTGAGTCCATGGGCGGCGGTAATCGCTTAGCAGCAGGTGATACGTCTGCTCGTCTGCCCCCTATGTCATAAAACCAAATTCACGAAACGTTCGAGACTTGATCATCTCGATACCCCCTCCCTAGCAAAGCTCTTGAGTTTAACTACAAGGATGCGCCTTAATGTGATCCTTTATGGGCGGCCATCTCGACTGATTCGTCTTTATCTACTGATGAAACTTGCTTCCGGGTGTTATCTCCATTTGTTATGGTATTACCCGTTAAAGTACTTAGATAACACAATGTTCTTAGCTGGTTTGGGTTTTATTAGGTAAGCAGGAATGTAAATAGTACATTGTATCATAGATAGATAGATAGATATACTTTATTGCACAAAAAAAACACTACTTTAAAAGGCATTACAGAAACTTAATTGTATAATTTCGGCGGTCTTATCGCTGGAAGCGATTTCTACCAGACAACCTTCAGGCAAAGGACATTTGATAGTAGAGGAGGGGTAGGTGGTGCAATATTTAAAAAGGGAAATAAGAGTGAACTGTATATATACAAATTAAATATTTATAATGCTAATACATAAATGAACAAAATATAATATACTAATAAATAAATATGTTATGGTTGGATAAAATAATATAAAGTACTAGATATACATTCATATAAATTAGGATCTTAGACGGACCATCGACTACTACCGATGACTGGACCTGTAAAAACTTAAAGGGATTGCTATTTATTTATTTAAAAGGTAATAATAAGAGAGATAAATATTATTTTTACTAGTTTTTTAGATTTTCGCATTGCATTATCACTATAATGTATCAAGACGGGAATTAACACGATATTTATTATGTGAAACAACACTGTGTACTCACATATTTGGCTCGACGTTTCGGCTACGTTACAGCAGCCGTGGTCACGAGCAGACTTATGATAGGAGCCAAATATGTGAGTACACAATGTTGTTTCACATAACAAATATCGTGTTATTTCCCGTCTTGATACATTATAGTAATATTTTTACTAGATTTTATTCTACTCTAAAGAAACGTACGTACGTTCGCTACGTAGCGAGAAACTCTTTGATATAATCCTGAATGTAGCGAGGGTTTTAATGTAAGTCACCTCAACCAAAAACAGCTATACCCACTTGTTTTGAGTCATTCTTACTCGTACACAGGTGATCCGTCTGCTCGTCTGCCACCAAAGTCATAAAATAAAACACTTTGGTGCCATCGGGTCCAGAATGATTAATCGACACTTCATCTTTACGTGTATTTTTGACAATGTTGCTTTAACTCGTGTCATCAATATCACCTAAATATAATTTTTTAATGGTAATTTTTTTAGGATTCTTCTCTGGTTTAATGTGGAAAAAAATCACTTTATTTTAAGAGCGCCTACTTCAAGTATCGAAACGGGTATAATGTCTAACAATTCCCACAACAGCAGTCCCCTTAAGAAATTCTAGTAGACCTGGCAAAAACGTATCTTTCTAAAGATTGGAACATTTGCATCTGGATCAGTGCAGAGATGCGGTTCAACAGTGAAATGCTTTATTTGGAACATCGACTCTCAGATAGATTTGTGATTCATTCGGATCATTCGGCTCACTCGTATCATTCAGCTCATTCGGATCATTCCACTCATTCGACTCGACTGCATTATGTATGTACGTAAGAACTTGCACACTTTTCCAAAAAAGTCCGATAGTCATAGTCTTAACACCAGAAATAAACATAGGCTTGCCGTCCCGGTCCTCAGACTTCATAAAACCGGTAATTCGTTTGTTGGCTTAAGTTATAAGATATTTAATAAGCTACCACAAAATGTCATTAACCTATCACTGGATAAGTTTAAGTCTCATATTAAAACCTGCCTAATGAAGAAAGGTTACTATAGTGTACAAGACTATTTAAATGATAAGGATTCTTGGTCATGTTAATTCATTAATCTTTTGAGTTGTTATTCATAGTAGTCTATTAACTTTCATAATTGTATTTTTTTTTCTCTTCTCAATTGAAACTCTGTAACATCATCAATATTTGAAAAGAGTAACTACTGAGTTTCTTGCTGGTGTCTTCTCAGTAGAAATCGACATTCCGAACCAGCGGTAGATAATATGTACTATTTTGACATTCATAAGTGTTCTGTGTGGACCTAAATTGAATAAAGATTTTTTTTATCTTTATTCGGATCAATCCGCTCACTCGGATAATTCAGCTCATTCGAATCATTCGGCTCCCTCGGACTCGAAATCCATTTGAGATGAATGATACATTCAGAGCGAACATTAAAGATTCGGAACAGTGTATCATTTGGCTGAGTCGGATCACTGAGTCGTTTCAGTAAAGAGTTACACACATCTAAAGTCCAGGTAAAAAACTAACCGTTTTAACCGTTAATTGCGCGTTGTAGTTTGGCCATCAGAGTCCGCAGTAACTGCAAAGTCGGGCTACATTTGCCTAATCTGCGAGCAGCCGGCTAAATTCTCCCTCCACGTTCCTCCTCATTAGGCGACAAGTTTAACAGCAATTATCTGAAGCGGCACACTCAAGGGTCATATTTTCAAGAGCGTAAATTCATTTTGTATGCATAAAGTTGCATGAGTTTGCTAGCAGCTAGCTTGTAAGACAGGTCGCGCGGGTGTTTTTAAGCACCGCGTACGTACTTAGTACGGGAATTTATTATTTATCTTAATGCAGCTCGTAGCTTATAGCGAACAGGTGCGATGAGGCTATTGCACGACGCTGTACGCAAATGTTTGACCAAGAGATTAGCTTTTGTTGAAATACAGCCATTATATGAGAAATTTCTAGTCACATGTAACAAAGTAATACAAACATTTGATAGCACTATTACTACGAGTACTATATACTCTCTCATACTTGGGAGCCTTCATGTTCGTGACATAGCAGACATCAAGCAAGTCATTAATAGCCGGTACCACAATGCCCTACAAAAATAGAAAAGGTGAGTAACAAAGGTGCAGGGGCCTATTCTCATACACTTGACATTAAAATTTAATTACAGATTTGTATGGACGAATGTATGACATCTTTATGTTTGACTTCAATGTTGAGTGCACGAAAATTGGGCTCCTGGCCTACAGGTCATATTTTATTATAATTACACTGTCAACACGACTTTTTGCCGTTTGTCCAAATAAGTATTTTCGGTAGGTATCCCTAATGTTCATGTTTTTTTTTATTATTTGGTCTGTAGAATCCCACTGCAGGGCAAAGACCTTCCCCAAGTCTCTCCATTTCTCCCTATCCAATGGCCATTAAAGGCCATTCTTGGACATAGGTACGTATTGAAATCATCACACCATTTTTTTTGGGGCCTGCCGCGTAGTGTACGTCCATCAGGCGTTGACCTGGTCGTTGACGGAAAATCAGAAGTCCAAACTCAAGATTTGCCACAGAGCTATGGAGCGTCGCATTCTGGGGATCAAAAGATCAGATTGAGTGCGCAACTCTGACATACGCTCCAGGACGGGAATCACGGATGTGGGTCGGAAAACTGTGACGTTAAAATGGGAGTTGGCGGGCCATGTATGCAGAATGAACCCTGAAAGATGGACAAAAATCTTCACCCAATGGCAACTGACCAATGGCAATGTTCATGTATTCAACAGAAAAATAATAAAAATCTTCTATTACATCGAGATGTCCGAAAAAAATTGTTGCATTCCCATCTTAACTTTTTCCCAGAAAACTTAGGTGCGGTGAGCGACCAACACGGGGAAAGATTTCGTTAGGATATCATGGCGATGGAAAAGCGATATCAAGGAAATGGTCGCCAAAAATGGTCGCAGATTTTTGTTGGACATTAAAACGAGAGGACCCAAAAAATCATCTAAATATATTTTTTTAAATGAATTTTCGTTAAAAGTAAGCCCAATTTTTCTTTTTCAATAAAAACATTATTCTACGTAATTGGCTCGTTGCAATTTTGGCCGCTACTTTTTATTTATACCTTGGCTAAGGTATACATAAAAAGTCGTGGCGAACAACGGCTAAACAAATGTATTTTTTTTTGTTGACCAGTGTTATCCGGGCAGCTGCTACCGCTGGGTCTAGTTTCTGTACTCGTTAGAATGTAAACGAATTAAAGTTTAACTTGACATTATAAAGAATATCTGCATGCCAATAGCTTCTATTACAGCCATCATCATCATCCTCCTCTTATCGGGGTTCCACCCATTTTCTAGGTTATCAGGTTCGCAGTATGTCTTCCTTTTCCATGCGTCCCTGTCATTCGTCATCCAAATATCCACCCCTTTTCCCATCATGCCTCATCATCACACAATCCATCCATCTCTTTTTCGGCCATCCTCTGTTCCTCCATCCACTTACATTTACACTTATCACTCATCAACTTCTTTAAAGCCAAAGACCGTAAAAGTAAAGGAAGTGGGATCAGGTTGGACGAAACACATAGATGTTGAGATAACGATTCTCAACCTGTATCTATGGTCTAGTAGATAAAGTTTCTCTGGTCCCGATCCCGAAGATCTAAAGACAATTTTATAAGGTACTTCAATAACCTGGATTGCCAAAACATAAATCGTCTTATAAACTTACCCTTCTCTATAGAAAAAGAAATAAGAGTTTTATTCGAACTTGAAGGACTCGTGGAAAATGGTGTCATATACCCAATAGGTCTAAATCTTGAAAGGAAGAAAATTAGCATTTTCATCATTCGCAACTTTTAATAAAAAAAAAGGTTTTTCTAGAAAGACTATTCTAAACGTACCTAATAATTATTAAGTATGGAACAACAGCGTCAATAGTTTCCTTACAGATCAAATTGTAATTTCAACGATCAGCCACTTACGCAGGATTCATTACAGTGCTCAAGTGTGTGCGCAAACACAAGAGCACTCTCTATTCCTTTGGCCTTATAATTCGATGGGACACCTATGTGACATGACCGGAGAGGGATCGGGCGCTGGACCAACGGCTTAACGTGCTTTCCAAGGCACGGGGGTACAAGACCGCGAACTTCCAGATTCCGGGCTGACACTGAGATTATTTTAACAAGATCGAACCAGAGACTCCAAGCGCAGCCGTCGATTTAATGTGCAACGCACTACCCACTTCGTGGGTAGGCACGCAGTAACGAGGCAGAGAGATGATAATATACACGATAATTTGGAATTAACAACTTCTCAGAAAATCTATAACTCGTCATTGAAGCCTAGTCTTCAACTCAATAAAAGAAGACAGAATCCTTTTATATTAGCTACACATATTTATACTGTTCTCATTTACAAAGTTTATACTAATACCACTGTATAACAAGAGCTTTTTGTTATACTGTAGTGATACTATCAGATTAAAATAAAAACCGAACACTGAAATAAAATAGAATAAACTGCTTTATTACAATTCTATTTTAAATATCAAAACGTAAAGAAAAAACGGAAACTAAATAGGACCAAAACTAATAGGTTTTGCCCAGCGTAACCTAGAAAAAATCCGGAATTTCATCATGTCCTAGTTCCGTAAAATTTCAGCCCACATTTCCAGCGTATTTCCATGTGGCGTATACTTCGCATTTAATTTGTCACTGAGTGACGTCTGTGTTATGAGTGTAAAAATAGTTTTGAATGCAATATTAAAATTTGTTATTTATTTCATTTTATGTTAGTTTACCGATACGTTACGCTCTGAATTTAATAAAAAAAAATTGGATGTAGAGTTTTGGTTTCGCGTTTTATTTTTTCAGGTTGGTAATTACTTGCTTCCACTTTTAGGAATAACAATTTCATAGATTTATTGTAATACTAGGATTCACCCCCTGGATATCGTCAACTAGATAGATAGGTAGATACACTTTATTGCACACAATTTACAGATCTTAGTCTATGGTATTATACTAGTACAATGTAGGCGGTCTTATCGCTAATAGCGATCTCTTGCAGACAACTTCAGGTTACAGGAAAAGTACAGCGAATTAAAAAAAAGGTAAGGGACAGTGCAAGTCAGTAAAAGAAAAAAAATACATTGGATACATTTGGTAAATACATTCAATTATATTAAATAAATATATACTAGCTATAAATACTATGCCGTGGCCGTGTGGTCCCCGGCAGAGTAGAAATAGGCCACCCTCACTCTTACCGAGGTGTCGTAAAAGGCGACTAAGGTAAGGCTGCTGGCATGATCATCAGCACCCAGAGAATGAAAAATCTGCATTTATATCTAAACCCTCGCCAACCCATCTGCCAAGCGTGGTGAGTATGGCAATTACCCCTCATGTGATTGAGAGAGGCCCGTGCCCCAGCAGTGGGGACTGAAATGGGCTGATGATGATGATGATGATATAAATACTAATACATACTAGTAAATTACAAAAAAAATAAACATACATTACTAACTGTTTATTGGATTGATAGATACGTAACCAGGGAATAGGAGACAATGAAAGGAACTACAAAGGTACAAACAAGCTCATACAATGAACGTTTTCTTAGTTGAGTATAGATGATTATGTAAACAAAATTAATGGTAAAAAATAAAACCGTAAAATATACCGATTTTAGTATAAATAACCGAATAGCGACCTGCCCCGGCGTCGCACGGGCGAAACATTTTGATACATTTAAGCCTTTCTATTAAGAAACCTTTGCGTACTTTTAAATATACATGGGATTAAACGGCAAATCAAAGCAATTTTTATATAGATAATGTTGTAGTGATAATGATCAATTTCGATTTCTTGCGTTAAATCTTTTTTTTTAATTGTAAAATATATTTGTATTCTTCTGTCTTCTTCTTTTCACCTATGTATTAATTGTACCTTATTTTTAGTGTACCTAACTCAGTTTATATGTGTTTTTGAGCGTCAATTTAAATGCGAATAAATGTCTTATCTATCTATTATTGTCACAACAGATTTGTTTTATAGTCAGCCAAATTTAAATTCAGTTTGATTTGTGGTTGTGTTATAAAACTTTGTTTCTTTTTTATATTAACAAAATATATATTTTTCATACAGGTATTTTCCTGAACTACAAAAGACATCATTCACCTAAATTACACCATGACTGTCATTACCGCCTCAGTACTAACATAATGATCACAACCAGTTGATCGTTACACAATAGATCGCTAATGAGGCAAGTCCACGCTGCATATGGAGGTGATAACGCGCTAACTAACACGTTATGGCGGCTACAACAACGTTATCAAATGGCAGGGAGTATGTTATCGGCTCACTTCCTTCGACCGTCAACTGCTTTTCTGGTGGACACACGGGTATTATAAATGATCAGCTCTATTTTACTAATATGGCTAGCTTGCTCCTTTGCAGGTTTGGTGTGGTAGTGCGCACGCTTACACATCCGCGCGAACTGGTGTTTGTGTGTCTGTGTAGTGTATTTGTGTTTTAGCGTGTGCGCGTGTCTTCATTTGCTGATAAGTACCCATCCATATGAGGATACGAGTTATGTGCCTGGATTCATGCGTGCATGTGTATAAAACAAAATAATTACAACAAGTTTATACTTATGCCTATGACTAATGACTGGCCGGATGGCGCAATTGGTAGTGACCCTGCCTCTTACGCCAAATGTCGTGGGTTCGATCCCCACCCTGGACAAACATTCGTGCGATGAACACTTGTGTTTGTTCAGTGTCTGGGTGTAACATATGTATTTAAGTCTATATTTGTGTTCCTCTGTTGTCTGATATCTGTAACACAAGTGCTTAAGCTACTTAGTACGGAATCAGGTCAACGTATGAGATGTTGTGAGAATTATTATTATACATTTACTAAAATATTTATTTACCCATAAATACTACTACTCAGTGAACGAATATTTGCAGAATAAATCCTCATGTACTTATACATACAAGAAAATAAAGGTACATGTGGATTATAAATAAATAAATCAATATTTCACAACATCACGTACATTGATCTGACTCCGAGATAAGTAGCTCAAGCACCTGTGTTACGGATATTAGAATCAACAGTGGGATTACAAATATATACATATACTACTCCTGTTCCAAACGGGTCGTCAAATATACTATACATATTCGGTCGATTATAAATATATCATACATATAACTAATTTCAAATAATACTTTAGAATAATATTTATATCAAAAGCAAATATTAGGTAAATACAATTAAAAAGTGTCTGCCCCTCTCTATGCCAATTTGCAATGCCTACCAAGGCGCAAATGTTCTTTTGATAGTGTAATGTTACCATATACCTAGTCATATAGTGATATGTAATGTAAATAAAATAAAATGAACGTTTGCTTTTAGGTAAACGCGTATCATCCTAGACCTCATCGTCGCTTTCCATCAGGTGCGATTGTGGTCAAGCGTTAGCTTATTGACCAAAAAAAAAGAACGCGTATCATCCTAGACCTCATCGTCGCTTTCCATCAGGTGCGATTGTGGTCAAGCGTTAGCTTATTGACCAAAAAAAAAAAGAACGTGTTTCAATGTAAAAGGAATGCAAACGAGGAAGAAAGTTACGTAATGGAAATTGATCAGAAGGCATGTAGATGCGTTGCCGGCTTTTTTGAAAGACCTAGGCTCATTTCCCCTTAGGTCATGAAGATATGAATAAACATTCATATCTTGCTGGTTTGGAAATACTGTTGCGAGAGGTTGATTCTACAAGAAAATATAGATAACGTATCTTCTTCTTCTTCTAGCGCCATATCCTCATCGTATGTCAACGATCACCCTGAGATATTCCTGTCTATTCTGTGCTCTGCTTTTTAGCAGAGCAGCTTTTTTTATTCCGGTCCATTTCTTAAGATTGTCCTTCCAGGTCATTTCCTCTGTCTCCCTCTTTTGCCCTTAATCGATCGATTTTGATATGAACATGAATGAATGTGTGGGCGAAATATTACTCTGCTATACTGCGTCGACGTGTGGCATGCCTCTCGGTCTTCTACCGGATTCGTTTCGGGAAGTGTGCGGAGGTTCTACACAATTTGATCCACCCCAGGACCACAAGGCGCGGCGAGCGCTTTTATCTTTATGTGATAGAACTACCTCTTATCCGCACGAAGCGATTCACCTCCATATTTATAATGAGCACGGCTAAGGAATGGAACTCCCTGCCGAGATCTGTTTTTCCTGACCACTATATTCTCGACATCTCTAAGGCAAGAGTGAACAGGCATCTTTTAGGCAAACGCGTATCATCCTAGAAGTCACCGTCGCTTTCCATCAGGTGCGATTGTGGTCAAGCGTTAGCCTATTGACCAAAAAAAAAAAACAATACTGAACTCAAAGACTCGAGGTAGACGGAAGAGTATTTCATTCATTAATTATGATTGAAATATGATATCTACTTCTAGGAGTATTTGACTCAAATATAGTTAGTTACTTCCTCTTTTTTATAATATGGCTCTACCCGAAGATAATTTGCCAATGTCAAGTAACTTATTGAGAATAAGTAGGTAGTCAACAGTCGATGTCAGTCAAAGTCAGAGTCACTCAATAAAACGCCGGTGTTTTGCGTTTTATCGACCTACGGATTTAGCGGATATCACTCTAAAAGCAATCGCGGGTTTTAAAACTCTATTAGGTCCAAATGAGTTGTCCGAGACAACTCACTCAACACACAATAGCAGTGTTAACAACGATTCTTATTATTAGGATCACTTTGCGGCACTTCACTGCACAAATTTGTACACTGAAAACCACTAGACACTAAATTAAAACCTTTGAATTGCATCAGCACACGCGGCTTGTCTTTACCCTACCCGCCAAATCCCCTACTTCCTCTAAAATTTACTGATCATTTTGAACAACTGAACTGTCATATCATTAAATATATTTAATTCCATTACGTAAACTATAGTTCCGTTCCCCAGCCGAACTAGCAGTGTGTATCAAATGTTAAAGCGTCACATAACGATGTAATTCGCCGGCCACCCCCGCCCCGCACGCTGAACACTTCCTGCGAACAATAAACAAGAGATGTCCCGCCTTATCTAACACTATAAATAGTTACACCGCAACTATTTAAAGCAAATATATTCAAATGCGCAACTTGAACTTTGCGCTGCAATCTGGCATCTTTTTTGCCAGACACACCTTGACCGCGTCAGATAGCGTTTAAGCTACCACTATTACGTAGCATGAAACGAATCAGGTTACACTTAAACACAATGGACAAAGGTAGTTATTTGAAATAAGCGTACAGGAATACCTTTTTTATGCTAGAGGTGGACAAACGAGCAAGAAAGTCACCTGATTGAAAGTGCCTGTTTAAAAAGTGTACGTTCTTCTCTTGAAGGTCCCTAAGTCATAGCTGTCAGGAAATACTCCTGCAGCTAAACCTCACAGAACTGGTAGAAAGTTTCGCAAGAAACGCACAGAATTAGACCGCCATCCATCGAGATGATAGGGATGGAATGACAATCGCTTGCGGGTGGTTCGATGTGAGAATTCAGCTGCAGGGAGTAGATCAAACAGTTGCTCAGAGCACTCCCCATGATAGATGCGGTACAGAATGCTGAGGGAAGCTATATCCCGTCGCAGTGCTAGAGAATCAAGTCGACTAGAGAGAGTCAAGTCACCGACTATTCGAGCAGCCCTACATAGTTCGCGGTCAAATGGAAGAAGTGATAATGTTCATAATGAAAAAGAAATGACGAGTGTGGAAGAAAAATCGCACTTTCTGACAAGTGCCTACACTTGTTGTTGCCTTAAATCTAAAACGGTGTGGAATGTTAGCTCAATAAAGCCGCAATGTGGCTCAATCTTACCACCTAAAAAAATGGTATCCGATTTATCCTACCGCTGTACCTATTCCCTCTCCCGGCAGTTCCTCCCGAGGAATATCGTGGAGGGAGGCTTCAGCTGTATTACCATGATATTCCCCAATATGGGCGATGATCCTTCATGAACCGCAGAGGGTTTAGTAAGTATGCCTTTGCCTGGCTTCTCTTTTCGGAGAAGCCCCCGCCAAAGGAAAGCCCTACATAACCCGGCCGCCCCTCGGTGGCCTGGTATGCATAAGGTAGTAGGCTCATAAATAGGTGGTCTTTAATAATAAATGTATTAAAAATCCACAATCAATTAATTAAAAAGAACCAGCTCATTACCCGACCAATTTTCTGCTAAGGAACGTATCTCCTTAATCACTTGCCATTGGCAGAGTTTTCTCATATGCGCAACAGCAAGCCATAAAAAAAGGCTCATAATTATATTTATATTTCCATAACATTATGACACTGAGCGGCACTAAAATATACAGAATGTATAACGAGGTGGATGAATCAGAACTAAAAAGTAGCATATCAGTGATCTTAGTTCTCCTGCGGATCTCATCGTTTCTGATACAGAGAGAATGCAGTGCATGCAGAGGAAAGTTGCAATAATACTGTTCTGAAAAGATTCTGCATATGTCGTCGTCAGCCCATTTAAGTCCCCACTGCTGGAGCACGGGCCTCCCTCAATCACATGAGGGGTAATTGCCATACTCACCACGCTTGGCAGACGGGTTGGCGAGGGTTTTAATATAAATGCAGAGATTTCCTTCTCTGGGTGCTGATGATCATGCCAGCAGCTTTACCTTAGTCGCCTTTTACGACACCTCGGTAAGAGTGAGGGTGGCCTATTCTACTCTGCCGGGAACCACACGGCTTATGTAGTATATGTACGGCTTATGCATATGTAGTAGCTTGGTATAAAAAATCTTCTTTTTAGGCACCTAAAAGTGCGCTAAGTAGCTAAATAGTTAGTAAGTAGTAGTTCCATAAGTTTCATGTGATTCAATATTGGATTTGTATTTTTTGGAAATTTGCCATTTATTACTTTCGCCCTGTTTCTCTGGAACTATCCGTAATTTGAAATCCATACAGAACCATCACATGAAAAATGGTTCAACTTGGTCAACTTTCTTTCATTCCGAGATAACAGTCCTCAACTCTATTACGATTCACCGTACTGTAGTAATTTCACTTTCACTAAGCTTATAGAATCCGACTTTGTATAACGTTAAATCCCCATGAGTGTTATTTCTCACACTCAGGGGGAAAATGTAACGTTACCAGTTAGAATAAATAACAAAAACTAAGGAAAATGTGGTTTTGCCTCCTACCCATTCTAAATTCAGTTATTTTAATGGAAAATAAAAATAACGGTGAAGGCTAAAACGAGTCAGAGCTAGTAATAACAGTTGTGAAAGGAACAATAAGAAAAACAAAGAAAAAGATTTTAAAGGGACAATTTCGTCTGTAACGACGATAATACCAACCTTATGTCCCCAAAACCGTATAAATTCAAATTAATTCACAGATAGAAGACGGCAATGGCGAAGTGATACAACTTTTACGAGGCAGAAAATCAAGTCATTAGCCGATATTCTAAGCTCTTGAGTACTTGCTCTCAGATAAGAGTCCTTGGCTTGATGGCAATTCTGTAGTCAATTGTAGATTTCCTTGAAAATGGTGGTTGCTAAGACATTATACAAAGTAGATGGGTGATTTCATTTCATTAACCAGAGTTTTTGGCACGCAGTTCTTTCGTAGTGATACGGTTTGAATTCATAAGTTCTAACAAGAGAACATCAAGGGATGCTGAATATTCAGTATAATTGTTCTTGCAAGGAGTACTGATGAATAGAAAAAAAACCGGCCAAAAGCGTTTAGGGCCACGCGCAATATTCCTTAGTAGCCCATGATAAATGTAACCTTCTCTAAACTTAAGTTTCATCATCAGCCTATCACAGTCCACTGCTGGCCGTAGGCCTCTCCAATTGTTCGCCACTGTGATCTATCCATGGCTTATCGCATCCAGCTCTTGCCAGCCATCCTGCGCAGATCGTCCCCCCACCTAGCCAGAGGGCGCCCTACATTACGTTTGCCAAGACGCGGTCTCCACTCTAGAACTCGTTTACCCCATCGGTTGTCGGTTCTGCGGCTAATATGGCCAGCCCACTGCCACTTAAGCTTGCTAATCCGGTGAGCAATGTCGATGACTTTGGTTCTCTGCCGGATCACATCATTTCGGATTCGATCTCGGAGAGAGACGCCGAGCATTGCTCGTTCCATAGCCCGCTGGGCGACCTTTAACTTGTGGACCAGCCGTACCGTAAGTGTCCACGTTTCGGCTCCGTATGTCATGACGGGTAGGACGCACTGATTGAAGCCTGATTGAAACTTTAGTTTACTATGGTGTCAAAATGGTACTGCCAGACCGCTGGCGAACTCACATCGTGGAGACGAAAACGCTTGCTTGCTATTTTATGTTTATCAACTATTTACTATTTTGTAAGTTTATAAAACGTTAATAGCCTTTTTAATTCAAAGATACTGAAAGCCCGAGGCAGTGCGAGACTATAACAATTTCCTCGTGGATTAATGAACTATAAAAAATATGGAACCACAATCCTCTCTTTTTTTAAAAAGGGTATTCCCTAATTTCAAGTGATGAATTCAAAAAGTCAGAAGTCGACACTCAACGTTACAGTCCCTCATTGAGGGAAACAACCTAGTAATAAAAATCAGACCCGAATACTTAATCTCCAGCAGTATTTTGAACACTTTCATCATTTTTATTCATTACTCTTTATATTAT
Source organism: Marasmia exigua (assembly GCA_019059595.1). NCBI lineage: Eukaryota > Metazoa > Arthropoda > Insecta > Lepidoptera > Crambidae > Marasmia > Marasmia exigua. The sequence continues at coordinate 15,901,508 of CM032465.1, read as the reverse complement.
TTTCATCAAGGTCCATTAATCTGAAGCTCATTTAACGAAAAATTGCAACGTAGGGTATAAGCGGAAAGATAAAAATTCGCCCTATACTTTAAACTTCTCCATTTTTTCATACCAACCCACCTGAATGGATCACTCTCTGCTATTCTGCGGTTTTCTTGTAGACTTACGACTGTTTATTCATGACTTTATCACTATTGCTATTATTATTGACTGACCGGATGGCGCAATTGGTAGTGACCCTGCCTCTTACGCCAAAGGTCGTGGGTTCGATCCCCACCCTGGACAAACATTCGTGCGATGAACACTTGTGTTTGTTCAGTGTCTGGGTGTAATATATGTATTTAAGTATATATTTGTGTTCCTCTGTTGTCTGATATCTGTAACACAAGTGCTTAAGCTACTTAGTACGGAATCAGGTCAATGTATGAGATGTTGTAAGAATTATTATTATTATTGCTAATTTTCCGTACCAAAAAAAAACCTAGCAGATTGTCTGTGATAAATGTTTCATTTCATAAGATGTAAGTGCATAGGCAGCCCCGTTGTTCTAGTGGTTAAGTACCGGGCCGTGATCTCGGGCTCTTGGGTTCGATTTCCGGGTCGAGCGAAAAGTATGTTTTGAATTTTTCGAACACCAATCCGCATTTGGCAAGCGTGGTGATTAAGCCTAATCCCATCATAGTAGCGATGACTTGATTTCTATGACGAAGGCCTTAGCCCTGCTGTGGGATAGTTTATAGGCTGATACTTTAAGTGCATTGAAGAATCTAGTAGTGCGTTTTATTACCAACGATCTTCCAATTAAAAATTTAACGCCCTTATCTTATTCAGTGAGCTGCCATTGTTTTTAGCAAAGTAACAATAGATTTTTTTTAAATACAAATTAAGAAAACATTGTCGTGGTCTCCAACCAAGGTTTCCCTTTGTACTTTTACTATGGAAACAACAAACAAAGATGAAACTACAAATACCACGACCCAACACAAATATCTATTTCACTTTCATTAATAAACATTTGTGTTGATGCGGGAATCAAACCAGCGACTCTTGCGTGTGATTTGGCTCAAATGATTGCGCTAAACGGGTAGCTCCAATCAAACCAAATCAAGTCAAAATATTATTTAGTATAATACAAATTGGAATAAAATATACCGCTGAAGTTTGTTATTAATTCGGAAACCACTTAAACCGACGGCTACGACTTAGGTGCCATCAAAAGAAGAGCTTTCTCCTTTTTAAAAAGGCTGGCAACACATTAGTGATCTCTCTGGTTTCGTGGATGTTCATGGGCGGCGATGATTACTTGGCTCATGTGGCAACTCGCGACCGTAAAACTCGTCCATCATTGAGTTTAAAGTAAGTTTACAGCTTAAAATATATTTGTTGGTTAACTCGCCATATTTTTTTATACTGGCGAGATTACCATGCCATGGGTGAAATAGTAATTTTGACTAAGGTTTAGATAATGGCTTATTGAGCGCTGAAAACGACACAAACATAGCTTTCATGAGAAAACTCCTATATCACGCACGGTAATCTCGCCAATATAATATATGAAAAAAAAAATATGGCAAGTTAACCACCAAATATATTTAAAGGTGACGGGAAGGGCACTCTAGCGAAGCCAAACGATTTTAATTTTAGCTACTAAACCGGATCTATTTCAAACATCCTATCGGCAACCACCTATTTATTAAATAACCATGCACAAATCTTGGGTCCAACGCGTACGCGAAAAATTGATTAACGCCAAAAGCGGCCACTTTAGGCGTGAATCAGTTTTTCGCGTACAAAAACGGACCCAACATTTGTGCATGGTTATTTTTATTTATTTATTTATTTATTAGGTACACAAAACAGAATTATAACAATAGGATTTACAAAGAAAACATGAAAAGCAGATACAATGGTAGGTGTATATTTGGGTATACAGATGGGAGCAGTAATTGAAAGCCCAGATAAAATTTGATGATTATAATATTCGAAATTAGTCTTTACATGGCGAAGGTCTTTGCGAGAATGAATTTGACAATTATGTGTCTATACGTCATAGAAGATTCCTATCCGCGCAGATATGCAAAGTTTTAAAACAGATAATTGCTTATAACTAAACGCAGGCGTTATGCGCCTGAACATCCTCCCGCCGGTGAAAGTTCACTTTCAACACGAAGTTCTTCTGCCGTAGGGAGAGGACAAAGACGAGTTAGGGGGCGCCGCACGCAGCCTCGAGTAGTCGTGATGTCTGCTACTCTTGATATTCCGTCTGGTCCCGGGAAGAGACGCTGCACGCGTCCTAAACGCCAACTCAGTGGTGGTGTGTTGTCTTCGGATATTAGCACCATATCTCCAATATTGAGGCGGGCAGTGTTGGTACGCCATTTTGTCCTTTGTTGCAACTCAGACAGGTACTCTTTGTTCCATCTGTGCCAGAAATGCTGCCTCATCTTTTCCAGTCTTTGATAGCGCGTTCGTAGATGGTCAGCGCTATGATCCTCCAAGTTTGGTGTGGGTAATGCAGTCAGTGGCCTGCCGATGATGAAGTGCCCTGGAGAGAGAGGAAGGAGGTCATTAGGACAGGAGGATAGGGGGCACAAGGGACGGCTATTGAGAATGGCCTCCACTTGCGCAAACAAAGTCGATATTTCTTCGAAAGTCAGGTTGCTATTGCCCATGACTCGTTTTAAATGGTGCTTGGCGGATTTTACACCGGCCTCCCAGATGCCGCCAAAATGAGGAGCGTAAGTAGGTATGAATTTAAATGTGATCCCTTGTTGGCTTGCAAAATCACATATAGGCTCCTTATTCTGTTTTAGAAAAATACCTATTTCCTTGGCAGCAGCCACAAAATTACGACCATTATCGCAAAATATTTCCGTTGGCTTGCCTCTGCGAGAAAGGAATCGACGAAGTGTCATAACAAATGCATCTTTAGATAAATCACTGACGGCCTCCAAATGAATGCATTTAAACCGTAAGCACACGAATAGACAAAGATAACATTTAATTAAGCGGCTTCCGCGTCCCTTACGATTAATGATGAAGAATGGTCCCGCAAAATCTAAACCAACAGACAGAAATGGGAAATCCGCATTAATACGCTGGCTAGGTAAGTTCCCCATTTTAGGTACTAAAGTTTTCCCTCGTAAACGCCTGCATACGACGCAATTGTTTACTGTGCGTCTTGCTAAATGACGCCCATTTATTGGCCACACTACTTCTCTAATGTTAGCTAGTAACAATTGAGGGCCGGCGTGCATATTATTTATATGCTCCCGCTCAAAATATAATTTTGTCAACTTGTGATTTGAATGAAGTAATATAGGGTGCCTTTTTTCATAGGCACAGGCGGATGCATCTAGGCGCCCACCTACTCTAATTATCTTGTTATCTAAATATGGAGAAAGTGATAAAATTTTACTCTTATTAGGAAGAGATTTAGATTTTAAAAGCAAATCGTATTCATTTTCAAATGAATCACGCTGCGCGATAACGCATAATAGGTGAAATGACTCACGGAGCTCGTCGACGGACAAGTTACCTATCCGTCGGGATTTATTATTTCTTAGGTTAAATATGAACCTTAATGCGTAGGCTAAGGATCGTTGCAATCTATTTAGTGACGAGTACCTATTAAAATCAATTAAAGGTTCGCTTATTATTGTTGTGTGCGCCTTAGTTTCTGGTAAAATATCTACAGGCTCAGACCTCAAATTAGGCCATAGTGACTCATCATTTTTCAGAAATTGAGGTCCGTGCCACCACAGACTAGAATCAATTAAATCTTTAGCCACTACTCCTCTGGACACTAGGTCGGCCGGGTTTTGGGCCGTAGGTACATATCGCCATGAGGACGATACAGTTAGTTCAAGCAGTTCACTGGTGCGATTAGCGACAAATATTTTTAGTTTACATAAATCACTTTTTAATCCAGCTAAGTACAATACTAGAATCGCACCAGTGCACTATTTTGTCTGGCTTGTACCTAAGTGCATCCAGCACTGACTTGCAAAGTTTAGCCGAAAGTAACGCCGAGCATAAGCTGTGGAATCGTGGTAGTTTTTAAAGGTGCAACTTTCGACTTAGCGCATAGCATCGTGACCTTGACGTCGCCCGCGCTGTCTATGGATTTTATATAAATACATGCGCCGTAGGCATGTTGTGAAGCGTCACTAAAAGAATGCAACTCGATGCGTTTATAATCATTACATAACACCAACCTAGGAACTAGTAAATTTTGAATGTAACTCAAGCTATTGGTGAATCTTAGCCAATCATCTTTTATAACCTGAGTTACTGGTTGATCCCAGTCTAACCTTTGCTGCCAAAGCTTTTGTAATATGGTTTTGATTTGAATAATAACAGGACCTAAGAAGATAGCTGGCACTTGCGGTGCCGTAAGTGACATATTCAGTCTGAATCTTTTGATGGGTTTAGACTGGTCCTCCCGCCATAAAATACGCTGCAAATCCCTAACCTCTTTGGATACTAAAACTTGGTATTTTAGCAATATCGCCAGGCAATAGGAATTTGAAACTGACTAGCCCGTATAAGTATGGAAAAAAGAGAATGAATAAATAATATTCAAGCTTTAGCAGCGGATTTTTACGAAAATCTATTTTATGAATAAGGTAATCGCCTTTTGGCTAGCCTGTAGGTATCCCCAAGATAGTTGGGGGTGTCGACCATTGGTAGTCTGACACATAACCTACCGTTTCTATTATGTGAGCATGGAGGTGTTTTTCGTATTCTTGTACTTCGTTGCTCAATAAACATTTTGTGAGTACCTACTTTTTCTAAGTTCCAAACTTTAGATAGCATTTTGTTTGCATTATTTTTGATTTTTGATGAAGAGGTCAAGGCATGATTGCATTGAACCGTCTTGCTGACCGTATTTGATTTGAAAGAACCGGATATTATCCAACCTAGCTGAGAACTTATGAGTTTAGGGTTATGAGAACCAAGTGAACGTTGTTCGTTCTTTATTAGGTCCCAAAATAGGTCAGCTCCTATCAATAGATCTATAGGGCCTGGTTCATAGAATTTAGGATCAGCTAACAATAGATTCTTTGGCAAATTTATTGATTTGGTATTGACGGGGTACTTTGGTATACGCCCTGTCAATTCATTCATGACGAGACATGAAAAAGACACATTAAAATTGCTATTTAGTGATTTCATTTGTACATTACAACTTTCAGTAATATTAATAGAATTGTTAGAATAGTTGCCTATACCTTTGACCTTTAGCGAGTCAATGAGGTTAGATTTTAGTGAAATTTTGTCTTTTAGAGACTTGGAAATAAAAGATGATTGGCTGCCACAATCCAATAGTGCACGAACCTTGACCTTTTGCTGGTTCAATGGGTTCAATACTTCCACCATGGCTGTGGATAGAAGTACTTGATTGGTACCTTCTTTAGAGAAGTATACACTAGCTTCGTTAGATTCGAAACTATCAATATTAGCCTCGTCCACGCTTACGTGATGATTGACTGAGGAATTTGAATCGTGAAGTAAACTATTGTGTCTGGCGTTACACTCGCGACACGGACCCATTCGGCATTCACTCACCGGGTGGCCCTGCCTGAGACAGTTTGAACACAACTTGAATTTACTGACATCCCTCATTCTTTCATTCACATCTTTAGCTCTAAACGTGGGGCAATCGTAAATTCTGTGATTATTGTTGCATATAATGCATGTGAATGTATTTGATTTCATAGGGTTCCTTTGAGACTTATAGCTACTTACAAATGATTTGACAAATGAAGTTTGTCCCTGTTTAGAACCTAGTCCTGTGTTATTTCGATTAACTACTGGGGACTTGAAAACCACGCTTGGTGTATCCTGCATCTTATTTCGATTAAGAGCTTCTAACACATTCGCGCGATCAATAATAAAATTATAAAATTGTTCTAAGGTGGCTGTATCACCACTTAATGTGCCACGGTGCTCTTCCCATTTCGCTAACGTATTACTATCTAATTTAGAAGACAGCATAAAAATAATTAAGACGTCCCACTTGTCTGTTGGTTGCCCTAATGTAGAAAGGGCACGTAAATTCTTGGTTACGTGATCGACTAAAAATCTTAAGGATCTTTCAGACTCGCGTGGAAGCGGCTTAACGTTAAACAGTGCATTTAAATGATGATTTATCAAGATGCGTTTGTTATTGTACCGTTGGCAAATTAACTTCCAAGCTTCATTGTAATTGGCTGAAGATACTTCAAGATTTGAAATAACTCTGGAGGCATCGCCTTCCAGATACGAATTTAGATAATGGAATTTATGAATAGGCTTAATATGCGAATTATTGTGAATCAAATTCTCGAAGGTATCTCGAAATTCAAGCCAACGAAAATAATTGCCGTCAAATTTTGATATGTGAATCTGCGGAAGTTTAAATCCAAAATTATCCTGACTATCCGCATGGAATGAGGCATCTGCATACATTGAAGCACGCCTGTTTTCGCATTCCGATTTCTTTGTATGTTCTTCTAAAATAGATTTGGCGGTAGCAATATTCATAATGATGTCGCGCTCAATGTTGTCGCGTTCATCAATTTCACTGGAAATATTTTCTGAATTTAATACCTCTATGTCATTCTGCAAGTCATCTACTTTAACTGATAATGCCTCGAACTTGGCGAGCTTAAGATTTAACTCTGTTAATTGAATGTTAGTTAAATCTTCACTTAAAGAGATGGTAGACAAATAATTTTTAAATTTAGTTATTTGTCCTTTGGCGGACGAACGCCTTGTTAACAATTCTTTTAATCGAGATTTATCTTCCGCACTAGACATCTTGGAAAAATAATTTAATTACGTTACACAAATAAATTACGTTAAGAGATCACTACAAGAAAAACTACAGTTAAAATAAACTTAAAAACGCTCACGCTCCTCGTCTTGGCGACACCCGCAGACCGGGAACCGAACACGTGCAGGTGGCTGCCTGCCGCGTGGGATGGCTGCTATCTACGCAGCGCCTTGGTAGGTATAGGCACAACCTGGAAACGTTCGGCGAGATGCTTAAATTCCTATTTTAGCTACAATCGAGACGAGTTTACGGTGGACAAAGAAGTTACTGTAGGTATCTAATAAAAAAAAACTAAGTTACGTTAAAGGTTAAAGTTACTACGTTACTATTGAAAATCTTTTGAAAAAATAATATTAATCTTCACAACCTCATAATAGTAAGAATTAAATTGAATTTAGATGCAAAAAAGAGAGATTTAAAGTTATTTTTTTATTCGTAACTGACGGTACACATAAGTAGTTACGCAATCGACCACGCTTTCGATGCGCAGTTTCAAAGAAAACCAACCACTATTTGTCACAAATGGATGCAAATTCTTAATAGTGGAGATCTGGAAGAGGATTAATGTTAGGAAATTGAAGGAAGGGCACTTATCTGTCTTGTAGATCCGCTGCCACGATGTGGAACTTTGGCTGTCCCACTGCTCGCCGCGCGACCGGTAGAATTTACGTTAATTTTGCATTTTTCTTGAATTTAGTTGTTCCCCTCATGGGCCACCATCATGTATATTTGGGTATACAGATGGGAGCAGTAATTGAAAGCCCAGATAAAATTTGATGATTATAATATTCGAAATTAGTCTTTACATGGCGAAGGTCTTTGCGAGAATGAATTTGACAATTATGTGTCTATACGTCATAGAAGATTCCTATCCGCGCAGATATGCAAAGTTTTAAAACAGATAATTGCTTATAACTAAACGCAGGCGTTATGCGCCTGAACAGTAGGTTATAACTCCACTAGCATGTGTACACAGCGTAATAATCTAGCTTCAATATACATCTTAGGAACTAACAAATTATCTCGAGAATACGGAATTATAACGGAACATAAATTTAATATAAATACATAATATAAAAATATGATTACGAGTACATACATAAAAATACAAAAAGAAAATAAAATAAAAAAATAGTATAAATAATATTATATTTAATAAAAGCAGATATAGCATTTTAATATTACCTATTCTATGATTTTATGGAGATCTGATATCCATTTGTGAATTGATGAATGGACAACGTTTCATATTTTTAACATATCCATATTGTTATTTTATATGAAAATAGACATAAAATGAACAGACCCATATTTTTTCTTTTTTCAAAATTTGGCCATTTTCATGCATAAAATAATTATTGAAATTCTTTATATTCTAAATAGACGTAAGCGCCAAATGACGTCATCGGACGGCTGAATACAGCGATATTCCTTTGCTTATTATTGTTTTAATAAAAAAAAGGTACTACTGTCAAAGGTAAATAATACTAGTGTCAACATTGTCAACGTCATTCATACATTCAACGTTGACAAGTTGTCATTTTTTTTGACAGTTACATGTCATGGGTTTGGCATTTCGTAAATTTAAAACTATAATGTGCTAAGCAAAGAAATATTTTACATTATGCCGTCCGATGACGTCATCTTACGTTTTTTAGTTTTTAATTTTTTTCTCAGTAAATAAGCAATATAAAAAATTAATAAATATATATATTCGAGCAGCGGAAAAGTAAACAAAGAATTGGTATTTTTTGTTTCAGAGCTTAGCAATTTTGAAATGTTGTCCATTGCAGATGTCAGGTACTTCAGCATGTTCAAGCAATAGGGCATTAAACTCGCGGCACATAAGGTGGATAGGGTTATGGTAGGAGACGTTGTTGCTATAAACAGGTATGGAGAACGGACGTTCAAGTCTGGAAGATCGGTTAGGGACACGTAATCGAAGCTCAGATACAAGAGAAGTGGAGATTGAGCCGTTAAAAATCTTGTGGAGCATTGTTAAGTCTTGAAGCCTACGACGGCTCTCCAATTTGTTTACATTAAAAATAGTATAAGTGTTTGCCGAGAGGTTTAATCCCCAAATTGTTTAAAACAGATCCGGTTTAGTACCTAAAAATTTGAATCGATTGGCGTCGCTAGTGTGCCCTATCTGTCACCTTAAAGTCTAAACTCGCCGATGGATGAGTTTTAGGGCGGCGAGTTGCCACATAAACCGATCACTTTCCATCAGGTGGTCGTTTGTCGTCTCTAGCAAAAAAAAATATCTTCACCGGTCTCTAGATCTTAGACTATTTTTAGATCTATCTTTGTCTAAAGATTCTGGAAATGGCGTTAACCGATAAATCCATTTACAGATTTCTTTCCTTTTGCTCCAAAAGTGAAGCTCAGTGGACCGTCAGCTTATTCAGATCACATCCACCACTTAAGTTTAAAAAATAAAGACTTTCCTTAAAAGTTGTGGATTCGATCAATTACAAGCTGAGGTACCTACAAAAGGTAGAGATGTGACACTCAACATGAAAAATAAACCTATTCTATCTTAATTCATTGAGGTACATTACGCATTGTGTATACATCTCATTTATTTATTTATTAATACCAATAGTGTGTTATGTGAAAATTATTGCAATATAGTATAAAATTAAAGCATAACATAAAAAAAAATATTATGGCATTGATCAATAGGTCAATGTTGAGGTAAAAAAAAAATTAAATACAATTATGAGTTAAATAAATTACAAATAAAAACTTAGTCTACCTCATACCTACATTGACCTGATTGAATAGAATAGAATAGAATAGAAATGAAATGAAATGAAATGAAATGAAATGAAATGAAAATTGTTTATTCAATTTAGGTCCATACAGAACACTTATGAATGTCAACATGTTTACCACTGGTTCGGAATGTAGTTTTCTGCCAAGAAGACACCAGCAAGAAACTCAGCAGTTACTCTTTTAAAAAAGAAATGTTTTACAAAATGTCACCATTAACTTAAAATATAGTACAATTTTTGTGTTACTAATATGGCCCTAAATTATTGTCATTCAAAAAATCGTCTATTTTATAATAGCCTTTCTTCATTAAACAGTTTTTTATATACAATTTAAACTTATGTGTGGGCAAGTCAATAATAATCTGAGGTAACTTATTAAACATTTTTATGCTCAATCCTATAAATGAACTACCAACCTTATGGAGCCTGATATTTGGAACGGCCAGTCTGTGCTTATTTCTGGTGTTAAGGCAGTGACAGTCAGACTTCTTCGAGAACAGATGGAGATTCTTATGTACGTACATAAGGCAATCAAGGATGTATTGAGAAGCCACGGTAAGTATGTCGATTTCTTTAAACAAATCTCTAAGGGAGTCGCGCGATCTAAGGCCATAAATGGCGCGGATGGCTCTCTTCTGTAATACGAAAATAGTCTGTATATCAGCAGCTGATCCCCATAGTAATAGACCATATGACATGATGCTATGAAAGTAGCTGAAATAAACCAGCCTCGCCGTTTCAACATCAGTTAGTTGTCTTATCTTTCTAACTGCATATGCAGCAGAACTAAGTCTACCTGCCAGGACATCAATATGGGGACCCCATTGCAGCTTAGAATCTAATGTGATTCCTAGAAATACTGTTGAATTTACGAGCGCAAGATGCTCATTATTTATGGTCATATTTGTATTAACCTGCCTCACATTTATGTATATGTGTGTGTATGACTTTTCTCCACCTTTTCTCGAATGTACTGTTATAAAATGTTACTTGAGGTGTATAAAGTGTAAAAAATATTATTTTACACATGTTTACCTTTGAGTTTTTATTTTGAAGATCATGAGTGTGGATCTTTTTCAATTCATTTCCGTGCACTTGTTTATAATGGTTGTTCACATCATTATGTCAACGTGGGAGAGCCACGCTTCGGCATGAATGGGCCGGTTCGACCGGGGTGATACCACGGCCTCACAGAAAACCGGGGTGAAGCAGCACTGTACTGTTTCGCTGCGTGAGTGAAGGTATCGGAAACCCAATCCAGGGGAAAGGGGGGTTTAAAGGTTGGCAGCGCACTTGTGACTCCACTGGTGTCGCGGGTATCCATAAACGGCGGCAATCGCTTACCATCTGGTGACCCGTCTGCTCGTATGTCACCAATTGCATAAAAGAAAAAAATGTTTACAGTTTATTTACATTGAACTTACAATCTTAAAAGGATCTTAATAGTTTGATATCTGGATGAAGGTCTGAGGATACAACGTCATGCAATAAATCGTCAGGAAAAAAACAATGTTATATTAGTCAAAATTTCAAAATGTGTCGATATTTTTCACATCTCTACAAGTCAATATAAAAGGTCGTGATTTTAACTGCTTTCAAAGTAGCTCGTATAAAAGAACCAAGTCAATAGCCGCCAGAAAGTTTTAATCTGTTTAAGTTATCGTACAAGCCTTTGCAACGATGTCCTATCCAAACGAGTTTTATTTTAATTACCTAGATGAGGCTTAGCTTCAACAAACCTGATTTCTATGCAAATAAGAATAATATGTCGACGCAAGACAATCCACATCTGATTGTTTTTATTCATGTGTTGTAAATAATGTTCCAATTAGGTTGAAATAATTTATTAAAAATGCTTTTATTGATTTATCATGAACAATGAATAAGTTTGAACGTAATATCTGTTACCATTTCCTAAATAAATAAACTAATTTCATTTTGCTTAGCCTTCCGGAACACACGCCGCCATTATGAGAATGGGTGACGGAAGTTGCATTTCATAATCAGATTAAAAATAGTCTGAATTCTTAAACCTACTTCTAAAACGTTTGAGGAATTTAGATATTTATTTTGATACCGTAATAATTATTACTCTAGTAATTTTTTAACTATTGCCACCATTTTTGAAATGGTCGGCGGATGTTCCAACTGAATTTCAGATTAAAATTAAACTGAAGGCTTACGTTTGCTTATAAAAAATATTCCTGAATTTACAGATCTATTTCAATATTGGGATAAAATTATTACGTTAAAATTATTAATTAAAAGTCGTGTTTTGATTACTCGTTTTACCTTCTCGCCTTACTTACTTAAAGAATAACTCAGTCAGCTTGAAATCTCTCCAAAATCAAATAAAACCTTCCCAAAACGCCTACAGAGTTATGACGTCACGGCCCGCTACTTGCACGTAACGTGGGAAAAGTTGTTCAATAGCTTTAATAAATAATGCGTTTATGAAAATGTTTTCATAAAAAAAATGTTTTCAATTGCATAAGTTATCTACTGGTAAATGTAAAGGCACGTAATTATTAAGTATTTTTTGTTCGTGTTAAAGCATCTTGTTCGTTGCCTAGTCCCATATTAACGCTTCTATTAACATCCCTGTTTTTATCTATTGCCTTTTAGAAGATGATTCAACTCAAGCTTCAAATTTTATACTAAAATGATTCGCTATTAAAACCAACTTAGTTTTCCCTTAAGCAACGAAGACAAAGGTTCAAATAACCTTTTTGAAACAGGAGATAGTAATAAACCCCGTCTCTCAAAACTTGAGATTGGCAGGGACAAACGTCGAACATTCATTTGTATCTGCAGCTAAGCATCTCCCGGAGGAGTAGACCGCGCGTTTAGAAACTATCTCTTTAATTGAACCCTGGGGTGCAAGTCAGCTACGGAGAAAGGGTGTAGATATGGAAAATGCATAGCTATTGTAGCTGTTTGCGAAAGATTTGAGTTGCTAGATGTTTGCAAACTTTGCTATCCATTTTTTAAAAAACTGCCAATTGCAAACACCATCCATATTGATATTAGATAACAATCAAGTTTAGAAACTAAAACCCGACTGCCAAAAAACACGTTTTAAAAAGTAAAGACAAGAAAATTGTCTCTGCTGAAATTATTATGCCGTATCGCCGTGGTCGTATGTCACATTAATTTTATTTTATTATTATAATGAATATGTTTTGCTACAGTAGGTGACATACGACCACGGCGATATGGCATAATAATTTCAGCAGAGACAATTTTCTTTTTTCGTACTTTTTAAAGCATGTTTATTTGGTAGTCGGGTTTTCGTTTTTAAACTTAATTTTTATTTCACATATTTTTTTGTTGTGTAAATAAAATTACATATTATTTGAAATGCGCTTAAAAAGCTCTTTCATTTTGATACCCCACACGGTACCGTCAAGCAAATTTTTTTTAGTTCCTTACTTTATGTCCTCTAGATGGCGCTGTAGTCAATTCAACGTGACATTATGTAGCCTTTAACCAGAAAAAAATCAAGACGCTTCTAACGACACCTTATTTTTCAAATATAATAATTAGTTTAGAAGTTATGAGAGAACAGATGAACATCTATACATGCATACAGGTGTATGTATCTCTTTGTACACACAAAGAGATGCATAAGACGGACACCCGTCTTTCACGGCAAAACGGAGCGACAAATTGATGTGATTGTTTAAATAGAGAAAGTTGAAAGAATTGGGAGTGACAAAGGCTACTATGTGGCAAACCGAATTCCACGCGAGCGAAACTGCAGGCAGCCGCTTGTCTCATTAGGCCTGTGTACGGACTCAAGCCTGCGAGCAATCTTTATTTGAGAATTTATTTTAAAATAAATCGTTATTCTGTCATACTATTAGATTCGTTGCGTTATACTACCTATAGTTTTTCTAGGACAAAAGTGTCCGGAACGGGCCTAAGTAAGTACCTAGCTTATACTTGCGTTACGAATATCAGACAACAAAGGAATTACAAAATAGATAGATACTCTTTATTGCACAACAAACAAAACTTAAAAGCTAGAGGTATACAGACATACAATGTACAATTTAGGCGGTCCTATCGCTGGGAGCGATATCTCTACCAGACAACCTTCAGGTAAAGGATATACAGAACAAACATGTAAGTGTTCGTGACTTGGTGTTTATCTGGAGTGGCAATTGGACTTACGACTTTGACGCTACGGCACCGGTCTGATTAGAAAATGATTAAATTATACCAAGAGCCCAATTTCAGCGTATAGCCATAAATGAGATCTGTAAATATTTTACTGCCAAACTTTTATCCGCTATCTCTCCGGATTGGGCCTCGGTAACCCTCACTTACTCTTCGAAACACAGCGTAAGCGCTGCTTGACGCCGGGTTTCTGTGATGCCGTGGTATCACTCCAGCCGAGCCGGCCCATTCATGCAGCGTGGCACCGTCAAGGTTGAAAAACTGCAAATGATATTAAGAACAGTGAGCCAAAGGTCTCATAGGTTTAAAAATTCTAATCCCCCACACGTCATTTTCGCGCCATTACCAAGTCCAGCCATACACACTATCCGCCAACTAAACAGTATAATGGGAAAGAAAATGAATTAATGTCGGCATAAAGTGCATTATCCGGTGATATTGGCTACGTGGGCCATTGCCCAAAAATGGCCGGCCGTATCGTGGAGCCATCGCGGCCGTGCGGTCTGGGCCATATTCTGGAGTACGACGCTTTTACGGTATAGCTCGGTCTATAATAACCATGCCGTAATGTAGAAGCAATCGAGTGTAAGTATTGAAGGTGTGCGCTGTTTCTTTAACACAATGTAATAGGCTTGGCTTTTATTTAACTTGAGAGCTATCTTGCAGGTTCACTATCTTTGTACAAGACGCTGACTTCAAAACTGATTGTTTATAATCTTTCGAAAACCTTTAATTAGTATACCTCAAGTACGGTACAGAGAATAAAAAAGTTCGTCACTTTTAGGTAAATTTTCGCTTGCACGCACGGACCTCCGTGCTTGCACGGCAAGAATCAGTTATACCATCATACCGTTTTAAAAAGTTCTGCCAACCTTCTTTAAATTCTTCTTTACAAAAAAGAAATCAATGTTGCTACAACCAAATCTAAACTTTCTGATCTAACAGTTAAGCATAATTTTCTGTGCAACAGGTATTACTCTGAAACATTTACGAAAGGTAATAAGTGCTCATAGCTTATCAAACGAATCAATTTGAAAACTGACGCACCTTTTCGTTTTTTGACTGTACATTATCTATGTTTATTATTCGACCTGTGACACGTGACCAGTACTTGGGTGACAAAAGCAAGAGTTGCAGGACACAGAGATTAATAATGCTACGGTAGATGTGTGGAGACGCGGAAAGACCGCGAGAAAACTCACGCAAGGTTCTTTTTCGTGACATACCAGACACACTGCTGGAGAGTTCTTTGCGTTGGTACGGTCATGTCCTACGAAAATCGGGCAGCCATGTGGGAAACAAATATCTGACTATGCCTCCACCACCGGGTCCCGGCAGAAGGGGTGAATCCGAAAAGGTATGGCTTGTAGATGAAACACCCCGTATGTGGCGTGATTTTTTGTAGTTTTCGAGTATGATAATATTATTTTAACCACAAAATTTTGAAAAAAAAAACATAATAACAAATACATATTAAAAATGAAATGTATATATTTTTTCAATTTTATTTTGTGTTATTTATTGCTAAAGTTAAACAAAAACATTTTTATCTCGTCTGACTGTACATTTTCACAAAAGTAAATAATGTTTCACTCAGAAACTACAAACATTGCGGAACATAATATGAATCACTATAGGAGCCTCATTGTACGGCATCAAAAATCATACACATGTAGGTATTGTTCATGGGCCAATATATAATTTATTTTTACTAATGATATACGAATGGTTTCGAAATAAGACCTTGCCCATTCATGTGGAACCAACTGCCGACAAAACGTGTGCGACCCACAAAATATTGTCCATGCACTTATTTTGATCAAAGCCAGTGCACTCTGCTGCAGTTTTGGTAAAAAAGAAAAACCAATTGAGCAAAAAAGCGTCTGATAGCAGAAAAGGGATACTTCCCGGTTTTTATAATTATAAATGAATCCCAATATGCGCCAAAAATCAAGTTTTATATATTCTATCTAAGACTGGAATCGGAGATGTCTGTCGAAAAGCTGCAAAACTGAAATGGGATTGGGCGGGTCATGTGTGCAGAATGGGCCCTGAAAGATGGACAAAAACCGTCACTCAATGGCGCCTGACCGATGGACAGCGACTACAGGGTAGGCCCAGAAAAAGATTGTGTGGCAAGACAGGGCATTGGACAGAGATCAATGGAAGAATTTGGGGGAGGCCTTTGCTCAGCAGTGGCACGCTACAGGCTAACTTAAAATATATATATATATATATATACTAGCTGACCCGGCAAACGTTGTTTTGCCATATAAATAAAAGGGTTGATCGTAGAAGGGTGAAAATTGAGGATTGTATGTATTTTTGTATGTTGTATCATAAAAAAAGAGAAATTAAAAATTTTGTCTAAAAAATAAAAATAAAAATTTAGGGGTGGACTACCCCTAACATTTAGGGGGATGAAAAATAGATGTTGGCCGATTCTCATAGATACCGGATAAGCACAAAAAATTTCATCAAAATCGGTCAAGCCGTTTCGGAGGAGTATGGCAACGAAAACTGTGACACGAGAATTTTATATATTAGATATAATATATATATATATATATATATATATATATATATATCTAGGGATATCTGGGACGCTCTTCTGGACGCTTCCAGTGATTGACCCGGGTATGCTCTTTTCGCAGTTCGATCCAACTCCATTTCTCAACGTGACCGAGCCAGCGCAGTGTAACTGACGTTGTCTCGCACTTTATTTTGGGTTCGCCCATGAGCTTTTCCATTTCGGCGTTCTTTCTAAGCCTCCAAGTCCAATCGTCGCGTTTGGTCAGCCCCAGGATTTTTCGAAATATCATTATTTTTGCTACTAATAGTTTTTACTCCTCCTTGAGCGTCGCTACGCATAAAGTCGACAAGTATGGACATCGCGCGACGGCGTGCCGTAACCCTATCCATCAACCGTGGCTGTTCTCTCTCTGCCAAGAGTGTCCGACTAAGAAGAAGAAGACTCATTGTCCAAGATTCACAACCGTACATCAAGATTTCGGTCATCTATAAAGGCCGGATTGGCGTCAGATGGCTGAGGACAGAACGGAATGGCGAAGTGTCGAGTTGGAGGCCAAGATCCACTTAGGGTCGCTGATTCTGCGTAGTAACTCGTTAGTAAGCGAGTAGTCGATATTCATGTCCCGCAAGGGACTTTTCTAAGGAGCCTAAAAAACGATAAAAAAATTTTTTTCAATTGTTTGTGCGTATTTGTACCATAAGTTCAACGGCGAGGGAAAACATTGAGAGGAAACCAGCACGTTTCGGACAATTTTTGTAACATTTCTATGACATAGGCTGAGTGGGGACCATTTATCCTGGAGGTCACAAGAATTTGTACTCATTATTTTGTTTTTCCTTTGTTTTGTTTTCTTCTCTTTTCTGTATCATTTTTTTTGTTTGTTTGTTCTTTTGTAACTAATTTTGTACTCGTATGTAGTGTTGTGATGTCCAATATAATATTTTTTTCTTTCTTCTTTCTAACGTGTAACCATGATTTAGTTGGTTTTTGTCTCCTTATACAAGCCTTGCGAAGGTCCTGAATCAGGATCTAAGCGTACCTTGGGCTCTAAAGCAACAGCTTTGGATGCATCCTGAAACTTAACGCTAAGACGAGAAGACTGTAGATTTAAAACCTATACCCAAGAGAATGAACTCTATTAAGTGATTGCAAATGCCTTACACGTGTAACTTTATCCTAAAGAAACTTACGACACGTGTCGAGGTACTTAACTATTAATATGATATTTGATCTCTAAACGTTTCGGCCTTGGGTGCCAACTACTCTGAAGGTCGAGGTGAAGGTGAATTTATTATAGGTATGTTTTCCCCAAATCCAGTCGATTCTCTAATAGAGAGACCCCCCCGACAGTCGTTTAACATCTGGACGGGAAATTTCAAACATCGAAAATCAATAAGCAGCTAATCAAAGAGGGAGTCTCTGACACCATGCGTGTCGATTGTTACTACGGTTATTTGGCACTGGGCAAAAGTCGAAACTACCGCAGTGACACTTCACAAATGTCAGTGATTTTGACATTATCCCATAAGAAAATGCTGTACAACCTTTGTATACAAAGTGTACAACGCTCTATGTTAATGTCACTAAATGCCTATTACAATGAGATCATTGCCGACGTTCTAAAATCGCAAAAAAATCAGACCATAGTAGAGAGTGTATTATGCGCGAACCTCAGCATTTGCTAGTGGCCGAAGCGGTTGCAGCGCTGGTTTTCAGGTGGAGCCTTGGGCGACGTACGTGCACACATACATACAACAGGAAGAAAGACAAAACAAAGAAAAAAAATGCATCTCATCTATTGAGAGCAATGTGATTGGTCAATTTTTATAAGTCTCCGCTCAACTCCGCGAAGTTATATTTCTGTGAAAACGCAGCCTAATGTCTGGTTAAACGTTAACCTTGTGAGTAAGCGTTATCCCAATAAAAATACTTTAAATAAGATAATCGCCTGACCGCTCTTTTATCTCACCATCTACCTTTCCTAAGGCAATTACTTTAAAATTTCCTTACAAACTAAACGGGGCCTCTTTGTTCGGAAAAAGGTACAAATGCCAAGCCAATTTCTTACTGCCTGCGTCACTGAACGCACATACAAAAGGAGAAAAAAGATAGAGATGTGGCGTTGCACAGACAGCCACACATTAAGCTATGCAAATATTTGGAACAGTTCTCCCTTGTCAGGTTAACATTAATGAGGTCTGAGGTCTCCTAGGACCACGAGAAAACAGGGGACGTCATCTGTGTGGTTTGTTTGACACAGGACTAATTTTCATCTGTACAGTGATACTATAACCGTATGAACTAGACATTAGCTTTCAAAACGTCCCCAAATTCATACATACCTTTTTTATGCTAGAGGCGACAAACGATCAAGCGATGCACCTGATGGAAAGTAATCAACGCCGCCCATGAACAACGCGAAATCAGAGAGATCGCTAATATGTTGCTGGTCTTTTTGAAAAAGAGTACGCTCTTCTTTTGAAAGTCCCTTAAAATTAAACGTATCCCAAGTAATAGTAATAATAATGTCAATTATTTTGAAAAACATTGTTTACAGCATTCAGTATTCGTAATCATATAATTATTTTTTGTTTCTTTTCATTATTAATCAATAGCTTTTTTTTTACATTTTTTTGTTCTAAAGGCCAATGCTTGACCACAATCGCACCTGATGGAAAGCGACGATGAGGTCTATACATATGCATGATGTGGTTCTTTAGCCGTGGGAGAGCCACGCCTCGGCATAAATGGGCCGCCTCGACTGGAGTGCTACCACGGCTTCACAGAAAACCGGCGTGAAGTAGCATTGTGCTGTGTTTCGCTGCGTGAGTGAGGGTACCGAAGACCCAATCCGGGAGAAAGGGGGGTTTAAAGATTGGCAGCGCAACTTATGACTCCACTGGTGTCGCGGGTGTCTATGGGTGGCGGCAATCGCATACCATCAGGTGATCTGTCTGCTCGTCTGACAAAAAAAATAGCATTCCTTTTGCGAAAGGTGAAAAAATTTATCGATTAGCCGATATTTTTTTCACCCCACTAGGCCTGAGACGAAATTCGTTGCGACTTTTTCTAGGAGCGCGCGAATCCAATTGTGCCCGTAATATTTTTAGACCCTTGTCAAAAAATTATTAGACGAGTAACATTAATTTGTCACTGGGGCAATTAATTGCCCGCCTAGGAGATGAGAAAATAACTTGATTAACAATATACATTAATGGAGGGAATGGAGATTTTTGTGTCACTCGACAGATTGGATGGTATTGTTTTCTGCAACACAAATTATTAACTAATTATTTTTTCGGGTGACAGGCGGGCAAGGGCAGACAGGTCACCTGATGGTAATTATTACAGTCGCCCTACTGTTATTTGGAACGTGGCGAAAATCGGAACTAATGATGTTTCCTTTAAAATTATCAGCTGTTTTGTCATTATCCCATAGATAAAATTTTGTTCAACGCTCTCCTATCCATGTCACCGAAGTGCCTTCTGATCGTAGTTGCACTGTATTTTTTTTTTAAATTGCCGCCGCTCATGGATACTTCCTATACCAGTGGACAAGTACGCTGCCTTTAGATTAAATCGAAATAAGGTAAGGTGACTCGTCTCTACCGCGTGGACCACATGAATAAGGTTCCCGTCGCCAGGCCTCTGCCTCAGCCTGGTAGGGACAGCCTGACGCTCCCGGATGCCCCTAGCGCCCCCCCAGCTTGACTGGGGGAGGCCGTGTCGGGCCTGCAGTGTAAGTGGGCCCTCCGCCTGGGGAGGGACGTGAAGTAAGGTTCTTTAACCCGTACTCATGTCCCCTCCCCACCCTGGCGATGAGGGAGCGTCGCTGGGGTTTAGTCGGTATGCCTCTGGCCGGCTTCTCGCTAGGAGAAGCCCCCGCCAGAGGAGAGCCCGACATAACCCGCCTGCCCCTCGGCAGGAGGGTATGCATATGGAGGCATTCCCCAGCGTCAAAAAAAGGTCCCTGTCGCCTAATTTCACGTACACTGACGTATCATGCGCGTAACACGTTTGATGAATCCTTCAAGCAAAAATGTCAAAACAAATAGGTCAATTTTCAGTTGTGTAATTGAAAGGACGTGCCGTATCTTCCCCTATTTTGATTTGATCTAAGGCGCTGCCAAATATTAGTTATGTCAAAGTGAAAAGTGCAGTCATCTGACAGTAGGTACATTTTCAGTCTATGGTTCATATCGTTTTTCCCACGAAGTTATAACCTTCTTGGATTTTCCTCTGACGCCATATTGTATACTTGATTGGGAGCCAAATTATATAATCCCATAAAAAATAAAAATTGGCAAAAATCCAAGTCTCGCACTCAGTTGTTCTACCGTGAAAAGTTGTGAATTAGGATATAATTTCTTTTTGTAGTCCACCTACTTTTTTCTTTCACCTTTAACTGCAAACGTAACTTTGTAATCCTATACATTTATATGAGATCACAAAGTTATTCATGCAGTTGGTGTATTTAGAAAACTTGACCGAAATTACAAAAAAAAAAACCGGCCAAGTGCGAGTCTGACTCGCGCACCGAGGGTTCCGCCGGTATCTTTTGATTGCGTTAACTTTTGTTTGATTTTTCCACAGCTTAAAGGGACAGTAGACCTAGGTATTTGGTATAAATTTCAATTTGATACCTTTATTCGTTCGTGAGAAATAAAGTAGTAAATTTCATTTTATTAAAATATTTTTATTATTTTATATAACTAAAAAAATATGATTTTCGCAATTTTTCCTATATTTGCATTATATGACAATGCTTCATGCGAAATTTCAAGATTCTGAGTTTACGGGTAGTACCCTGTAGGTTTTGATTCCTTTGCGAGTGTCGAAAATTTGATGAAAATATCGATATAATCGGCTGTATCTTTTGATTGCGTTGGCTTAGAAGTTTGATTTTTTCACAGCTTCAAGGGACAGTAGACCTGAGTAATTGATATAAATTTCAGCTTCATACCTCTACGCGTTCCTGAGAAAAAGGGTCTTGACAGACGGACGGACGGACGGACAACAAAGTGATCCTATAAGGGTTCCGTTTTTTCCTTTTGAGGTACGGAACCCTAAAAATAGTTTTCCCATGATAAAACACTAAATTCTATTTGTATTCTAAATTTAAAGCTTCTATGTCTGCTAGAAGTGCCATGGACTTTTGATGATCGGTGAGTCAGTCAGTCAGTGACAAAATTCAGAAACTTTAACAAGTTGTCATTCTTTAACTACTGGTTCAAGTTGACTAAAATTTTCAATATACCGTGTTTATACAATGCCTGATTAGTTACTGAAAATTCAGGCTTCTTGTTTTATCCTAAACGAAATGATAGTACGGCCGTGCCGCTTTTTTTGCTCGGCTTGGCGAGGGCACTGCCGTGCCCCCAGATAAATTGTATTCTGATTTTCACCACTTTTTGAATCCGTAGTTACCTTTTGGTTAAATAGTTAACTGTCTAACTAATAGTCAAAGTGACGTATTTCCTTGTAATATGTATAACTCTGTGTGTCCAGTGAACAGTGGTACGAGTCGACTTATATCGAATTTAATTTTCACCTGGCTACTTCATCAAAAAAAATCCTCTACTATTCTGTCTGATCACACGGAAAAATGGAGGATTTTTTAGTATGTCTGATCAGAGAGAAAAATAGAGGATTTTTTGTGATGAAGTAGCAAGAAGAAAATCAAATTCGATATAAGTCGACTTGTACCACTTTTCACAGGACGCACAGAACTATTGGTTAAGCTAACTATTGTTCAAAAAACACATTCTTCCGATATTCAACTATTGGTTACTTTTTCAACCATCATTTCAGTTTAACTACGAATCAGAAAATCGGCCTTAAATTGTATGATGAATGTTTTTTTTTGCATTTGAGTTTGCAGCAATTTTTTCTTGATTCTTTGGAATTCTGTACATTGTCCTAGCAAGTTACTGGTAATTTCCTCATCATCACAAAAAACCTATTTCTCATTCGAACCATTACGTCCTGCTCAGTAACAAAATAGAATCATCAATATAAACATTCCCGATTCCATTTTGAGAAACAAACGTCGGTATCATTATTTAATATTAATACAAATCATTGTTTACGGTATCAAGCCGGGCCATATCTCTCTCACGCTCTGTCGCGCCGGTTACGTTCAAACACGAAATGAGCCGTAATAAAATGGAAAATACAGATAAATATTCGATATTGTTCTGATTTTTGTGATTAATACGTTTCCAATAGTTGCTGTGCCGGTTGTGCAAAATTTTGTCTTAATATGCTTTTGTTTTTCACGCGAGAGCATACTTTTAATCGGGAATTTTGTGCAACAAAATGGAATTTGAATCACAAAAATGCCATGTTTACACCAAAGCATATAATTTGGTGCAGATTTATAATAAGCATAATAAAAACACAACTTTACAAGTGTGAAGTCACACAGTCACCCACTGAACAAGTAATCACCAAAGAGTAGTACAATCTCCCACTGAGCAAGTAATCACCAAAGAGTAGTACAATCTCCCACTGAGCAAGTAATCACCAAAGAGTAGTACAGTCACCCACTGAACAAGTAATCACCAAAGAGTAGTACAGTCACCCACTGAACAAGTAATCACCAAAGAGTAGTACAATCTCCCACTGAGCAAGTAATCACCAAAGAGTAGTACAATCTCCCACTGAGCAAGTAATCACCAAAGAGTAGTACAGTCACCCACTGAACAAGTAATCACCAAAGAGTAGTACAATCTCCCACTGAGCAAGTAATCACCAAAGAGTAGTACAATCTCCCACTGAGCAAGTAATCACCAAAGAGTAGTACAGTCACCCACTGAACAAGTAATCACCAAAGAGTAGTACAATCTCCCACTGAGCAAGTAATCACCAAAGAGTAGTACAGTCACCCACTGAGCAAGTAATCACCAAAGAGTAGTACAGTCACCCACTGAGCAAGTAATCACCAAAGAGTAGTACAGTCACCCACTGAGCAAGTAATCACCAAAGAGTAGTACAGTCACCCACTGAGCAAGTAATCACCAAAGAGTAGTACAGTCACCCACTGGGCAAGTAATCACCAAAGAGTGGTATTATATACGTTTACAGTCACCTATCTATCAGAAATTTGATGGACAGATAAATTCTCTTCATTCCATAGAAACTTAATACAACAGATATGGTACAATAATAACATACTCTTTCTTAAGGTGACGGGTAGGGCACACTAGCGACTCCAATCGATTTTAATTTTTACCTACTAAACCGGATCTATTTTAAGCAATATCGGAAATACAACCTCTCGACAAACACTTAGGTATAAGATTTATTAAATAACCATGCAAATATGATTAGTCCAAGGCGTACGCGAAAAATTTATTCACGCCAAAAGCGGCCACTTTTGTGAGTATTTTTGTTAATGAAATAAAATAAATAAATATTTCACAACATCACATAGATTGATCTGACTCCGAGATAGGTAGCTCAAACTCCTGTGTTACGGATATCAGAAACAACAATGGGATTATAAATATATGTAAATGATGTTTTTCATTTGTAAATCATCATCATCATTTCAGCCAATAGACCTCCACTGCTGGACATAGGCCTCCCAATGTTCTCCACACAGATCGGTCCTGCGCCGCCCGCATCCAATGGATTCCCGCAAGCTTCACCAGACCGTGGGTCCATCTTGTGGGGGGCCTGCCACGACTGGGACTTCATGTACATGGCCTCCACTCGAGGAAATTTCCGCCCCAACGGCCGTCTGTTCTCCTCGCTACGTGCCCTGCTCATTGCCACTTGAGACAAAATAGATTGGGTTATGTCTGTGACCTTTTTTTGTAAATACATACTTATAATACATAGAAAACACCCAGACCAATACAGACAGACATGTTCATGCACACAAATGTATGTTCTGTGCGCAATCTTCGGACCAAAGGCAGCGTCCACTACCAGTGTTCCAAACGGGTCATATATAAAATGAAATATATATTAGATATATTTCATTTTAGCCGAAACGTGAACACTTACGGTACGGCTGGTCCACAAGTTAAAGGTCGCTCAGCGGGCTATGGAACGAGCAATGCTCGGCGTCTCTCTCCGAGATCGAATCCGAAATGAGGTTGTACGGTAGAGAACCAAAGTTATCGACATTGCTCACCGGATTAGCAAGCTCAAGTGGCAGTGGGCTGGCCATATTAGCCGCAGAACCGACATCCGATGGGGTAAACGAGTTAAAGAGTGGGACCGCGTCTTGGCAAACGTAATGTAGGGCGCCCTCTGGCTAGGTGGGGGGACGATCTGCGCAGGATGGCTGGCAAGAGCTGGATGCGAGAAGCCATGGATAGATCACAGTGGCGATCAATTGGAGAGGCCTACGTCCAGCAGTGGACTGCGATAGGCTGATGATGATGATGATATAATAGATTGTATCACTCCTATATTAAAATAAAAATATACCTATATTAAAATAAAAAGTTACCAATTTAAATAGGTATGAATCTAAAATAACCTAACAACGCCGTTATGTAAACATCAACTCTAGTCCTCAAGGGACAGGATTACCTAGTTTAGGGGCTGCCGGTAGTGTATAACATTTGTAAGCCATTGACAAATAGAATAGAATAACGTTTATTTGGCACATTACAAAATTTGCAAATAAAGTATTTTTTTTATGTGATAGGTATCAGACAAGCAGACAGACCACCTGATGGTAAGCGACTGCCACCGCCCATGGATACCCGCGATTCCAGTGGAGTCACAAGTGCGCTGCCAACCTGTAAGTCCCCCGTTTCCCCCGGATTGGGCCTCCGGTACCGTCACTCATGCAGCGAAACACAGCAAAGTGCTGCTTCACGCCGGTTTTCTGTGAGGCTGTGGTAACACTCCGGTCGAGCCGGCCTATTCAAGCCGAAGCGTGGCTCTCCCACGGTTTATCTTTTCTTCCCACGGTTAAACGGATTTATTTATTATTGTTAATTAACTATGTAAATGATTGTATTGAATTCATGCCGTTATCAAAGCTAAAATTTACTGGCTTGATAATATAGTATAGCTATAAAGAAAAACATACATACAGTTGAACATAGAACCTCCTCCTTTTTTAGGGTTCCGTAGCTAAATGGCAAAAAACGGAACCCTCATAGATTCTTCATGTCTGTCCGTCTGTCCGTATGTCACAGCCACTTTTCTCCGAAACTATAAGAACTTAATACTATTGAAACTTGGTAAATAGATGTATTTTGTTAACCGCATTACAAATTTTACACATAAATTGAATGATGTTGAGGTTTTTAACATCCTTTTTCCTAAACACAATACTTTGCACTAGAGACGCTCCCAAATGGCAAATTTTTTAACTCTATAATAAATGAATTATAAAACTAAAAAAAATATATGATGTACATAATCATGACAACTAACAACGAAAATTGGTTTGAACTAGATATAGTGTGTAGTTTTTTTTTAATACATTATGAACCATAAACCGCAATTTACATTCCATAATTATATCTTACTTGCTGCTACGGAACCCTTCATGGGCGGGTCCGACTCGCTCTTGGCCGGTTTTTTTTCAAGCCGGTTCATTAAGAAAAAATTGAGTGTACTGATTCTTGTTTAAGTAGGTATTGTGTGAGGGGGTTATTATCTCTATAAAATAACCCCCTCACACAATACCTACTTAAACAAGAATCTGTTATATCTCTATAAAATAGTTAACAGTTGGATAATTTCATTATCATATTTCATTTAGTAGGCACAACGAAACTTAGTTTAACATTTTAAAAGGACTTTGAGACAATTATAAACTTTGATCATTTGTAATTACTCACGAACTTAATGAGAGGTTTCTTATCGACTTCAAATTTCTAACCAATTTAGAAACTTAGCTTTTTAGTTACAATGCTATTTTTAGACTACTCATTTGGTGTACTTTGCCAGACCCGTTTAATCTAATCATTATTATTATCATTTCAGCCAGTAGAGGCCCTCTACTGGACATACTGACCGGATGGCGCAATTGGTAGGGACCCTGCCTCTTACGCCAAAGGTCGTGGGTTCGATCCCCATCCTGGACAAACATTCGTGCGATGAACACTTGTGTTTGTTCAGTGTCTGGGTGTAATATATGTATTTAAGTATACATTTGTGTTCCTCTGTTGTCTGATATCTGTAACACAAGTGCTTAAGCTACTTAATATGGAATCAGGTGAACGTATGAGATGTTGTGAGAATTATATTATATTATATACACCTTCCCATATTTTCTCACATAGATAAGTCCTGAGCTTCTCGTATAAAATGGATTCCCGCAACCTAATCTAATAGAGGTTGTTAAACTTATATTATAACCATGTCTGAGGTCTAAGTCTAAAGCTTTTTGCCCAAGCAAAACCAAAAGGAAGCTTTGTGATTTAAGTTGACGGGTAGGGCACACTAGCGTCACCAATCGAATTTAATTTTTAGCTACTAAACCGGATTTATTTTAAACAATTTCGGGGTTACAACCTCTCGGAAAATATGCTATTTATTAAATAACCATGCACAATTGTTTGGTCCGTTTTTGCACGCGAAAAATTGATTCACGCCAAAAGCGGCCCCTTTTGGCAGTTATCCAAAATTCGAGTGCAAAAGCAGACCAAACATTTAACTTTAAGTATGAAATAAATAGTATAGGTGTTTGCCGAGAGATTGTAACCCCGAAATTGGTTAAAATAGATCCGGTTGAGTAGATAAAATTAAAATCGATTGGCGGTGCCGTCACCTTAAGGAGACTGTGTATGGAAGGATAAAATGTATTAATTGCTTATCTAATGCGTATTCCACCAGATGGTATAACGTCAGATTTGTATAGAATGACAGGGCTATACGAGTACCATAGCTTTAGTATCGGATTAAGTGCGGTCGAATCGGCCCTAATAAAGATTAAATACGTTATTATATTATTTATTTATTTAATCAGCCTATAAACTGCCCCACTGCAGGGCAAAGGCCTCCATCATAGAAATCAAGTCATCACTACTATGATGGGATTAGGCTTAATCACCACGCTTGCCAAATGCGGATTGGTGATCACAAACCCGAGCTATGTCCGAAAAATTTGTAACATACTTTTCGCTCTGTTATCGGGTCCTAATCAGAACTACCCGGTGGAAGCTAGCAACAGACTGGCTCTCGGTGGCGCGAGCCGTCGGATGATGGGAGAGCTGCTGACTAAGCGGTTCTCCCTCGTCAGCCCGTTTTGGTGACATATCCCGGGTATAACACCTCCCCCCATGGATGAGAAATTTCTTAGGGAAAAGAAATTTATCAACTTAAAAGAAAAGAAAATGGATTGAGGAGTTATACTTGTGATCTGTGTGACCCGGAATCGAACCCAGGACCCCGAGATCACGACCAGGGCCAAACCACTAGACCAACAGGGCGTTATTTACAAGATATTCAGCGATACGTCACGAAACATAATTCAAGTGCGTGTACAACCCACGGGATATTTAATTAAAAATAAATGAGTCGAAATAGAAAGCTTAAGCATTTTTCGATAATTACATTTCTGTCGTCTCAAGGCTCACTTATTTTGTAATTAAGTGTAAAAAAAACGTCAAAATAATTGAATACCTTTTGACTCGTGAATTCTTGAGTTTTTTGCTGATGCACTTTGATCAGCGCGCGCAATAGAATTTATATTTCTTTTGCTGCTTGGTGTTTTATTTGGAAGAATAAATGGGATTTTGTAGATATGTCTTTTGGACTTTAACTTCTCCTGAAAAATACATAATACACCTCATCATTATCAGCCCATTTAGTCGCAATGCTGGGCCAGCCTCCCTCACAATGAGGGTCAATTGCCATAACCACGCTTTGCAGACGGGTTGCGAGTTTTGATATAAATGCGATTTTCCTTTCTGGGTGCTGATTATTATGGCAGCTTACTTTCGTACGACACCCCGGTAAGAGTGAGGGTGGCCTATTCTACTCTGCCGGGGACCACACGGCAATAATAATAGTAATAGTATTTTATTTCTCCACAAAACGGCACGGCACTTCGGCAATAGTAATATATAATAAAAAATATATAATATTGGGAGCCATATTATGTCGTTTCTATTAAATAAATAAATTGAGTACAAAACACAGATTCCTAAATGAGGGAGAGCCACGCTTAGGCATGAATGGGCCGGCTCGACCGGAGTGATACCACTGCCTCACAGAAGACCGGCGTGAAGCTGCACCTGCGCTGTGTTTCGCCGTGTGAGTGAGGTTACCGGAGGCCCAATGAGGGCGAAGGGGAAAAGGTTAGCAGCGCACTTGTGACTCCACTGGTGTTGCGGGTGTCCATGGGCGGCGGAATTGCTTACCATCAAGTGATCCGTCTGCTCGTCTGCCACCTCTCATAAAAAAAAAAGATATTCCGAAAGACATGCAAAATTCCATATTATATAGGCGAGGTCAAGAGCGATATAACTCTTTTCTTCAAAAGAGTTATAACTCCTTTGTCTTTTAAATAAGTTGTTCTGCGCATCTTTATTCGAGACGGATTCTCTGTGGAGATAAGTCTGAACGTCATTATTTTTTGTACCACGCACGCACGGCCACGCAGAAACGCCGACGAATCCGTGGCGCATCCGCGGCGTGATCGTTACGCAGCCGCGACATGGTCGCTGCTGAAAAATCTCACAATCCGCCAGTGTGATGATTCCCTAATTCAGGGGGAAGGTGTAAAGGTTAGCAGCGCACTTGTGACTCCAATGATATTGACATGTTCATGGGTGGCGGTAATCGTTTTCCGTCATTTGATGCGTATGCTCGTCTGCCACCATTTTTTTAACTATAGGCTAACGCTTGACTACAATCTCACCTGATGGAAAGTGAAGTTCAGATGTAGACTGTAACGCGTTTGCCTAGAAGATTTTCACTCTTGCCTAAATATGGCCAGATTGAAGTGGTCCGTTGCCATGTGGTCCCCGGCAGAGTAGAATAGGCCACCCTCACTCATACCAAGGTGTCGTAAAAGTCGACTAAGGTAAATCTGCTGGCATGATCATCAGCAACCAGAGAAGGAAAACTCTGCATTTATATCAAAACCCTCGCCAATCCGTCTGCTAAGCGTGGTGAGTATGGTACAATTACCCCTCATGAGATTGAGAAAGGCCCGTGCCCCAGCAGTGGGGACTTAAATGGGCTGACGATGATGAAGTGGTCCGGAAAAACAAACCTCAGCAAAGAGTTGTATTCCTTAGCTATTACCATTATGAATGTGGAAGCGAATCGCTTCGTGTTGATAAGGGATAAACAACAACGTATGGATGAAACCCCTTGACGCATCTTGTCGTCCGGTGATAGAATGGAAAAAAAAAAATTGTGCGTTGGGCAAACGGCAAATTGGGCCCCAACGTTTGTTCCAACATTTGCCGAAAACTGTTAGGTTGCAATTTCATAGGGAGCACGAGGCATTACCACGCTATCTTGCTACGTATTTTAATAATTAGAATGTCGACTTGTAATTAAAGTAATTACCCGAAATAATGTAGCGGCAAACTATAATTAAACTGGCTTGTAATTGTCTTGAAATTATGGTTACAGCACAGAAGGTTGTTTTAACTCGGTTTTTACAAGCCAAGCTTTGATATTATGTACACTAAACTTGTAACTAAAATTTAATGGAATCTATGGTAATTAATTTAACCTTCGTCCAACCAAGAATCGTAGCGTCATGAAAATTGGCAGTTGTACGTAGATTTGATAACAATACAATAATAATATCCTCCAACAAATTACAGTTACGGCGGCCAATCTCAACGATCAGCCACGTACGCAGGATATGTTATAGTGCTCAAGATTTTTTTTTATGTAATAGGTAAGGCAGACGAACAGACGGATCATCTGATGGTAAGCAATTGCCGCCGCCCATGGAAACCCGCGACACCAGTGGAGTCACAAGTGCGCTGCCAACCTTTAAGCCCCCCTATCCCCCGGATTGCCCTCCGGTACCCTCACTCACGCAGCGAAACACAGCACAGTCAATCAATCAATCAAATAATTATTTATTTGCATAGGGTTGTTTACAGCACTTACAAATCGTCATACATTTGAATGACTTAAAACTATTTATAAGTACTTATGTATAATTTACATGTTAATACATATATATGTTGATACATAAAATATACTAAAGAAATAAATAAACATAATGCGATTGGTAGAATCGCTCGGAAAGTTGTTTCTGGTCAAGAAGATCCGGCAAGAAACTCGCCAGTGCTGCTTCACGCCGGTTTTATGTGAGGCCGTGGTAACACTCCGGTCGGGCCGGCCCATTCATGCCGAAGCTTGGCTCTCCCACGGTAATAAAGAATGTGCGCAAACACAAGTACACCCTCATATTTCAACACCAGCGTAACAAGACCGGAGAGAGATTGGGCGCAGGACGAACGGCTAAAGTGCTTTCCAAGAAACGGGTACATGACTGCCGACTCCGATTCCTGACACTAAGAATTTCTTACCGAAAACTTAGGTACAATTTTTTTGTACAATGGCTCGCTTTATTTGGCGAAAGACGGCATGCAAAATTGGGCCAGTGTTTATTATTAGGAATTAGTAAATAAAATTGAATTTATTACGCTACATTATATGGGATACATTAAGCACTTAATAAATAGGTCACAATATAACTCAAATTTAATTAAATTATATTTTAAATTACAATGGGATAAATTAAATAAGATAATTATTTTAATATCACAATATTAAATTATATAACGTTTTGTCAGATAAGTAGTCATTAACACTGTAGTAGCTTAACCATTACGTTTAACCTTATCTCTAGGGCCTAGGAACTTTTATTTCTTTATTAAAGCTGATTCTCCGAATTAAAGTTTCGGCAGAGTAGAATAAGCCACCCTCACTCTTACCGAGGTGTCGAAAAAGGCGACTAAGGTAAAGCTGCTGGCATGATCATCAGCACCCAGAGAAGGAAAAGTCGGGATTTATATCGTTTTGATATAAAGCAGAGCCTCGCCAACCCGTCTGCCAAGCGTGGTGAGTATGGCAATTACCCCTCATGTGATTGAGGGAGGCCCGTGCTCCAGCAGTGGGGACTTAAATGGGCTGATGATCATTGATGATAAATTCGATCAATGTTGATTGGATTTTCTCTTTGCCTTGGATTTGAAAGATATTCAAGTAGACCGGTTTAGTTTCTTTCTAGGAAAAATAATAATACAAATATAAAAGAGTTTACAAATCTTCGATCTCGATTATATAGGTACTTTATAGTGCACAACATACGTTATAGTAGTTTATATGACTGTGACGTAATAAATAATAATAATAAATGTTTCACAACATCACATACATTGATCTGGCTCCGAGATAGGTAGCTTAAGCAACTGTGTTACGGATATCAGAATCAACAGTGGGATTACAAATATATACATATAATACTTTTCTTTTGTAAATACATACTTCTAATACATAGGAAACACCCAGACCAATACAAATAGACATGTTCATGCACAGAAATGTTTGTACTGTGCGGGGATCGAACCCGCAACCCTTGGACCAAAGGCAGCGTTCACTACCACTGTTCCAAACGGGTCGTCTAATAAGGCAGTGACGTATACAAAATAATCTAGAAAATGGCTAATACTTATTTATTTCAAATGTCTTGATCACTTTTTTATTTACTGTCTTGTTTCATCGTCAGCCCATTTAAGTCCCCACTGCTGGGGCACGGGCCTCTCTCAATCACATGAGGGGTAATTGCCATACTCACCACGCTTGGCAGACGGGTTGGCGAGGGTTTTGATATAAATGCAGAGTTTCCCTTCTCTATGGTGCTGATGATCATGCCAGCAGCTTTACCTTAGTCGCCTTTTACGACACCTCGGTAAGAGTGAGGGTGGCCTATTCTACTCTGCCGGGGACCACACGGCTCACTGTCTTGTTTATGTGCATACTTATACATTTCTTTATCAACACACATGTTTTAATGATATATGTAAGAAATATCCAATATATGTAAAAAAAATATGACATGATGTTTTTCTATTTTGTGTATGTTTGGCTTTGAATAAATGATTTTATTCTTATTCATAAAATACTTTAATAGCGTTACAGTATCTTTGTCGTTATATACCATAAATTTAGTTTCGGATAAAGATTCGTCGAATTGGGCCTAAGTCATCTTATGCTACAATAGAACCCTTTGGCTTTGCTTTCTTTAGTTACAACGCAAGTTATGGGACCCGGGTGTGGCCACAAAATGTATTGCCCCCATAATTCATCGATTACAAAAGCTGTAAGGCTATCATGCCAATTTTGACGTATAACGAGGCATAAAATTGGCGGCCGTAGAGTTTTGAGGAAAACTGAAGGGCTCTGAAACACTACGTTAAGTATACTGATGTTTTGAGTGTAGGGAGAAAACAGAGATTTAGCACTAGCTACAGATAATGATGAGGTTAATTAGTTTATTTTCAAAATATTGATGTTATTCATACTGTAATATTTAAGTATTATATACGGATCGAGAGATAAGGCGCGTTAAAGAAACTATGAGTCTTCACTACTTACTGATTTCAAAAAGAAATACAAACGTAGTACAATATTTATGTTTAATCTTATCTTATAGCATCATTAACAATGACAATGCCGGGGTTTGACACAATTTGACAACAACAAATGCTTAATACTCATCATACGAGTCCTTGGCCTACATAAGTAAAAACTGTAATCGGACACACACACGCCGACACACACATACACACACACACACACACACACACACACACACACACACACACACACACACACACACACACACACACACACACCCATACACGTTAACACGCGTATGCGTAAGTACAAGGATTAAATATATATCGATATTCTTAAACTCGCGCGCGCCAGGAGAAGTTGTTTTGTAAATACCCACACTCCTATTTACTTATTATAAAATTTAATGTTATCTATTTCATTTTTATTGAATATTTTCTTCTTAGTAGATATATAGATAAATGTAGACACAAATAATATAAAAATCGGACCCACAAACCTTGAAACACGAGGTAAATGACCCATCGGAAGTCATTTGCACACATTTAGACTTTTACCATCAGTTACGGTAGCCATCCGATGTGGAACAACGTGGACAAACTGCTGCTAATCTAATTCTGCTGCCTGTTAGTTGAAACGAGTAGTTCGTAATGACATTTTCGAACCTGAACTGTTTTGTCAGGAAAAAAGAAACCGTTCTATTTGACTGAATCGATGCTGTTTTTGGTAGTGACCCCGCCTCATATGCATTGGCGTATGCACGCACGTACCCATGAACACACACACACACACACACACACACACACACGAACGCACAAGTGCGCGCACACACGCACACACAACACACACACAAACTTATATTAGTATAACAGTTGGACGCCGTAGCCAATACTTAACGACTTTATGAGCCGAAAGCAATTCTTAAATAAAGGATGAAGGTAAGAATTTTATTGCTCAACGTTCATCTGGCTTTTTTCCAGATACTTGGATAAGATTTTAAGCTTTATGACTAGTCTGATGGCGAATTTGATAGTGATCTTATAAGCTATTTGAGAGTGACCTTATAAGCTAAAGTTCGTAGGTTTGATTACCACTCCAGACAAACCGCGCGATAAACATTTGCGTTTATTTAAGTATATCCTACACTTAAAAGAGTAATATATGAATTATTTATTTCATGAACTATTCAACTCGCCGTCTCTACTTGAAAATAAAACCTAAACAATAATAACATTATCAATTAAAATAATTATGAGCAATCATATTACTTTTCTCTTATTACATCGAAATCTACGTTGTTCATTATATTCTCAGTATAACGTTTAGCATTTATCGTGGGTAATAATAATAATAACATCCTCCAATCGATTACGGCTACTGCGGCCAATCTCAACGACAAGCCACGTACGCAGGATATATTATAGTGTTCAAGTGTGTGCGCAAACACAAGTGCACTCTCTATTCCGATGGGTTACTACTGTGACACGACGATCAGGCGCAGGACCAACAGCTTAACGTGCTTTCCGAGGCATGGGGGTACAAGACCGCCAATTTCCAGGCTGTCAGCAAGAATTTCTTACCGAAAACTTAGGTACAAATTTTTGGTCCGACCCGGGGATCGAACCCGAGACCTTTTGCGCTGCCGTCGCTTTAAAGTGCGACCCACTAACCACTGCGCCCTTAGCAGCGGCGCCGAGGCAGTCGTGGGTAATATATTTTTCACACATTATTAAGGGATTATTAAGGTTTTTTTTTATGTAGAGGCGGACAAACGAGCAAGCGAGTCACCTGATGGACAGTAATCAACACCACCCATGAACATCCGCGAAATCAGAGAGATCGCTAATGTGTTGCTGGCCTATTTTAAAAAAGAGTACGCTCTTCTCTTGAAGGTCCCTAAGTCGTAGCCGTCGGGAAATACTTCTGCAGCCAAACCGTTCCACAGAACTGAGGTACGTGGTAGAAAGTTGATAAGGGATATTTTTAAACATTATTGACTACGAGATAAAACTCCCACAAGAATGAAAGTAAATTACACTTTTTTCAGGCCAAAATTACCGATCGGATCAAATAAACATAATGTAGGGTGAATTCTAAAAAAATACAAATAATTTTCTTACCTTTTTCCTACGGAAGAAAGTTGATGGATAAAGACAGATGCTACAACTTCCTTTCATAAAAAAATCTAATTTTCTGACAATAATAGAAATATTATAAAGGTAAAAATATACTTATAAGGTAATGTAGGTAGGTTTTTTTTTTTATACGAGAGGTGGCAGACGAGCAGACGGATCACCTGATGGTAAGCATTTCCGCCGTTCATGGACACCGGCAACACCAGTGGAGTCACAAATGCGCTGCCAACCTTTTCCGCTTCCCCTCCATTGGGCCTCCGGTAACTTCACTCACACGGCGAAACACAGCGTAGGCGCTGCTTCACGCCGGTCTTCTGTGGTCATGTAAAAGTAACAAATAGAATGAGGTCCATAATTATAAATAATTTATTTGCACAAAACATGGTATACAGCATTATGGTATGGCGCATGTATTTCCTCCTTCTTACAATATGGATTCCTTCAAACGAAGCGTGAAGAAGCATCTCGCGGGCCAGTATGGCGGTGCCAACGGAGGTGATGCCTTGACATCGCTTCCGTTGTAATTGAAACTTGGGCTCTTCTCTTGCTTACCATCAGGCTGAGGACAGCCAACATACTGA
This sequence comes from Marasmia exigua, assembly GCA_019059595.1. NCBI lineage: Eukaryota > Metazoa > Arthropoda > Insecta > Lepidoptera > Crambidae > Marasmia > Marasmia exigua. Next base: position 15,865,944 of record CM032465.1, on the reverse strand, counting down.
GCTTCTATATATAAATAAAATACAGTTATGACATAAAAAATGAAATATGCTCATGTTTCTCTAATAAGATAGCATGCATATACACATAAACGTGGGAGAGCCACGCTTCGGCAAGAATGGGCCAGCTGGACCGGAGTGATAACATGGTCTCACAGAAAACCAGCGTGAAGCAGCACTGTGCTGTGTTTCGCTGCGTGAGTGAGGGTACTGGAGACCCAATCGGGCGGAACGGGGGGTTTAAAGCTTGGCAGCGCACTTGTGACACCAGGTCGCGCGTGTCCATGGGCGGCGGCAATTGCTTACCATCAGGTGATCAATCTGCTCGTCTGCCACCTATATCATAAAAAATATAAATAACTATAATGTCAGTGTCAAGCCGTGTGGTTCCCGGCAGAGTAGAATACCCCACCCTCATTCTTACCGAGGTGTCGTAAAAGGCGACTAAGGTAAAGCTGCTGGCATGATCATCAGCACCCAGAGAAGGAAAACTCTGCATTATATCAAAACCCTCGCCAACCCGTCTGCCAAGCGTGGTGAGTATGGCAATTCCCATCATGTGGTTGAGGGAGGCCCGTGCCAAAGCAGTGGGGACTTAAATAGTCTGACGATGATAATGTCAGTTATTTCATAAGATTACATAGATTTAAAATTGCATGAATTTGATTTTAAGTTAAATATCTTATATGATAATTAATAAAATTAAATAATGCACTTCAAAATTTTTCGACAGTCTTCGGGTGGGTGAACTGTCGAAAAAAAATTACAACATGTGCGGATAAAGAATAGGATCAGAAATGGCGGCGCATCTGTTCACTTCTCGCTCGCACACTATTTGCGTCTATACTCGCACTCGTGGGGTAAAATCAATCGTCTAAAAATACCACGTAAATGGACCTCAGGCCTATAGTACGCCATCTTGCGGATTTTTCGCAAGCGATACCCCGCATTGGAAGAGTCCAAAGAATGAACATAAATAGAGAATGATGGTTATACTTTGACAATTGTGTGCTCACTAATAATTTAAAATACGATGTAGATATATATCAGTGTCCCTTATACAGGTGGAATGTCCAGTACGGTTAACTCCACAGCAAGCAACAGCAATATATTTCGTCGCACCATTTAACGCTGATCTGCGACCAGCGACATGCGAATGTTTATGATGCGCAAACAGACGGTTTACAACGAAACATAATAAATTCAAGACCAAATCTTTATCCCCGTCCCTATTACACGCACTGTGCGTACTCTTTTATTTGGATGCGACAAGTATATTATTCTCGCTCGTTTCGGGACGGTTTTATTGTAGGCCCTCAAGTGTAATTGCATCGAATATGCCTGATATCATTAAAACAGAAAGGATAATGAAACACACATATTGTAAAAAGTTTACATTCGAAATCATAAATGGAAAATATTTCTGTTGGGCAAGCATTGGTCTTAATTTTAAATTTGTGTTGTGCTAATGAGATACATAGTATTTGAATGACGTAATAATACTAGTCCTTCACAGATCTCGTTATAATATACCGAACTATAAATGTATTAAAATCTCACCAAAACATTTTCATGTAAAATGTTGCCAAAACTTGCTGGTAACAGTGGGAGTCATAACGAGCTGATAACAGTACGCTTGGCTCGGTAAAGCGAATGACCGTGGGATAGCCACGCTTCGGCATGAAATGGCCGGCTCGACCGGACTGATACCACAGCCTCACTGAAAACCAGCTGAAGTAGTATTGTGTTGTGTTTCGCTGCGTGAGTGAGGGTACCGGAGGCCCAATCCAGGGGAAAGTTGGGCAGCGCACTTGTGACTCCACTGGACTCGCCGCTATTTTTCGGCGGCAATCGCTTACCATCAGGTGTCTGCTCGTCTGCCACCTATCACATAAAGAAAATCTTATATCAAGCCAAGCTTTTGACGCTACACGCACATCCTAACTCTACAAGACCTAACTTTTTAAACTCTACATAGTACAAGTCAAAATATATGGCTTAGCCATTTCGCTACATTCACATGAGCATAGGCACTACCTACTTTTCTGTCTTATAGAAACTGTAATATTTGTGGAAACTTTGTGGTTACATGTTCAATCAGTATTAATGTTATTTATAAGTTCTCTAAGTATATTTGTTTCCCTTCAAAATAAATAAATTACTGTTAGCGCGTGTATTCGTGCGTTTTTTTTTATGTGATAGGTGGCAGACGAGCAGACGGTTACCTGACGATAAGCGATTGCCGCCTCCCATGGACACCTGCGACACAAGTGGAGTGACAAATACGCTGCCAACCTTAACTCCCTTTTCACCCGAATTGGGCCTCTGGTACCCTCACTTACGCAGCGAAACACAGTGCTGCTTCACGCCGGTTTTCTGTGAGGCTGTGGTATAAATACCGAAGCGAGGCTCTCCCACGATAACGAAGATGAAGCACGTAGTCTGATTAGCTCGCACTGAAGGCAGCAGAAGTTCTGTGTCGAATTATTTTGTGTTTGAAACATTTGATATTCACTGATATATATATATAGAGAGGAGAGGAGAGGGCTATGCTCGGAGTCTCCCTGCGTGATCGTATCAGAAATGATGAAATCCGCAGGAGAACTAAGGTCACAGACATAGCCCAAAGGATTGCATGCCTTAAGTGGCAATGGGCAGGGCACATAGCGAGGAGAACAGACGGCCGTTGGGGCGGAAAGGTCCTCGAGTGGCCACGTACAGGAAGTCGCAGCCGTGGCTGGCCCCCCACAAGGTGGACCGACAATCTGGTGAACATCGCGGGAATCCATTGGATGCGGGCGGACAGGACCGATCTGTGTGGAGAACATTGGGGAGGTCTATGTCCAGCAGTGGACGTCTATTGGCTGAAATGATGATGATGATTATATATATCGACATATAAAAAACCGATACAAAGTTTGAACAGGCAGGTTTTTCCATGCTTAGAAGAGAAGAGTAAAATATTATACATGAAAATTTTCTACCCATGTTTACCACGCGCGTTTGTAATTCTAAACTACGAAACCATTAGCTGCTTCGTTAGCCTTAATAAAGCTTAGAATAGAATCTAGTTTTAAATGGAGTGGCGGAATATTACACTCTCTTTGATATGGTTGGGCAATATGATGGCTGACACGTACGTCGTACTTGCCCAAACATTTAGATTACTTTATATCGAACTTTTTTTTATTGTGACAGGGAAAGTGGAAGGGAGAAGACCGAGAGGCTGCAGTTCCCAGCGATGGTCAGACCAGATAGCGAAAACGCTCGAGATTGCGATTAGCACTGTCCCTGCACAGAGCGGTGGAGCGGTTGACAAAATCGGAAGGAGTCCCGATCCTCAGCAGTGAGAGAATCGACCAAAGAGAGAGATATTGAACTTCTAAACTTCTAATTTCCCTGTATAGATTTTTCAATGTATGAGCTGGTATGGGGATTACTATAAGAATGATTTTAAAATTGAAATATATCTTTTAAAGTAAATAACTCTAAATAAAAATCTTAGCTCGTAAAACAGGACCTGGTGGAAACACCACCAGTGAGAGGTCAGACGTGGGTCTCACCTATACAAAGAATTGCAGTGTTGCTACAATAAAAAAAGAAAACAATATTCCTCAAATCGTCCAAGCCAATGGACTCCATAGCGATGGCTTTTTATGTGATAGGTTGCAGTCGAGCAAATGGACCAACTAACACTCGCAACACCACTGCATTTTACCATTCTTTCTAAACAGGTTCACCTTTAAACCCCCCCTCCTTCAGGATTAGGCCTCCGGTACCCTCACTCTCGTAATGAGAAACAGTAGAGATGATGTTTCACGCTGTTGTTCTATGTGGCCGTGGTGTCACTTTGGTTAAGCCAGCGCATTCATGCCGAAAAGTGACAAGGATTAGGCTTTGGATGCAATAGGCGCTCAAATGATATGACTTTTCTGGGTATAGCAATTTTTTGCAATTTATTCTTAAGTAAATAATGTACTTCAAATTTTTCACCACTCGAATACTTTCGAATAAAATTTAAGTGGATTATTTTTACTCACGCTGAAATGATGTTAAACGCTTTGCATCTGTGTGCCGCACGGTCGAACAAACTGCCAATCCTATACGATGCCCGTACCCCAAAAACATGTGTGCTATATGCTGTATGATCGAATATAGTCGAAGAGGGCATCCGTAGATCGTTCACCATTAGGCGAAATACCCCAGCCATTAGGCTGAACGGGTCATCTAATTAGTCTAATTAATAATAAATTCCAGGTAATGGCCACGGTTTGCGGGTACATCTGACCGGTTACGCCGTGTGAAATCATAATTAATTCGATCAATCTCTATTATTGTTAATGCGAATTCAAACTAATAGTACTCGGACTAAAGTAAGTTCAGACAACATCACATACATTGTCCTTATCCAACACTACACTAACCCTAGTATGGTACAGAGAATAAAAAGGCTCGTCACCTTAAGGTACATTTTCGCTTGCACAGAAAGAATCAGTTATACCAACATACCGTTTAAAAATCTGCCAACGTTCTTTAAATTTTCTTTACATCAAAAGGAATCAATGTTGCTACAAGCAAATGTGAACTTTCGGATCTAACAGTTAAGCATTATTTTCTGTGCAACAGGTATTACAAATTTAGGAAAGGTAACAAGTGCATATCAATCGAATCAATTTGAAATCTGGCGAACCTTTCGATCTTTGACTGTAGTATGGAAACCAGAAACCTCTAAGGTACCACAAACACTCAAACGAACGAAACTCTGTTTGTAAATTTTGATACTGATCATTGCTAATATAAGAAAAAGGGTCGTTCAAACAAGATTGATTGACTAAGTGAAGGAATTCGGCCTGTCTGAAACCTTTTACAAAGCGAAAAAGGCGACGATAGAAACAAATGACCCAAACTAAGTAATCTATCTAATGTCTAATGATTACGACTCTCTAAATTGAGGAACTAGCCAACGGCACGAAAGAGATTTCGCGAATTGACTTTTTTTTACAAAGTTACCTACAATATTTATGTAGGACTGCTGACCTCAGAACGACCGTGACGGGAATGATATGCGAATCCCTAATACATTATTTTATTACATACTAAACACATTATCTCGTAGCATTAAGTTCTGTAAAGTTTTGTGCAATAAAAAGTATCTATTACCAAATATCCGAAAACCATTTGTGAACATATTATTGATAAAATAGGTACTTTATTACGAGAAACTCCAATGATTATAAAGAATGAATGATAAGGTGTTTTGAAATTGTTAGACTAAATATTCATTTGAAATTCTATCCATGTACATATCATTGCACGAGACTGTACATACACGAAAAACAATCCCGTAGTAATAGTTATAAAATACTAAGTGAATCACAACAACACAAGAATAGCAAATCAAAACCAAAAAATCGGCCAAGTGCGAGTCGGAATCGCCCGTGAAGGCTTCGTGAGCAGCACAGTAAGATCTATGGAAGGTAAATTGCGTGTTACCGGTTTATAACGTACTAGAGGCCGCCCGCGACTTTCGTCCGCGTGGAACAAGTAACTTTTTACCCCCCATTCAACCCCTTCCAACCCCCTTTTCGCATAAAAGAGCCTATGTTCTTCTCAGGTATAGGATATCTGTATAACCAAACTACTTGCTAGATCTAGTCCAAACCAATTTTCGTTGTTAGTTTTCACGGTAATGTATATCATATATTTATTTTAGTTTTATAATTCATTTATTATCATATAGAAGTGAGAGGGAGGGAGGGGGAGGGGACACAATTTACCACTTTGGGAGCGTCTCTTGCGCAAAGTATTGTGTTCAGAAAAAATGATGAGAAAAACCTCAATATCATTTTTAAAGACCATATCCATATCCATAGATACTCCACACGTTTGATGAAAAAAAAATGTTTGAGTTTCAGTTTCAAGTATGGAGACCCCCCCCCCCTTTTTATTTTTTCCAATTTTTGTGTAAAAATCGTAATGCAGTTAACAAAATACATCTATTGACCAAGTTTCAATAGTATAGTTCTTATAATTTCAGAGAAAAGTGGCTGTGACATACGGACGGACAGACAGACGGACAGACATGACGAATCAATAAGGAAACCTAAAATTAAAATAAGTTGTAGTAGCTTATGTGATAAACATTGTGTGCAACTGTGTGTCTGATGGAGAGTATGTGTAAAGGTGAGTCTGCAACTCTGGGTAAAGGGTGGGTCGTTAATAAGTGTCATCTACTCGTATCTATCTAGATTATGCTCCTTTGTGTGTCTGATGGTGTGTGTGTGTGTGTACATATGTGTAAAGGTGAGTCCATAACTCTGGACAAAGGGTGGGTCGTTTATAAGTATCATCTACTCGTATCTAGATAGATATATTATGCTCCTTTGTATGTCTGATGGAGAGTATGTGTGCGTACATATGCGTAAAGGTGAGTCCGCAACTCTGGATAAAGGGTGGGTCGTTAATAAGTATCATCTACTCGTATCTAGATAGATATATTATGCTCCTTTGTATGTCTGATGGAGAGTATGTGTGCGTACATATGCGTAAAGGTGAGTCCGCAACTCTGGGTAAAGGGTGGGTTAATAAACGTTATCTATCTAACTATTATGCTCCTTTTGATGCAGTCGTATATAGCCAAAGCCAGACATGGAAATATGTAACGCAACATGAAAAATACCTACGTTCAGTAGTGGACAGACTTAAGCCGTTGATTGATTGATGCGCAGGTTTTTTTTTCTGACATGTGGCAGACGGATCACCTGATGGTAAGTGATTGCCACCGCAAATAGACACCCACTAACCCAACACTGTGGAGTCACAAGTACGTTGCCAACCTTTCACCCTCTTTTCAACCGATTGGGCCCCCGGTAGTGTACCCTTAATCACTCAGCAAAGGATAATGGCGAACCTCCATAATAATATTTTTGTTAGAATTGCTTTTTTGCGTCTTGGTATGAAAAATATGTAATAATGTACAGCTTGAAGTTCCTCAACAGTTTGGACGTTAGGTACATGATTGATTTAAGTCTGGTAGTAAAAATATATCGAATTTAAGTTTGTGAGGTGACATCTGAGCAAATAAACAAAAACCTAAATATTTACGGTTTTTATGTGCGATCTTTTTTTTTTGGTGTCAAAGATGTCACAAGTGCACTGCATTATCTACATATAGGTACTTTAAGCAGAGTTCCAAGAAGCCAGGGATTACTTTTGACCTGGTGATATCACTTGTGAAACTTCAAAAGCCCACTCCACACTTAGTCGCGTATTGCGCGCTAAGAAACCGCGAGCGAGCGCGAAGCGTGGAGCGGATTCCCAAAATGGGAAGTGTGGATTCAGACAGGATCAGATTAAAGTCTAAACAGTCTTAATATTTTTATGAAATAATTTCGTAATAACGATATTTTACGATGCTACAAAAATAACTTAACAAATATTTCACCATTTTCTTTAGCGCTGAGACCGTGTGACGACACAAGCTGGAAGATTCATAAGCGTGGCTCTCCCAGGGTTCCACGGCAGGTTTAACCCATATAAAGCTGACTGCTTAAGCATGGCTAGTTAAAGTACAATTTAAAATTAGGAAAATGATTCTCTGTAATCGAATTTGGTATGTAAAGGACATCTCTAAATAGGGATTTACAGTGGGAGCAGTTTGTTTTAGTTTTCTTTGAAAAATACTTGAGACTCTTGTAAATTTATTCGTGACTACTCTAATAGTATTTTGTTCAACATTTTAACCTCCAATAACCAACATTATCCAACACTTATTAGATTTAATAAATAAGTACATAGGTATAATTTAATAAATAATATTACTCAATAATAAGATGTTTAAATATGTTGTTAATTTTAGATTTTTCATAGGTATAAAGATTTTTTTATGATAAATCTTGTTTATTTTAGATTCATGAATATAATCTTTTAAGACTACATAATTTTGTCACATCAACACCATTTGCGCGCCTTCAGGCAGGCTGGCTATACGGATACCGTGACTCTGATACTTTTTATACCATCTATGTATTAAATATGTATTATGTAAATAAAAAATGTTTCTGTTTCACGTAAAAGCAATATTCCCTTGAAATCGCACCAAAAGATACAGATCTAAAATTATTATTTACGCAAACAGCAATTTTGCTCTAGCAAAAATATAGCTATAAACATCGAAGAAACACTATATTATTTTAAGCGCAAATCGAAGAGGTGCTCGGAGATAAGGTTTCAAATCGTTCGTTCCTCTTTTTCACATACAGCAATAAATTGTAAGGAATCGGTGTAATATATTGCCTGGTTTGCTTACTACGTGTGGTACCTTCTGAAATATGTGTAAAGTAAATTCAGCCTTATAGTAACTACGCGAAAAATTGCGGTAAAAATGACGTGGAGTCTGGATCTCGATGGTTAGGTATGATGTTTTGTAACGAAGAGGTGGATTATTTCAAAATACCGACTGTTTGACTTATGTTTGAAAATATTAAATAATAGTAGCTCAGTGGATAATAACGTGCCTTACATGCCTCCAACGACCACCTGGTCGTGGTTAGAATCAGAGCATGCGACTTTGGGTTTTTCAAATCAATTTTTTTTAGGTCGATAGGCTAACGCTTGACCATAATCGCAACTGATGTAAAGCGACGATTAGGTCTAAGATGATACGTGTTTGCCTAAAAGATGCCTGTTTACTCTTGCCTTAAAGATGTCCAGTCCAGTGGTCAGGAAAAACAGACCTCGGCAGGAAGTTCCTTTACTTAGCCGTTCGCATTATAAATGTGGAAGCGAATCGCTCCGTGCGGATATTGGTTAATTCTACCACATAAGGATAAAAGCCCTTGACGCGCCTTGTCGTCCGGTGATGGAATCTATTTGCGTATTTCTACCGTTAGCTAGGCGGTGAGGGAAAAAATCAGGAGGGAACCTGCACGTTTCGGATAATCTATGAAACCAAGCTTATAGGTAAGCATCTGTTGGTCTACTCGCGATTGCCCTGTTAAGGGTTGCGAAGGTCAGACGGCAGTCGTTTCAATTGTAATTACCAGACTCCTCTCAAACCCTGAATCAAACTACCAGTTTTGGGGATAGCCGGGAATAAATGCTAAGATGAGGAATCAAGGAATTATTTAGGAATCTAGGTACAAGTCTGTCTCCCCAGCTTGACTGGGGAGAAAGTGTCGGGCCCGCAGTGTAAGTGGGCCCTCCGCCTAGGGAGGGACGTGAAGTAAGGTTCTTTAACCCGTACTCATCTCCCCTCCCCACTCTGGCGATGAGGGAGCGTCGGTGGGGCTTACTCGGTATGCCTATGGCCGGCTTCTCGCTAGGTGAAGCCGAGCCGGGGAGCCCGACATAACTCGCCTGCCCCCCGGCAGGAGGCATTACCCAGCGTCAAAAAAAAAGGTACAAATTTGTACATAAACCCACTAAAGAAAGTCCAACTCGCATCTTATCGGTATTCTTTCTTTACAAACATTAAGTAATCTAAATCAAATTAGATGAGTTTGCACACTGTATTGTTTTGTATCGACGTGCAATCCTCAACAGCTGCAAGTAGATTGCATGTTTATTACTCTCCTCTGTACATCGTGAAAACGAATATTTTCACTTATGTTGTAAAGCAGTGAAATGAAAATGAGTAAGTCAACTTCGTCTAGTAATAATTATGATATCCTCTCATTCTACTACCCATATTCGGTTATGGCGGCCAATTAGCCACTAACAGGCATGTTCAATCAGTCACGTACGCAGGGTATTTATAGTGCTCAAGTATGTGCGCAAACACAAGTGCATTCCCTAATCACTTATCCTCAAATTCCAATGGGACACTAGTATGATATAACTGGAGAAAGATCGGGTGTAGGACCAACGCATTAACATGCTTTGCGAGACACGAGGGTATAACCTTCAACTTCCATTACAATTGCCACTACCTGTGAAGTCACAAAAATGTTGTAAAAGATTGAAGCCCTCGAGATGTGGTGCTAGAGGCGTCTGCTTAAAGTGAAGTGGACTGCTCACCGCACCAACGTTTCTATCCTGAAGGAGCTTCGAATCAAACAAAGAATTTCGTCGATTGTGCAAGCGCTCACTCACCATGTTTGGACATATCATCCCAAACGAGAGCTCTCTGGAACGTTTAATGGTACAGAGAAGAGTAGAAGGTCAACGCTCCCGAGGCATATCACCTACAAAGTGGACAGACAGTATCAAGACTGCTACAAAATGTTCCCTGACTGAATGCGCACATTTCATCATCATTTCAGCCAATAGACGTCCACTGCTGGACATAGGCCTGCCCCAATGTTCTCTACACAGCTCGGTCCTGTGGCGCCCGCATCCAATGGATTCCCGCGATCTTCACCAGATCATCGGTCCACCTTGTGGGGGGCCTGCCACGGCTGCGACTTCCTGTACGTGGCCTCAGCGAATACCGGACAACCATATTGTGAAGAAGTGTCTTTCCATTGCAACAAAGAAGAGAGGGAGGGGAAGGCCCCCAACTACTTAGATGACGAATGTCCGTAAGGACATGAAGCAGTTGGTGCTTTGCATTTCAGCGGCAGAAAAGCCGACCGCGTTACGGGAAAAGGCGAGGCAAAAGAAGAAGAAGCAGACTCATGCCAAAGCGTGTCACTCCCATGGAAGCAAATTACACGGCTATTGGAATGAAAAGTGTTACAAAATCCTTCACAGACCTAGCTTTAATATAATTATATTTTCTGTTGACAGTTTTCACAATATTGATTATGACAACATATACGAGTATAATAGCAATAAGTGTGTAGTTATTCGGAAATGTATCGTAATGTACTAATAATACGGTATATTATAGTTATAGCTAGGTCTGTAACGAATTAATAGGCAAGTAACCAGTCTATTTGATGGTGTAAATAATTACACTCACTGGGTCGATGTTGACAGGCCACGAGGGTCAGAAAGTCGACAAAGGATCGACCTTTACTAACTTTAAGGGGCGCATTGGATAAATCAGAGGTTCTGTTCAACTCATTGACACCACCTTTCTCGAGAGAACCCTTTAGGTTAATTCATTTTTAGAATTTCTGACCTTAAAATTCTGCTTCTTTACAAAGCTCTTACAAATCGTCATACACGAAAAAAATATATAACTATTTATTTTTACTAATACATGTAATGCCAATGTACTTACGCATATAATGCCGATGCATAAAATATACAAAGAAATAATTAAACATGATGCGGTTCTCCCACTGGAATGGAATTGTTGATTCTAAAGAAAAAGTCAATTTATAGTATGTCAAATTGCATGAATATATGTAAGAACCAACATAGTTTATATAGTATATTCATATTATGTATCAATATTTAAACTTTCTGTGTAAGAATATAAATATTAAGATTGCACTGTCCTACACCTCCATTAAGTGTCCTTTACCCAAGGATTCATCATCATCATCATCAGCCCTTTTAAGTCCCCACTGCTGGGGCACGGGCCTCCCTCAATCGCATGAGGGGTGATATCCATACTCACCACGCTTGGCAGACGGGTTGGCGAGGGTTTTGATATAAATGCAGAGTTTTCCTTCTCTGGGTGCTGATGATCATGCCAGCAGCGTTACCTTAGTCGCCTTTTACGACACCTCGGTAAGAGTGAGGGTGGCCTATTCTACTCTGCCAGGGACCACTACGGCGTTATATGGTGAATATATGTTAGTACATAGTTTATATAGTATATTCAATATATTATGTATCAATATTTAAACTTTCTGTGTAAGTATATAAATATTAAGATTGCACTGCCCTTGGGTACACCACAACCACAACCCTTGGGTAAAGGACACTTAATGGAGGTGTCCATTAAGTGTCCTTTACACAAGCGTTGCCTGGAACAGATTGCCTGGAACCCTTGGACCAAAGGCAGCATTCACTACCACTGTTCCAAACGGGTCGTCAAAGTAAATAGTAAGTATATTCATTCATTGCATCGAGGGATAATAGTTATTTGTAGCCGTGTAGTCCCCGGCAGAGTAGAATAGGCCACCCTCACTCTTATCGAGGTGTCGTAAAAGGCGACTAAGGTAAAGCTGCTGGCATGATCATCAGCACCCAGAGAAGGAAAACTCTGCATTTATATCAAAACCCTCGCCAACCCGTCTGCCAAGCGTGGAGAGTATGGCAATTACCCACCATGTGACTGCGGAGGCCCGTGCCCCAGCAGTGGGGACTTAAATGGGCTGACGATGATAATAGTTATTTCGTCTTTTATCAGAAACTATATATTTTCTGCACTGTGCCCGATCTTGTAACTAAGTTTGTTTGTTGCAACATCATATCTAGTTCGTGCTCGTCGCGGCTTGGTTTTATTGCCAGCCGTTAACTCACTTAGTGGAAATCTCTTCTTCATCCATGTGTAGGTGAACTAGAACTATCCTCTCGGTGAAGAGAAATCGATACGTTACGGTTCATTGGTTTATAGTTACATGCTTCTAACGATAACTTCGTCAATTAACTTTAATGGTTACTTAAGGTGACGGGTAGGGCATACTAGCGACGCCAATTGATTTTAATTTTTAACTACTAAACCGGATTTCTTTAGACAATTCCGGAGTTACAACCTCTTGGCAAACACTTATACTATTTATTTAATAACCATGCACAAATGTTTGGTCCGATTTTGTACGCGAAAAATTGATTACCGCTAAAAGCGGTCACATTTAGCGTGAATCAATTTTTCGCGTACAAAAACGGACCCAACATTTGTGCATGGTTATTTAATAAATAGTATAAGTATTTGGCGAGAGGTTGTTACCCCAAAATTGTTTAAAATAGATCCGGTTCAGTAGCTAAAAATTAAAATCAATTAGCGTCGCTAGTGTGCCCTACCCGTCACCTTAAGAAAAAGTATTGACACTTATTTCAATACGTATACTGGTCCTACTGAAAATTTGCATCATGACGCTTCTCAGGGCCATGCCATAGGCTGAGTGAGGGCCATTTATGTTCGAATTTACAAAACACATGTTCTTTTATCACTGTGATAGGTGGTAGACGAGTTGACGGATAACTTGATGGTAAGTGATTGCCGCCGCCCATGGACACCTGCGACACCAGTGGAGTCACAAGTGTGTTGCCAACCTTTAAACCCCTTTTCCCCCGAATTTCACCATTCATACAATCCGGGGTCTTTTAGGCGGGGCGTGAAGCGGCATCTCAGCAGGCCATCAGAGCGAGGATGGCAGACTGAATGGGTACTTTGTTAGTTCTTTTGTGCCTGTCAACTTCATATAGGAGATGATTGCTTTCCATCAGGTGACTTGCTTGCTCGTTTGTCGCCTCTAGCATAAAAAAAAAAATTCGATTTCACGGTTCCTTACCATAAGGCTGAGTGAGGTCAACCTGATTGGTCTTTCTATAAAAAAAATTGGCCTTTTGAAACTAATGTCCCGAAACGAAGTGAGGGTGGGCTTAGCTTTGTGTCTAATAACAGCTACCACCACCGTAAAAGCCAGTATTTTCTTATTTAAGTAAATAAGCACATTAAGCTGTTGGTCCTGCGCCCGATCTCTCTCCGATCGTGTCACAGTAGTGTTCCATCGGAGGATATGAGGAGTTGAGGGTAAGATTGCACTTGTGTTTGCGCACACACTTGAGCACTATAATATATCCTGCGTAAGTGGCCGCCGTAGCCGTAATCGGTTGAAGGAAATTAAATAAGCAAATTACCTTTAGTAGATACTTAAAACAAGCCAGTGTTCTCTTGAGTACTGAAAATAACTAATTTGTAGGTTCTCAAAGTAAAACATAAGTTGACGAAGATTAAGAATATGATATTTAGTAATCGCTCATATAAAATTAATACATAGAACATTTGTATTACGTATGGGCTCGACGTTTCTTAATAATAAAATCATCATCATCATCATCATCAGCCTATCGCAGTCCACTGCTGGACGTAGGCCTCTCCAATTGTTCGCCACTGAGATCTATCCATGGCTTCTCGCATCCAGCTCTTGCCAGCCATCCTGCGCAGATCGTCCCCCCACCTAGCCAGAGGGCGCCCTACATTACGTTTGCCAAGACGCGGTCTCCACTCCAGAACTCGTTTACCCCCATCGGTTGTCGGTTCTGCGGCTAATATGGCCAGCCCACTGCCACTTAAGCTTGCTAATCCGGTGAGCAATGTCGATAACTTTGGTTCTCTGCCGGATCACCTCATTTCGATTCGATCTCGGAGAGAGACGCCGAGCATTGCTCGTTCCATAGCCCGCTGAGCGACCTTTAACTTGTGGACCAGCCGTACCGTAAGTGTCCGTAAGTGTCAATAATAAAATGCTTTTCACGAATGTATGATGTAATTTTGTAGAACAAAATTGTTATCTGGGATGTCTAAATCTATGGTTTAACGTCAGACTTGTATAGAATGACAGCGCTATACCATATATTTTGTATAGGATTAAGATTAAAATATAAATATTTATATAAATTTTTTCACAACATCACATACACTGATCTGACTCCGAGATAGGTAGCTCAAGCACCTGTGTTACGGTTATCAGAACCAACAGCGGAATCACAAATATATACATTTGATACTTCTCTTTTGTAAATACATACTTATAAAGAAAACACCCAGACCAATACTAACGACATGTTCATGCACACAAATATTTGTACTGTGCGGTGATCAAACCCGCAAACATTGCACTAGAGGCAGCGTTCACTACCACTGATCCAAACAAAGAATTGCAAATCCAAAGATTTGTCGAATCCCGGCCTTAGTAAGTGAGATCTTTGCGTTTATATGCAAAATTATTTCGAGAGTTAGTTTTGTGTTGTGCAGAAACAAAACAATTTAGGTACCTACCTAAATTATATCGATTTTTATTTAAAAAAAATAGGTTTAGTTATATTCCCAACATAAATAAATAAATATTTTACTCCGAGATAAGTAACTTAAGCACCTGTGTTACGGATGTCAGAACCAATGGTGGAATGACAAACATATATATAAATGTGCTATGCTATTTAAAGAACTAAGAGACATTTTAGAATTTGTTCCGCCTTAATTTTGAGTTTACGAATTATTCCGGTATTCTGAGCCCAGACAAATCCAACAAATCAAGGATCATCAGTTTTCAATGACTGTATAAAATGTGATAGGTGGCAGACCAGCCGACGGATAAACTGATGGTAAGAGATCGAGAGAGTCACAAGTGCGCTGCCAAGTGCCAACCTTCCTTAATAAATAAAATGAACCTGTCATTTCGATATAGTGATACACCAGACATCACTATTTGAAACCAACTCACATCGGTCGGGATTAATAGAACTATGTAAATATGATCATAAATACAGGACGATATGTAATTGTGGTATGATGATAGGTATCCATGAGCTTTTACTGTCATGACACTTATATTCGTGTTCATTATTAATGATTACAAATTGTGTTGGTGATGACAAATGACTGGTGCTACGAGTGTATCTAAGCAAAATTAGGACGGTATATATTTTGAAATTATTACAATTAATAAACAGGGTGTATTGGTGAACATTTACACCCCTTCTATCAACCATTCTGATCATACATCACATAACAATTAAGTATTATTGTCCTATGACTTTGAGCTCCATTCTCGGGTTTATCCTGGAACTGAAGCTACATGAGGTGCTGTAATTGGTTCTTAGGCTGCCACAATAGGTCATCTACTGGTCGCAGTGGCTTTAAGACGCAAGGCTCATCCCCATTTCTTTCAAATAATAATACCTATGAATTTAGGTAATACTTTTTACCAAAAAAAATCAACATTTTATAGAAAATCGCGTGTGCGTCATTTTGTATGTTAAGTCGAAAAATCTTTCGACGAATTTCCAAAAGTCGAAGAACAAAATAATGTAATTACAAATTTAGTTAATGTTGCATTGTCGTTGTAATAGTTGATATAAGATATCTTTTATCAACAATTTTGAACAAACACTGTTTTTTATGACTTTTCAACTTAATCAAAATATATTAAATATTATTTTTTTTATATAGGTGATAGGTGGCAGATGAGCAGACGGATCACCTAATGGTAAGCGATTGCCGCCGCCTATGATCACCCGCAACACCAGTATTTATTATATTTAGCGATACACCCTATATAAAAAGACAACATCTGGTTGAAAAAAAAAACCCATCAATATTTTCCAACCTACATGCATAACCTTACTTTTTAGATGTGCCCAGAAAAAAACATATTGATTAAATTCCTCACAAGCACAAACAGCTAAGTATATATAATCAAGTAATTCTAGAGCAAAATACATTTCTAAGCATATCTTTGTTAACAGATTAGAGTCCCACTATTAATACGTGGTTATACCAACGCCGAAGCAATTTAGATTATGTTAGAGGTCAAAGGTAATAGTTAATATGTTCACGTTATAATTTTATTGACCTTAACCCCTTTCGAAGGTCGTACAAGTTCAAGGTAAATTTAAGGGTGGAAGAATTGATGTACCATATTACATACAGACGTAGCCATAGGAACCGAAGTTTCTATGCAGCATATGTATTTAATTTTATATTTGTAATTCCTTTGTTGTTTCATAGCCGTAACATACGTGCTTTTAACCGCGAGGATACTAGTGCCACCAAGCGATTTGTAGCCTACTAATTGTGGCGAATAGAAGACATTTTTTCGCGCTGGCGCTGAGTGTCCTATAATAATTTCCTGTAATAATTCCTATAATAATTGCGCATGTATTACAGCTTTCCTGTTTACCTTTAAGTCTTGTTGTTGTTTATAAATTTCTACTATACTCCGTGTGGTCCCCGGCAGAGTAGAATAGGCCACCTTCACTCTCACCCAGGTGTCGTAAAAGGCGACTAAGGTAAAGCTGCTGGCATGATCATCAGCACCCAGAGAAGGAAAACTCTGCATTTATATCAAAACCCTCGCCAACCCGTCTGCCAAGCGTGGTGAGTATGGCAATTACCCCTCATGTGATTGAGGGAGACCCGTGCCCCAGCAGTGGGGACTTAAATGGGCTGACGATGATGATGATGATGATGATGATTATATAAAACAGTAAATGTAAACCATTCATTTTAAAGATAGATGATTCCTTTAAAAAACTGGAGAGGTTTTTTTCTTTTCTTCTCGTTGTTACCAAAGTCGTTACTTTTATATGTAAAATAAACCGAAGCTACAAGATTTTTGTTCGTTAGATTTGTTAAACTGTAGCCACTTATTAGATACCTCGATGCAGGCCTGTGAGCCTAGTGAAGTATCTATAGTCACTAAGTAATTGTATGCTTTATTATGTCAATAAATTTATTCTTATTCTTTCTGCCTTTTTTCCGCGCACCGGGAGTCGCAGCTATGGTAGGCCTTCTCAGGATTTCGGGTATCTTTTGGATATGGATGGTACAGGTCCGACCAGTCTAGTCAGTTTTGGTGGTGGCCTATGTCTGGCAATGGACTTCTTTTGACTAAGAATGATGATATGATTTTTTTAATGATTTATAAAAAAATCACATAAATTAAGCAGTTTCATCTTAACTGGTGGTAAAATATTTGTAACAATATTTCCACTGGATATTTGTAGGTACATACCTTTAATTTTGATGAAACTATCGTTGGCTCACGGCGAAGCAAAAAGAACTTACAAATTCGTTGACTTACCAAGGTGTCCGGTAGCTTAGTCTTTAAAGCAGTTGTCCGGTTAGCAATAGATCGTGGGTTCAAGTCCTAACCGAAGACTGTCGGTAATTTTTTAAGTGCACAAGTAAATAACTTAAGAATGATGCTGTTAAATAAGCCACAATGGCCAGCATCTAAATTTAAAAGAGGAGTTGGCTATCTTTGCACAAAAGTAGTTTCTTTTTTTCGGGTGCCTATTCAGTTTTGAAGGTTGGCCGCCAGTTTCTTGAACTTCTCTTCTTTTGCGAGACGGAAGAGTTCTTCCACGTTGGTGATTTTGGTCCACTCCATGTGTTTAGCAAACACGATTTTTTCCTACGTCCATGACGCCTCTTCCTATCAAATTTGCCTATCATTATGAGTTGGAGTAGACTGTACCTAAAAGTAGTATACGAACTGAAATTATCCGCTGTCATCCAAATATAGTTTCATGGATTTGACGTAGTTAAATATGGTTTTAGGACTAAAAACTTCGCTTGAAATTAAAAGCAAATAAAGCATTGATCTTTGAAGTTATAGCCTATTGCTTCACGCCTTCAGGCTATTTTCCCGAAAAGGCACCAGTTTGCGTGGGAGGCAAAGCGGAACCATGGTACTGGTTTAAAGATCAAAGGGGTGTATGTAAATATTGTAGGCTGCTTAATGTTTTATCTTGTAGGTCAGATAACGTGACTTGCTAAGCGATTTCTAAATGAATCCAATTAAAAAAAAAAATAAGTTAATCTCTTACATAAGGTGGGTTGTCTCTTACCGAGGCGTAAAAGGCGACTAAGGTAAAGCTGCTGGCATGATCATCAGCACCCAGAGAAGGAAAACTCTGCATTTATATCAAAACCCTCGCCACCCCGTGTGCCAAGCGTGGTGAGTATGGCAATTACCCCTCATGTGATTGAGGGAGGCCCTGGGGCACGGGCCTCCCTCTGCGGCAGTGGGGACTTAAATGGGCTGATGATGATGATGATAAGGTGGGTTGTACTTTCATTGGTGAAATTGATTTAAGGAAGGCTTTTTCACATTCTATTCAAGAGATAAAATAGTTCAGGTGCTTTATTTTTGATTCACTTTCTTCAAGTCGAGCACACGATTTTTGTCCGACATTTTTAATCGCTCGACCGCAACTCACGAACTCCAGCCAATGATTGCATTTGAGCGACTCAAAGGGCCTATGACTTTTACATTCCGTTATCAATGCGGTAGCTATGGGTTTTCTTAAAATTCCGGATGTAAGGACGGCACCGACGACATCAAAGACGAATGATACAAAAATAAGTCAAATTGGCTTTATGCAAATGGAAGAAAAATTTGAAGTAAGCCTCATGCGATACCATAATATCGTACTAGTGATTCTAAATTAGAACCCCAGAAGGTTTCTACATCATTCATTCAGCGACAAAAAAAAGTCCTTTCGGGATACCACTGGTAGGCTTAGAAACTCAATGGTCTACCAGCCCAGGAAAGGTGAACCTAATGATTATCCCTTTCCCCGCGTGTCTCATCTATTGTGGATGTTAAAAGGCTATTTGACAGTAATAAAAATATACATTTCTTTTATATTATCAGTGCTAATGTATTTTTTGTGGAGCGATTTGTAATAACGCGAGATAAAAATATTGCATTATTTCATCAAAATTCGTCTTCTAGACATTATTATTTTTTAAACAGGGGTCACGTGACTAAAAACGGCTCGTGACGTAGATTACGCGTAAGTCTACTGCCTATGGTTGATTGCCTTTCCATCATAGGAAGATGACGTAGCGCATTTCAAATAAAACAAGAGAAAATCAAAACTATTTGAAAGAAACACTGGAACACCAACAAGCTCAAATGTTTATTTATGGACAATCTACGTCACTGGCCGCCATATTGCTAAAAGACGCGTTTTTGCGGCATATTTGAATATTGCATTTTCTTTTTCGTTTTTTATTAAAATATCTAAAATAAAAACAGAAAAATATATTGTTAGGGCTCCTTATAAACAAATGAATACCCTAAGATAGTTTTCAGAATTTTGTTAAATAGCCTATTATGGTGACCATTTCCATGAGGTCTGCTAGTCCTTGACTTTATCCATGATCGACATCAGTTTTGTGGAACAGTTTAGCTGCAGCAGTATTTTCCTATGACGACTACAAAGGACCTTCAAGAGAAGAGAAAAGCGTACTTCCTTTTTAAAAGACCGGCAATGTATTAGCGACCTCTTTGATTTCGCAGATGTTTATGGGCGGCGGTGAGTACTTATAATCAAATTACATTTTTGCCCGGTTGTCACCTCTAGCATATAAGAAAATTAAAGGACGCTTTAAAGACTTGTGTGACGTGGGAAAGCCACGCATCGGCATGAATTGGCCGGCTCGACCGGAGTGATACCACGGCCTTACAGAAAACCGGCGTGAAGCAGCACTGACTTGTGTTTCGCTGCATGAGTGAGGGTGCCAGAGGCCCAATCCGATGGAAAGGGGTGTTTAAAGGTGACTCCACTGGTGTCCAGGTTGTCTATGGGCGGCGGCAATCGCTTACCATCAGGCGATCCGTCTGCTCGTCTACCACAATCAATAACAACTGGATTAAAATTAGAAGAAACCCCGAGCATAGAGAAAACAGTTATTCTACAGGCTGGATTACAGTAAGTATAGCCTTTGTAAGTGGAAAATACGCTACAAAATCTAATTTTCCGACCAACTGAATTTGGGACGTTTTCCACGAAAAGTGTTAATAAACGCAAAATCTACGTGTAACTATCATTTATACCGGCGAGGTAACTTGGCACTCAGTAATTGGGTCACCTACATAAAAACTCCGGTGAGGCGACAAAGCGCGTAAAACAATAGCCGAACGGGCAGAGCAGGGATATAAATTGCTAAACGAATAACATGCACACACACAAATGTTAATTTATTGTACAATATCCCTACAGCCAGTAATCCTACATTATGATTCTGAGGTACATACGGAACACTTATGTATGTCAAAATAGGTACACGTAAATCTATCGCTGGTTCAGAGAATGTCGGCAAGAAACTCAGGACGTTAGTACTCCTTTCAAATTTTGATGATGTTACAGGGCTACATTTGAGAAGATAAAAAATAATACAATTATAAATAAATATTTCACAACATCACATACATTGATCTCACTCCGAGATAGGTAGCTCAAGCACCTGGGTTACATCCGTAACACAGGTGCTTGAGCTGTTGTGAGCTGGTGTGAGCATTGTTGATTCTGATATCCATCAGAATCAACAATGGGATTACAAATATATACGTATAATACTTTTCTTTTGTAAATACATACTTATAATGCATAGGGAACACCCAGACCAATACAAACAAACATGTCCATGCATACAATGTTTGCACTGTGCGGGGATCGAACCCGCAACCCTTAGACCAAAGGCAGCGTTCACTACCACTGTTCCAAACGGGTCGTCAACTAATTATCTAAGTTAACAGTCTACTAAAGAGGGTAATGCTCGGAATCTTTTGGCTTAATCGTATCAGAAATGGTGAGATCAGGAGAACTAATCAATAAATAAATATTTCACGACGTTATATACATTGATATGACTCCAAGATATTTGATCCAAGCACCTGTGTTACGGATGTCAGTCAGCGGAATTAAAATACATTATATATTTTTTAATACTTTTCTTTTGTAAATACATACTAATAGTACAGAGAAAACACCCAGATCTATTGGTATGACGGACAGACGTGTTTATGCGCAGTCACAGACTTAGCCCAAAGGATTGCATGCTTCAAGTGGCAATGGGTAGGGCACATTGCGAGGAGAACAAACGGCCGTTGGGGCGGAAAGGTTCTTGAGTGAAAGCCGCGAACAGGAAGTCGCAGCCGTAGCAGGCCCCCCGTAAGGGGGCCCGACGTTCTAGTGAAGGTTACGGGAATCCCTTGGCGGAACAGCACCGATCTGTGTGGAAAGCAAACCTCCACGTTATGATAATTTCTCACACGGTGGACCACATTTGGTAAGATAATGTTTCTGAACGTTACCAAGATCTACTTGGGCTGAATCCCCTACCTAAGATTTAAGAAGGCCAGGCGGCAGTCGCTTTATTGTAATTACTAGATTAACCAAATCTTAGATTACATTTCAAGCTTATACACCGTTATTTTTATATCGTTTACATCCCGAAAACCTTATATATATATAAGTTAGATCACCAAAATAAGTGAAAAAAAAATCTGTATAGATAGTAGTAGCTACATAGTAGCTACATAAAGCGCCGTTATTTTATTTTATTTAATTTTAATAAGAAATCAACAACATTACAGCCCGCATAAACAATGTTTTGAAGTTACAAAGAGTAAAGCTAATAACAGGTTTCCCTTAATTTCCCAATTGATAAAAGTACCTATAGTGGAGCGCCTGGAGCGTCAAAATCATAGAAACCTCAGACTTCCGTTACAGTGGATGAAAAAAAAAATAAAAAAATCGAATGTTTAGCTAATAACATAAATAAAAAAGTTTACCAATTTAAAATTTGTGCATTTGATTTTAAAATAAAAAAATGGATAATTATAATAATAATTCAAATAGTATGAGGCATATTATTGTGTAAAATGATTTTGTATATGAAAATTAAGTTCAAGTATATTTTTATATATGCATAAATGTGAGTAAATGTAGTAATTCAAGGAAAATCGGAAAAAAAGGTAACATTTCAAATAATTTTTTTGTTTATTAAGGCATTTTACATTATTGATATATATCAAATATTTTCTTCCACTTCAGTCATTTTAATGGTAGGTAAAGTATTAAGGCAGCTATCTCCGTTACAATGTAAACATGCTACACTACAATATAAACCACTCTTCCGACATCCACAAGCAGCTCCACACCCCTTTTTGCAATTGCAAAATAACATTTGCAGTAGACTATCCGGTGCTGGTAATTGGTTCATGGTTATTGGGATGAACATGTTATTGAGATACTTCCACCCCCAATCTCCAATATTTATGTCGTTTCCTAACCATATCTGGGTTTGCAGGTACACTCTTTTCAGGTGTTCAATTGCGGATCCAGATAATATGTGGTCAATGTATTTTCAGCGTATATGGTAGAAAACACTTCTTTTATCCCACTTCCAGCCATAATATAACCGATGGATCCCATGTAAGACATAAGAGTATGAAATGAACCTAATCTCACGATAACCAATATTTCATCAGATAAACAAACTGCGAAAGCTATATCCCGTGCTTTCATATACAGAGGTTGATCGAACGTTAAAATGCATGTCCTCATGCTCGACTCCTTAGCATTATCTACGGATGTTTTCATAGCTGTGTAAATAGTGATATAATCACTTGGAGCTGCATTAATGAATGGTAAAAAAATTATCGATGACATATCAAAATCATGTGCGTTCGTTAATAAATTCATAAATCCATTCCACCCTAGAAATTTATTGTCATTTTTGAATTTTAAATATGTCCAAAGAATATTTAATTGTCCATTCGTAGTAAACTTTTTAAAATCCGGTTCAAGTTCAGATAACTTGATTGTTATGTTTGAAAAACCTGTACCAAAAGAAGCTGGATAGATTTGTAGAGGGATATTCCCTTTTTTAACGAAGTCAGATTCAGGTGGAATATTCTTCAAACGTTTAATAGGACTTCGAGGTTGTATACCATCAGCTGGGGTCACTATTTCAATGCTTCCCATATAATGGAATGTTCCTTTCCCATCAATCGTGTTAATATTAAAATCGGCATTATCATGCACGAATTGAACAAAACTGCCAGGTTTTATTTCTGGTGGAGATGCAAAAGTTGCGGAAGCTTCGTATAACGTAGCCTCTTTGTATGAAGCACAAAAACCTAAAGCATGACAAATATTTATAACTTTTTTCGAGCCAAATTTCCTATGGAACATCACAGCCAAAGTAATATGCTAAGGTGATAGAAATGATCTCGGTCGTACAGCAGATATTATAGCATGTGCGATAGATTTACATTTTTTTTCATAAGCAGGAATTGTGTCTACCTTATTTTTTCTATCTTTTATAATTATTTCTGACAATAAAAACTTTACAGATTGCGGAATTGTCTCATCAATATCTTCAAGCATTTTGTCACTTGCTGTGTAATTTTCATTATCGTAAACTTGAGCTCTTATGTCCCTTCTAATAATTTCGCTGGCCGCTTTTAATATGTGTGTTGGGGAAATCTTCAATGAGCTCCTTTATTTATTTAAATTAAAATTATTTATTTTCCAAGTAATGTATTATAACGGACAGAATGATGTGACGACTTTTACAAGAGATAAACGAATAATAATGCTACGAAGCTGAGGCGATTCCAGCGCGCAGCGGCCTGGTGGTGATCCTCGGAAACACATGAAATAACTTCATGTGTGTTGATGTTTACGCATTGGGGCGCTAGATGGTGCTGTTCCAAACATACTGGCCACCTTGGAAGATCTTGATATCTTCCAACAGTCGATTCTTCTACGCTGGAATGTTATTCATCTGGTCTGCCTCTTCCACCGTTGACTCAATCGGGAGAGGACAGATTCTGGTGCAGGCTCGTCGAATGGTTCCTGTAGCAGTCTTTATTTCGACAACTCTGGTGATGCCATCGTTTCCAGAGATCAAACGAGTGATGCGTCCCATTTTCCATTTTAGTGGAGGCAGATTATCTTCTTTAATGATTACAAGGCTGCCCAACTTGACAGCTTCGCCGTTGATCTGCCATTTCGTTCTTCGTTGAAGTTCAGAAATATATTCTTTACTCCAGCGCTCCCAAAAGTGTTGCCGGAGTTGCTCCACTCGATCATAGCGACCCAGACGCACGGTAGCAATCGAGGTCAGGTCTTCGGAAGCTGGTGCTGTCAGCGGCCGACCAATCAGGAAATGGGCAGGTGTAAGCGGTAGGTAATCGTTAGGATCTGCGGAAAGAGGTGAAAGGGGACGGGAGTTTAGGACGGCTTCGATTTGCGATAATACCGTAATAAACTCCTCGTGAGTTAAGTGAGCATTTCCCATAATACGTCGCAAGTGATATTTACATCTGCGAACTCCACTCTCCCACAAACCACCGAAATGAGGAGAATAAGCCGGGATGAAATTAAGTTTTATA
Source organism: Marasmia exigua (assembly GCA_019059595.1). Lineage (NCBI taxonomy): Eukaryota > Metazoa > Arthropoda > Insecta > Lepidoptera > Crambidae > Marasmia > Marasmia exigua. Next base: position 15,841,183 of record CM032465.1, on the reverse strand, counting down.
TTATTTTCGCTAGCAAAATCTGATATTTGCTGCGAGCTATTATCAAAAATAACTGAAAGTTCCTTTTCAGCACCTACAAAGTTTCTTCCGTTATCGGAGAATATAACAGACGGCTTGCCGCGCCGTGATATGAAACGTTTGAACGCTAACAAATAGTCCTGTGTAGATAAACTGCCTACTAATTCTAAGTGAATGGCTTTAGTAGTGAAACATATAAATAGGCATATATAGCATTTCACAAGACGAGCACCTCTGCCTTTTCGGTTCAAAACGAGCATTGGCCCAGCGTAGTCCACTCCGCAAGTCATAAAAGGAAAACTAGGTTCGATCCGTTCCCTAGGTAAATTACCCATTAGCGGTGTTACATTTTCACCCTTAAGACGAGCACAAGTAATGCACTTATGTACTACTTGCCTGGCCAGATTCCGAGCTCCAAGCACCCACCATTGCTCACGCATAGTCGACACTAAGAGTTGAGGTCCTCCGTGTAATAATCGCTTGTGTTCGTACGTAAACAAAAGCACAGAAAGTCGATGTTTACTTGACAATAACATGGGATGCTTCTTATCGTAATTAAAGCTTGATGAATTATCTAACCGACCTCCCACACGTATAATTCTATCATGATCCATAAAAATGTTTAATCCGTTGATTTTATTGACTTGTTTACACCTTTTAACTGTCACCGGTAAACTATTTTTAAGGTTAGCATATTCCTCCGCGAACGATTGCTGTTGTGCGAAACGAGTCAACATAATAACTGCCGAGCGCAGTTCATCCGCAGATAAGAAACCGGTTCTACGTTCGGCTGCCGGCGCGCGCGCATTATGTATAAAACGTAAACAATAAGCGCCTATACGTTGGAGCCGGTGAAATGATGAATATCTATCAAAATCTATAAAGCTACTCTGGTTGGTGCTAACTGCAGATACCACCTGTGATTTTAATTCCGGTATATCTGTATTGACTGGTTCCTCGCGATTACTTATCCAGTTTGAGTCAGGTTCGCGTAGAAATGACGGTCCTGACCACCACAAGCTCTTTTCATCATATTTTAGAGACTCGATCGGGACGCCGCGAGACAATAAATCGGCTGGGTTCTGTACGCCTTGAATATGACGCCAGATACTATCCTCGGTCAGCATATTAATTTCCGTAACTCTGTTTTGAACGAAAGTTTTTAGCAAGTGTGGTGACATACGAACCCAAGCTTGAACAATTGTGGAGTCCGTCCAAAAGTAATATTTATCGAATTCTAACCGTAAGGACTCTTTAATTTTACGATACAGTTTGGCTCCGACTAAGGCTCCAAGCAGTTCAAGCCGGGGCATGCTAACTGAACGAAGAGGAGCTACTTTAGTTTTAGCACATAACAATCGAACTGTAATAGGTAAACCATTATCATTGAATGACCTTAGATATGCGCAAGCACCGTAAGCATCTATAGAAGCATCAGTAAAAATATGTAATTCTTTGTAACGCGACGGTTCAGTCATCACGTACCGCGGAACCCTAATTTCGTGCAAGTGACGGAGACTATAGAGAAAATTATGCCACTCTAATGCGATATCAGGTGAGACAACGTCATCGAAGTCTAACTTCAAAAGCCACAGCTTCTGGAGCATAATTTTTGCTTTTATAATCGCGGGGGCTAACATACCTAACGGATCGTAAATCTGGGAAATGACCGATAACATAAGCCGTTTCGTAATCGGCGACGACATATTCATGTTTACCTGCGTAGTAAAGTGCAAATGGTCGCTTACGTTAGACCAGCCTAGACCTAAGGTTTTGGAATGACTATTCTCGCCAACAGCTAAGTCTTTCGTGTTTGATGATGTCACGGAGTTGAACATCCACTTGCGTAATGGCAAACACGCACTATCTAAGACTTTTGACGTTTTTTCGCAAATGTTCATAAGCGTTTTTTGATCGTCATGTCCTGTAATGAGATCGTCGACGTAAAAATCTTCGCTTATGACCTGCGCGATGACGTCATCGTCGCATTCCTGAGCCAGCTGCTTTAGGCAACGAATGCTTAGGTACGGCGCAGACGTGGTACCGTAGGTTACTGTGTTTAAACGATACACTTTAATTGGCTCATCTTTATTAGATCTCCACAAAATAAGTTGGAGATTGCGCTGATCAGACTGAATCATTATCTGCCTATACATTTTTTCAATATCAGCGCAGGCAACGAATTGATACTGTCCGAACCGGAGCAAAATCGAAAATATTTCGCTTTGAAGAGGGGGCCCTACGTACTGTATATCATTTAGTGATTTATTCGAGGACGTCGGCACATTTGCTGCAAATACAACGCGAAGTTTCGTTGTCGTACTGCTTTCCCTATATACACCGTGATGTGGTAGTATATAGTATGGCCTATCTAAACTTTCTATACCTCCTGGCACTAAACTCATATGACCTAACTCTTCATATTCGCGAAGAAAATCACTGTACATTTGTTTGTACTGTGGCGAACGGTCAAGTTTTCGTTCTAACGATAATAAACGATTTTTTGCGGTATGATATGACTCCCCCAAAGAATCAGCTGATTCTTTCAAGGGTAATCGAACTGAAAACCTACCGGTTTCGTCGCGAACAGTAGTTTTCTTGAACAACTCTTCGCATACAAAATCATCTTTAGACATAACAATAGGACAGTTAGGTATTTCTTCTAATTCCCAAAACTTACGCAATTGTGATTCGATTTGCACAGAATTACACTGAACGTTTTCAGAACTAAACGTTTTATTAATAGGGTATATGACTAAGCTCAAGGTTTTACAAAATTTAAATATTTTATCAAAATATAGGTCAATATGTGCCAATAGCAAAAATTCTCAATTAAAAATATTACGTCTAGCCGGTTTTATGGTCATTCAAAGATTCATGGGCAAGTCCATTTTAAAACTATGAAATTATTAAAAAATAATTATACCATTAAATAACCCATACAATTTGCACCAATTATTATAATATAACCATTGACATAAACGAAACATTTGATATAGCTACCATACAAAATTCAAATGAAATGCATACAAAATACTCAAGTGTGACGTCACATCTTAGTAGCCATTTGTAGGGAGCGTTTTGGGTTTGCCCAAAATAATGTGATTTTAAAGTTGTGATATCTTAGGTGGTTTAAATGAGAATCAAGTGATTTTTTCAACGATGTTTCTATCATTGAGAGGTCTTTTGATTGCGATAATAAAAAAAAAATAGTCATGTACCGTATTGGGCCGGATATAATCCACCCTAATTTAGTATCGTGCAGATAAGGCCCGGAAGGAAGTCGCACTTTATTATTATTTAATAGCTCCCAAAAGATATCCGCGCCTATCAATATATCTATCTCGGATGAGATGCTAAACGTAGGATCAGCTAATACGATATAGCTAGGTATACGTATAGACTCGGCATCAACGTCTATCGAAGGTAACTTCGAGGTAATGCTAGGAAGTACTAGGCATTTTATACCGGTCTCAAATTCATATGTTTTCGAACGCATATGAATATTACACGCGTGGGTAGACTGGGAAACGCTTTGTCCTACACCACTGATACGTATTGTGGACTGTAATACTGGTACTTTTAAACGTTTACACAACCTTTCAGTGACGAAGCAACTTTGACTTCCACTATCCAGGAGTGCACGGACCGTGTGATATTTATTATCTGAATCGGCTAACTCGACGAGCGCGGTAGATAATAACACCGGTTGTAACGAATTTGACGTCATCGCACTGCGATACTCATCTGATGTACCAGCGTTCGAGCTAAGTGCATCAGCTGATGCGAGTGACGTCATTGATGACTGTGGTTGCGAGCTTGCATTCTGCGTCGAATACGCAGACGAATGACAAGACGCTCTGTTATCAATGTGCAGTAATGTGTTATGTTTTTTGTTACATAACTTGCAAGGCCCAAACACACATTCGTTGGGTGAATGAGAATCGCGAATGCAATTTTGACAAAGATTTTTATCTTTGACTATATTCCACCTATCATGTACGGATATATTTAAAAACTTAGCGCACGTATAAAGTACATGATCACCGCCGCATAACATACAAGTTCGACCTTGGTTACGGTACGCGTGATTTTTATTTGTACTTTTCTTATTCGATGCGACAGAACTATAAGTATGTGTAGAAGCGACGAGCTTCTTATGATCGCTAAACTGTTTCCCTTCATTTCGAAATTTTAACTGAGATGATTGTGTTAACGTAATGTTACTTTTATTGTTACCCGATTTAATCATGTCTAACATGTCAGCACGATTTCTAAGGAAGTTGAGTAAGTCGTCTAACGCTAATCTACCCACTTTTTTTTGTGAATCGGACAAAAGTAGACCCTTATGAGTTTCCCACTCCCGTTCCGTAGAATAATCAAGTTTAGACACGACAAGATATATAATTAATGTATCCCAGGATTCTGTAGGCTCATCTAATGATTGTAACCCACGTAAGTTACGAAGTGTCGCATCTATAAGTTTCCTAATCTGTGACGGACATTCTTTACTCAACGACGGCGTAGTAAACAACGATTTTACATGGTTATGCACTAACAAACGATTATTATGGAACCTATTTTCCAGTAAATCCCACGCGTGGGCATAGTTAGGTGCTGTGAACTCTAATGAATTTATAACCCGTAATGCTGTATCACTAAGCGATGACCTTAGGTAATGAAACTTATGGATCGGATCTAGATCCTTACGAGTATGAATCATTGTTAAGTATGAGTTTCTAAACTCGAGCCATTGATCGCATGAACCGTCAAATGTAGGTAATTTAATCTGAGGCAGTTTTACCTTCACAGAACTATCTGTAAGAACGGAATTAACATTGTCCTCCGGTTCATTCTGTTTTAATATGCACTTAGCAGCAGCTACAAGTTTATAGTAAATTGATTCAAAATCTTCTCTATACTCTAAATTAACAATTAAATCATCTTCGCTACTAATTTCTTCGATTTCATCCTGAATACTACAAAATAGTTTGAACATTTCAGTAGTTGATTCAATTCTCATTTTTAATTCGATTAAATCTTGAGATTTAAGATCAGGTGAGCTAAAACTTGAAATAAATTTATCAAAATGACTAAGTCGACCTTTGTACACTCCGCGACGTCTACGTAATTCAGGAAGACGGTTATCCGAATTCAAAATTGTACAACCTGAACGCGGTGATTTTGACCTAGATCGACTCCCCCCAGATCCCTCTACTACCAATTTATTCTCACTCTCACTCATTTCGGTAATTAATGGGAAAACAAAGAGTACTTACAGTTCTGTAAATGCCACTCGAGCCCGCTATACGAAATACCTAAATCACTTGGAAAATATCACGATATTATCTAAATCTAGGGATAGGAATGATAATTTGAAAGGATACGAGTGCCCTGATGATGTCCTGATGATTTCCAAGGCGTTGATGGCCGTTGATATTCAAAATCCAAGTCTTCGTCCTGGTCTCAACGGCAGTGGATTCGATTCCTGGTCGCTGTTTTCTATACGCTAATCCGGCGCTGAAGGTCCATGTTGGGGAAATCTTCAATGAGCTCCTTTATTTATTTAAATTAAAATTATTTATTTTCCAAGTAATGTATTATAACGGACAGAATGATGTGACGACTTTTACAAGAGATAAACGAATAATAATGCTACGAAGCTGAGGCGATTCCAGCGCGCAGCGGCCTGGTGGTGATCCTCGGAAACACATGAAATAACTTCATGTGTGTTGATGTTTACGCATTGGGGCGCTAGATGGTGCTGTTCCAAACAATGTGAAATTCCTCTTCTTTTTTATTATTGTGTTTTTGATTGTACCAATTTTCTGTTAATATATCGTGGTTAATATTTTTAAAACATATGATGGTATTGGATCCAAATTTAGGCGAAATGACAATGTCATCGTGATAGCGGTCTATAAGTCGTTTTCTAATAGTCTTTTCATCCGGGATATGCTCTGTAGTTATAACATTTTTTAACTCTTGCATGGTGAATTGGATGATTCTAGTTTCGTTCAGAAATTGTATTTATACTCTATGGATCTTAAATCAGGTGCAAAAAATTGTTAAACGAGCGCGCTCGGCATTTTCAATTAAAAAGTGAAAAAATTGAAAGCACAAAAAAATTTTTGGTAAACTTTGCAAGATATAGTATAAGAAAGAAAATGCCACCTCAACCAAAAAAATTCATTCACTGTAGCAATTTTCCGAGGTCAAAACCCCCAGGCGCTCCACTACTAAGCATTATGAGTTTACTAAAATAGCCTAAATTATGCGTTTACTGATAAGCTGCACTAAGCCAAATTAAGCGTTTTATTGATCTGCAGGTTTACTCTCTTAACGATACTCAATGGCAGTATTTAAATAAAACGAAAATTGTATTGTCAAAAAGTTGACCAGTGACAACTGACTTGGCATATAATAACAATGGTATAATAAAATGAATAGACCATTTTATATAAATATCTCCTGTCATACTTCAATTCGCAACACAAAATAACACCGAAGCTAAAAAGCAATTAAATCTATTTAAAAATAGATTCTAATTTTGACTCCTCAAATCGCATCAGAAGCTCACCGTCAGAATCCAGACCCAAATTAAAAACAAAAAGAAACAAAACCTTTCGCGATTGAACTGGCGTCATTCTTTATTTAAAATAGAACAAGGAATCCTTATAAAGCCTCTATGTAAAAGGGTAGCGAGCAGAATTGAGACGTAATATCAAACAAGTTGCGTGTTACGGCATCATTGCGACGCGAATGTCGCTAATATTTCCCTGAGTGGACCATCCTGTTGGTATGGTAGATAGATATATAACAAACAAGTTTAATAACTGTACACAGAGATTTAGCAAACGCTTAGACAATGATCGTCTTATCAGACCAACTATATTATGGTTACATGTTCGAGAAACTAACTCACGATGTTTTTCCTCGCCGCTGAGGATAATAAATGAATTAATATACTTTTATCAGCACTCAAAGTACAGTATGAAAATTGATGTGTGTATCATAGTTATTTATATTTTCACGTTGCATTATCAATAGAATGTATCAAGACGGGAATTAACACGATAAGTGTTCGATGTGTGCACGATACGAATCGTGTTAATTCCCGTCTTGATACATTCTATGTGTGTATCATATTCAGTTAATTATGTAACTTAGATACAGTTGGTCTGTTTTTTTTTGTTTAAGCGGGTGTCTGTACAGGTCCTATTCAGATCCGTATCACTGCGACCCATATGATCTATTGTGATCGCCACTCTGCTACATATAAGTCCCAAAACCCTACACTTTTCAGAAAGTGTATTAATTATTTGAGACCGAGATCCCTAGCTTCATGGGGCTCAAAAAGTGTTTTCCCAGATGTAAGCTACGTTTGCGCATCAGTGGTCCGCATTCAGTGAGTATGTGTATAGGGGTTACATCCGCCTCGTTACACATTCTGCAGATTCTAGTGTCGCTCTGTCCTAATAGTAGCCATGTGCTTATTGAGGCAACAGTGACCGGTTAAAGCTCTTACTAGGATGCGTATGTTAGTCCTACTCCTAATCCCCTGTTAAGGATTGCGAAGGGCGTTTCATTGTAATTACCAGACTCCCCAAATTCTGAATCACGGTCCAAGCGTACTCCAGGCTCCAGAACGACAGCTTTGGACGCAACCGGGAATTACTCGCTAACATGAAGAAGATTTGAATATTTTAAAAATCTAAACAGTGTTTTAAGTACCGGGCCGTGATCTCAGGGTCCTGGGTTCGATTCCCGGGTCGAGCGAAATGTATGTTTAGAATTTTTCGGACATCGCTCGGGTTTGTGATCACCAATCCGCATTTGGCAAGTGTGGTGATTAAGCCTAATCCCATCATAGTAGCGATAACTTGATTTCTATGATAGAGGCGTTTGCCCTGCAGTGGGACAGTTTATAGGCTGATAAAAAAAAACAGTCTTAGTAAATTATTACAAATCGTTTCTGTTAGTAATTTGAACCCTCACATTTAAGCATTATCATGTTCATGCCAAAACATTTGACTAGCAATCAAAGTACACAAGCGTTCACCCGACCTTGAATTGATGTTATAATGGACCCTTTTCAATTTATAACGTCATAATGAAATATAAACTGGTTTGTTCCTTTCCCATACTCGATTTCAAAGTCGCCTTTGAGAAGGGTTTGTAAGCCTTAAGGTCACAGGTAAACAGGCGTTGTTTGGTCTTATCAAATTTCTAGTTAGTGCCTTATTTGACAATGCAGAGGTTTACAATTAACAGCTATAAATTATTCTGTTATCGCCCCGGTGATCAAGTGGTTTAAGTACCAGGCCATGATCTCGGGGTCCTGTGTTCGATTCTCGGGTCGAGCAAAGGTATGTTTCGAATTTTTTGAACATAGCTCGAGATTGTGATCACCAATCCGCATTAGGGAAGCGTGGTGATTAAGCCTTATCCCATCATAGTAGCGATGACTTGACTTCTATGATGGAGGCCTTTGCCCTGCAGTGGGACAGTACATAGGCTGATACTTAACTTTACTTAACTATACACTGTGATTTTTTGAATATCTGATAAACTTTTACAAGTACAATCAATAATTTTTCCGACCTGCGAATTTTGCCGTGATCACTCATAATGAATGAATTTTTAGACTCTATAAGGTCCGATAGCTGTTTACGTCACAACATACTCAAAATACAATAGCAAAATTAAAACGATACATTTCTTATATGAGTATCACTTCGCTGTACTACAAAGTATTCATGTGATTTCACTGCACAAAAAACACCAAAATTACTAAAAACTAACTTAAAACCTTTGAATTTCATTTGGCGATAAATTTCGTTCTACAACCCCCCGAGAAAATTCCACGAGTAACCTTACAGCTTGTAATATAAAATAGGTCTTACCTATCAAATTGACGTTTTTTTCTAGACACAATAAGATGTATAACTCCTTTTATAAAGAAAATGTCGCCATATTATAATTTTATTTTGATTTAAGACTGAAGATGCCTGCTCACTCTTGCCTTAAAGATGTCCAGATTGTAGTGGTCTGGAAAAACAGACCTAGGAAAGGAGTTCCATTCTTTAGCTGTCCGCATTTTGAATGTGAAAGCGAATCGCTTCGTGCGAATAAGGGGGCAGCCAACAATGTATGGAAGAAACACCTCGCCGCGTCTCATTGTCCGGTGATAGAATGGGCTAGGTGAGATTAAATTATGCAGAACCTGCACACACTCCCCGAAATGAATCCGGTAGAAAACAAGGTTCTATGAGCCAGCCTCTGAGAGTAATCACCAATGAGTCTCTTCGCACGGTTCTCCATTGAGTCCAAAGCATCCAGCTGATCAATCCCAAAAGTGACAGCAGTACTCTAAACAGGAGCGAACCTGGGATCTATAAAAATTTAAAAGCTGCTCAGGTTTAAAGTACCGTTTGAACTTCCAAAGAGTGCCTAGACTTTTTGCATCTATTTTGCTATTAACTCAATGTAGCGATCGAAATTGAGACTGGCCGACAGATGCAAGCCCAGGAGCTCTAGGTGGTCCGTCACCGGTACTGAAACATTTTGAAAGGTCGCAGTCAGGTGGAATGGACTCCGCTTCGTCGGAAACAGACAGGCCTGTATTTTATTGTAGTTGAACAAATAAAAATAGGCCGTGTAGAATAGGCCACCCTCACTCTTACCGAGGTGTCGTAAAAGGCGACTAAGGTAAAGCTGCTGGCATGATCATCAGCACCCAGAGAAGGAAAACTCTGCATTTATATCAAAACCCTCGCCAACCCGTCTGCCAAGCGTGGTGAGTATGGCAATTACCCCTCATGTGATTGAGGGAGGCCCGTGCCCCAGCAATGGGGACTTAAATGGGCTGATGATGATGATGATGAAATAAAATAAAACGTTAGTATGGAAAATACAACTTCTACGAAAATAGCCATACTAAACGGAAATCTCAAAGGTAAAGACCTAATATTACCTTGTTATTTTAGTCTGTAATCAAGATAATTGGTAGGCATACCTAGAATAAGATAGTGGAGTGATACAGGCGTAATTATAGCATTCGAAATAGATAAAATCGAAGATGTTTTCTGTAATAACTATACAAAGAAAGAGCTACATTTCATTAGAACATAGAACAACTTTAAATATATTTTCATCTTAATATTGTATATTTAGATCGTTTATTCTAATGGATTCACGCAGCTCGTTGATCCATCTTGTGGGGGGCCTGCCACGGCTGCGACTTCCTGTACGTGCCTTCCACCCAAGGACCTTTCCGCCCCAACGGCCGTCTGTTCTCCTCGCTATGTACCTGCCCATTACCACTTGAGGCATGCAATCCTTTGGGCTATGTCTGTGACCTTAGTTCTCCTACAGATCTCATCATTTTTGAGACGATCACGCAGGGAGACTCCGAGCATGGCCCTCTCCATTGGTCTCTGGCTGACTTTGAGCCTCCTTAATTTTTAGGACCGATCTTTGTGGAGAACATTGGGAGAGGCCTATGTCCAGCAGTCGACGTCTATTGGCTGAAATAATGATGATGATGATGCGATCTTTTATTCACATTCCACATACTAATTAGCAGTTTTTAAATTTCAGATCCTATATTATGACCGCACCCCAGGCTCCATAGCGAAAGCTTTGGACGCAACTGGGAATAGCTGCCAACTCACTTGTGACCATGTTGGGTGTCCGTGGGCAGCGGCAATGCGGACTATCGCGTGCGAAAAATCCGCATGATACCGCACTTATAGGCCTGAGGTCCATCTACAAGGTGATTGGGTATTTTTAGACGTGATATTGTCAATTAATGAATGATTCAGCCAATGATGTTGAAGTTCTATGATTCTCCCAAATAATAAAGTTTGTGTTGTCTAAATGTGTATGTCAGTGTATGTTTTGTTTTGTTTATTAATAGCCCAAACTCAATTAATTAAAGACAAACATCAATCGACCAATTTTATAAGGAACGTGTCTCTTTAATCACTTCACATTGGCAGAGTCATGTTATAATTCTATCGGCAGAGTTGTCTCACAAGAGCAACAGCAAACAATAATAAAAAAGATGTTTAAGTTGGACTTCGGTTCACAGGAACGCCTTGTGGATATTTTACACGCGATATTGCCCCAAATGCTTACCATCAGGTGATTCGTCTGGTCTTTTGCTACCTATCACATAACAAAGCATATCGCGTTTAAACTTATCTTCTACTACGCGACATAAAATCAATGATGGCCAAAAATTCACTCAATCACTCGCTTTCAACTAAGTCCCAAAAAAATAGGGCCCAAGTTTTGAACAAAGACCAAAGCGGAATACGGGAAAATAACTAACCCTTACAACTTTCCCTTTAAGGTGAAAACTTGTTTTTTTTTTCTTTTAGCAGAGCTTATCAGGACTCAAGGGTATTTATGATCTGAAACAGGGGTGAAGAGGGATACTTGCAGCATTAGCGGTAAGCCTCCTTGACTTTATCGTGGCTATATTTTATAATATATTCAACGTTTTGAGATAGTGGCGAGTTACTGTCTGACAAAATGGCTGACTGAACAATGAAACTGAGTTGTAAGGTGTCACGATTTAAGTTGAGTTAGCTGGTGCAAGACTTTGTTCTATGTCGTTCTGATACCATTGTGGTGAAATTTTACTTCTACTTGTAGCTCGTGCTGATCGTGATGATACTAGGAACGGACTATGGGACCGCGTAGAGAAAGAATATACAATAACTTATTTATATGTAATATGGCTCTACCCAAAGATATCTTACCAATGTTAAGTAAGTTATTGATATAAGTGAGTAGTCAATCATCATCATCATTAACCTATCGCAGTCCACTGCTGGACGTAGGCCTCTCCAATTGTTCGCCACCGTGATCTATCCATGGCTTCTCGCATCCAGCTCTTGCCAGCCATCCTGCGCAGATCGTCCCTCCATCTAGCCAGAGGGCGCCTTATATTACGTTTGCCAAGACGTGGTCTCCACTCTAGAAATCGTTTACCCCATCGGTTGTCGGTTCCGCGGATAATATGGAATGAGTAGTCAATAGTAAAAGTCAATGTTACTACGGATTCTACGTGATACCACTAAACATAATCCGCGGGTTTTAAGATTATATTTAGGTCCGAGCAAGTGAGCATGACAACTCACCCGACACAGAAGAGCGGCGTCAAAAATGATACAGTTAAACGATTCTTATCAGCTCACTCTCGCTCACTGATCAACAAGGTACCTACCTACAGGCACAAAAATTGACAACCGTATGAAATTTGTAAATTAAAATCGATAGGTGCTTATCGGATTCGAACAACCGTTTATAAGGCGCTGTTCCGTTGAGCTGACATGGCCATGCAGCTCCATAGGACCTGCAAACGCATTGTCGGCCCTTTTAAAACCTTAACACTCCTTTCTTGAGAAATCTCATGCAGTATTCCCCCGGAAATAACACCTCATGCTGTATTCCCCCGGAAAAAACAACTCATGCTGTATTCCCCCGGAAAAAATACATTATGCTGTATTCCACTGGAAAAAACACCTCATGCTTTATTCCCCTGGAAAAACACCTCATGCTGCATTCTCCCGTAAAAAAACACCTCATGCTGTATTCCCCCGGAAAAAACACCTCAAATGCTGTATTCCCCTGGAAAAAACACCTCATGCTTTATTCCCCTGGAAAAAACACCTCATGCTGTATTCCCCGGAAAAAACACCTCATGCTTTATTCCCCTGGAAAAAACACCTCATGCTGTATTCCCCGGAAAAAACACCTCATGCTGTATTCCCTCGGAAAAAACACCTCATGCTGTAATCCCCCGGAAAAAACACCTCATGCTGTATTCCCCCGGAAAAACACCTCATGCTGTATTCCCCCGGAAAAAACCTTTATTGACAGCTCATGTCACAGCCAGAACATTCGATGAGCAGTTTTTGATTAGTAACAAACAGGAGCCCAATTCTCGTGCTCGTGATATTTTGAAAACATGGCGGATATCACCTGAAAACCATACAAAAAAACTATGTTTTAGTGATATCGTATGAAAATAAATGTCACGAGCACGAGAACTGGGGTCCTGGTATCCTTACAATACCAAATTTATTGGGTAGATTGTTTATTATGATGATTTTAGGTTTTTTTTTTGTTAATATACTAGTTCCTGCACTGAAATTGGGAAACGTAATTCTTTTAAATGGGTTAAAGCTCTATCATTGTAACACAGCTGATACTTACTTGTATCCTGCTGTCCATATCGTTTCTGTCAATGTTGCTATGTGAAAACAAATTTTTAATACAAAATAAATAAAATATTTTATTTTCAAATATAAGGTTAATTTTAAATTGTGCAACTGTGCTATGTTTCGCTGCGTGGACGAGGGTACCGGAGGCCCAATCTGGGGGAAGGGTTTATAGGTTGGCATCGCATTTGTGACTCCACTGGTGTCACGGGTGTCAATAGGCGGCGTAATTAGCTTACTATCAGGTGATCTGGCACCTATCACACATAAAAAAAAACATCAATAGCTGTCATTCTAATCAAGCTACATTTTACGGACTATAGTGATAAAAGCGGAGCTGTTAACTAGCAACATCGCTATATACTCTTCGGCATGAATGGGCCGGCTCGACCGGAGTGAAATCACGGCCTCACACAAAACCAGCGCGAAGCAGCACTGTGCTGTGTTTGGCTGCGTGAGTGAGGGTACCGGAGGTCCAATCCTGGGGAAAGGGCGGTGTTGCGGATGTCTACAGGCGGTGGCAATCGTTTACCATGACCCGCCTGGCACCTTCACAAAAAAAGTGGTTAATTCATTTATTTATTAATTTAATCATTCATTCATATCAAACTACATTTTACGGACTGTAGTGACAAAAGCGGTGCTGTTAACTGGCAACACCGCTATCTATACGCACGGCTATCACATCTGACTCCCGCCTCTTCTCGTTATTCGTAACTTAGTACAATTCGACCTTTTTGTTCCACCCCCAGTATTCTGCTCCTTTGTTTTGCTTCTGACAAAAGACGCACCTTTGAAAAGGAAATCCAGCGAGCGTGTTATGTAAATTAGAAACAGAACAGACTCCTACGGCGTGTGGTGGTATGTTGTAGGCAAATTGCTATGATTTCGTCGGGGGGAGGCGAATTTGGAACGCTAGGCTCTATCTAGGTAGTTACTTAATTATTACTCTTTGTAACACAAAAAGATATACTTACCTAACATTTTGGTAGATACTAACAAGAGATAATGAAATAATTTGAGTACCTAGATGTTACAGGATCCATTCAATGATTGCATAATAATTACTGAAAAGGCAGAGAACCAAAGTCATCGACATTGCTCACCGGATTAGCAAGCTTAAGCGGCAGTGGGCTGGCCATATTAGCCGCAGAACCGACAACCGATGGGGTAAACGAGTTCTAGAGTGGAGACCGCGTCTTGGCAAATGTAATGTAGGGCGCCCTCTGGCTAGGTGGGGGGACGATCTGCGCAGGATGGCTGGCAAGAGCTGGATGCGAGAAGCCATGGATAGATCACAGTGGCGAACAATTGGAGAGGCCTACGTCCAGCAGTGGACTGCGATGGCTGATGATGATGTTACTGAAAAGTAAACTACTAGGTACACTAAAATCAATACTTTTTTAGACCCATGCAGTACGTGAGTACTCACGTCCATGAACACTGAAATGTTAACAACTAGGTACTCATTTTACTATTTGTGACTTGCCCTTGACTTCACACTAAACTCTACCCAGAAGAAGCCTATTCACTCTCGCTTTTAAAATACCTTGAATCATTCGGAAAGACATTCGCAGGAAGGGTGTTTTACTCCCTGGCCAATATTATCTTAAACTAGTCCTTCCCAGACAGCAGAAACTATAGAATATCAATGGTTTTTGACTTTAAAAACGACATTTGGGCAGACAGACTTTAAGGCCCGATTTGACTAATATTTTTCAGATAATAGTCTACCTACCTATGGTATAAAGCTACGAATCGACGAATCGTATCGTATGACAGCATTAAAGGTAGTTATTAGAGATCGGCTATATATAATCTCTCTGCGTTACCAAAAAAAAAGATTCATTCTAGAACTAATCGATTTACACGAATCAATCCTAAATCGGTTATGAATTAGATGCAAAGTAAAGGTAGCCAATGATATTAATTTATAGCTTTGTATACCGGATAGCGAATATTGAGATCTTAGGTTTCGACAAAGAATACACTAGAGCTTATAACAAATGTTAGAGCGGGTTGTGTGTCCTGGCCTCATTGTTTCAAGTTTCCTTCATCATCATCATCATCATCAGCCTATCGCAGTCCACTGCTGGACGTAGGCCTCTCCAATTGTTCGCCACTGTGATCTATCCATGGCTTCTCGCATCCAGCTCTTGCCAGCCATCCCGCGCAGATCGTCCTCCCACCTAGCCAGAGGGCGCCCTACATTACGTTTGCCAAGACGCGGTCTCCACTCCAGAACTCGTTTACCCCATCGGTTGTCGGTTCTGCGGCTAATATGGCCAGCCCACTGCCAAGTTTCCTTACTACAATGGAAAACCCTAGTTTGGGACTGAGACATTCTATTCAAACGGTGTCTTCATTTACTTAATTGTTTTAGCTATAAAATCATGTTGTGCTACAGTAGTCGCTTGCAAAAATTATATACATTAAGCTTTATTTAGTTCCTTACCTATTTTTACACTTGTGTCAAGGCATCTACTAAAATTTATTCGTATCCTTTTGTATCAATCAATCAATCAATCGTTTATTTGTATTGCTTATATTTTTATACTTTTTTTACTCATTTTGATATATTATTGTTTAGTTTTTATTGTAGGCTTGATGTCTTATATCGGTTGAGCGAAAATACATGGCTTTGCTAATATCAGCGACTTTTTACTAGCATCCTTTAAACCAGCGCTTTAAGTTTATATACAGTCCATCGTCAACAATGATTCAGTTCTATGGTTCCCTGGTCTAGTTCCCCTCTTAAAGGGTTGCGAAGGTCAGACGGCAGTCGCTTAAAATTCAGAATTATGGTCCAAGGGTACTCCGGGCTCCAGAGTGACAGTTTTGGACGCAACTGAGAATTACACGCTAAGATGAGAAGATGAGGAAGGCTTTTGAAAAAGATACAAAGATAGAAAAGTAGTCGTTACAGAAACTTATATCTACAATTTTGGCTGTCACTGTAAGCGATTTCTACCAGTGAACATTCAGACAAAAGATTTTTAATTAACACGAAAAGATTTCCAATAAATTATCGCCATGGTACGCTACCAATTTCTTCCACAACAATTCCCATCGCAGCCAGCTGTATACCCCACCGCCACCCACGTGGATAACAAAGTGTTTGGGTTTATTGTATAATATTAAGCGAATACTCAATTCAGATTCCGCTTATTAATGTTTTTTTTTTATTATCAACCCTATCTGCAAATGAACACGACACACAATAAAATTCTCATAGTACCTATATACAATTTCATCAGAGCCGTGTCCGTTTGTGGTTGTATGTAACATTGTAACTTAATTTATATATTTTTTTTAATGGTGGCAGACGAGCAGACGGATCACCTGATTGTAAGCGATTCTGCCGCCCATAGACATCCGCAACACCAATGGAATCACAACTGCGCTGCCAACCTTTTCCCCTTCCCCCCATTGGGCCTCCGGTAACTTCACTCACACGGCGAAACACAGCGTAGGCGCTGCTTCACGATCTTCAGTGAGGCAGTGGTACTTAATTTTTATGAAAGAAGAGATGTGTTTAAAGGAACGTGAAACAATACCTACTGAATAATATGTAGATAGATAGATATTCTTTATAGCACAACAATAAAATGCAACAACGGATAGTACGGTCAGATTCAAAAGTAGCTTAACACTTTAGTATCATGTCAAAGTAACTGTTCTGCCTATTATACTCAGTTTCTAAGGGGTACGTACAAAATGTTACTGTGACATGGTACTAATGTGTTAAGCTACTTTTGATTCTGACCGTACCTGCGAGTACGATAAGGAGGTCTTATCACTTTAATCACAAACAAAATGTATAAAATTGCTGTAAAAGTTGTGCTTAAGCTATCAAACAACCTAGTATTGGAGACAAGATGAAATAAAAAAATACAATTATTCGAAAAAGAATTTGACTTTGAATTTCCAAAAATATAATCCCGAAGGTAATTTTGTTTACATTGTATTATGATAGATACATTGGTTGTGTAATGTGAACATTACCCATATGAATAATGTAATTCGGTTATGTTAGTTCAGGCATGACATTGCTTTATTACGGGATGAGGAAAACCTTATATCAATAGTACAAAGTAGGCAGGATAATATGGATGGCACAGACAAAATGTATGGGGACGGGGAGTACCGTTCTATTCAGGATATTAATAATGCGGTCTCTCTGGGAAGAGAATAATCTAATGAATTAAGGGTGGCTAATACGTTAAGCGTTACGCGGTTTCATACTACACTGGGGCAGTTTTAGAAACAGAAACAGAAACATTATTTATTTGCATAATACACATTTGATACATACATAGATGGTATAAAAAGTATCAGAGTCACGGTATTCAGCCTGCCAGCGGGCGAGCAAATGGTGTTGGTATTACAAAATTCTGTAGTTTTAAAAGATTACATTGATTAATCTAAAATTAATAAGATTTATAATTAAAAATAAACTTTACATGAAAATCTAATGGAACAACCTACCCCTCTCCATCCGGCAATCCGAGTCCCTCTCTATTTTCAAGTCCCGAGTTAAAGATCATTTCTTATCTTCCTAAACCTTTGTAGTTCCTTTCATTGTCTCCTATTTCCCTGGTTACGTATCTATCAATCCAATAAACTGTTTGATGTATGTTTATTTGTTTTGTAATTTACTAGTATGTATTAGTATTTATAGCTAGTACATATTTATTTAAAATAATGTATGTATGTATATACCATACTCGTAGTAATACAATGTCTTTTTTTTCTCTTTTTCTGACTTGCACTGCCTTACCCCTTTTCTTAATTCGCTATACTTTTCCTCTACCCTGAGGTTGTCTGGAAGAGATCGCTATTAGCGATAAGACCGCCTTCATTGTTTTAGTATAATAACTTAGACTAAGATCTGTTAAGTTTGTGCAATAAAGTGTATCTATCTATCTAAAATTAACAAAATACTCAATCATCTAATTATGTGTTGACTAATATTATTTATTAAATTATATATATAAATAAATAAATATTTCACAACATCATATACATTGATCTGACTCCGAGATAGGTAGCTCAAGCACCTGTGTTACGGATATCAGAATCAACAGTGGAATTACAAATAGATACATATAATACTTTTCTTTTGTAAATACATACTTATAAATACATAGGAAACACCCAGACCAATACAAACAGACATGTTCATGCACACAAATGTTTATACCTACTGTGCGGGGATCGAACCCGCAACCCTTGGACCGAAGGCAGCGTTTACTACCACTGTTCCAAACGGGTCGTCAACAGACATTGCCCAAAGGATTGCATGCCTCAAGTGGTAATGGGAAGGGCACATAGCGAGGAGAACAGACGGCCGTTGCGGCGGAAAGGTCCTCGAGTGGAGGCCACGTAAAGGAAGTCGCAGCCGTGGCAGGCCCCCTACAAGGTGGAACGACGATCTGGTGAAGATCGCGGGAATCCATTAGATGCGGGCGGCACAGGACCGATCTGTGTGCAGAACATTGGGGGAGGCCTAAGTCCAGCAGTGGACGTCTATTGGCTGAAATGATGATGATGATGATAATAGTAGGTGCTCCTTATATTCGAAATAACAACAGCAACTGAGGCAAAATATCGGATAATCAAAAATAAGGTACACGGTAGCAATCTCTTTACAAACTATATGCTGTTTTTTTTCCTGAATAAATAAATAAATGTTAAATGATTTTAACATTTATTTATTTTTTTCAGGAAAAAAACAGCATCATTATAATCCAAATAGAAAGAGTAAAATGTCTAATTTTCCTTTTGCTTTTAATAATTTCTACCACTAGTTATCGCAGGCCATGTTGATTCTAACTCTATATATTCGATTTCACTATATTTAAATTAAACAATACTGTAGTTCGCAAAATATAGCCCGACTAGAATGACAGCTGTGACGGGCACATACTCGTCGGCCCTCTTTACGCTTTAGAATACGAACGAAGGCTCTCGCCGTCTCGTGGTCGTCTGCCTCTTTTCCACAATAAAAAAAAACAATTTAATTTTCTTTTCGCGTAGCGGTCATTTCAATATACGCGTTCAAAAATGAAACGGACGCGCAAAAACGAGCAAAATTTCGGTGTTTACGCTCGAACCGGTAGTGGTTTCGTGTCAACATGGATTCTGACGACTTGCGCTTATAGGAGCTTAGAAGCATGTCATTGTTCATACAAGTTGAGCGTTAGCCAAAAGGCGCGCCTATAATAGGTGCGTATAATCGCGCTTCCTCGGAAATCGAGCTTATACGTGCATATAAAACTCTAATCTAAAACTAGCCTAAGGGAGATACCGACCATAAAAAGCCCGTTGCAACGTATTTTTTGTATGCTAGAGGCTACAAACGAGCAAGCGAGTCACCTGATGGAATGTAATCAACGCCGCCCATAAACATCCGCGAAATCAGAGACATCTATAATGTGTTGCCACCCTTTTTAAAAAAGAGTACGCTCTTCTCTTGAAGATCACTAAGTCGTAGCCGTTGGAAAATACTCCTGAAGCCAAACAGGTCCACAGGAGGTACGTACCTAGTATAAAGTTCTGCGGGATGCGCACTGTATTTGTGTCTATTATTTAGAAACAAATAAATGACTTTGAATCTTTTGCTACAGAGATACTGTACAATCTACAGTGTTTGTAAAAGGCCGGTCGCCCGCGTAATGCAGATCAGCCCTATAATGATCCTTGGAAATATATTTTATTATACTTAAAAAAGAAGTCATTATAAGTAATGCTATTGTATACCTACTTCTGAGTAAAATGGAATGTGGTACCTATACAATTAAGATTTCTTTCTTACACGAGACCAGTAGCCGTAAATATAAGAAGTCCCATAAGTACCTACCTTGCAAGCTCTTTTAATATAGAGATCTGTTTGGTATCAATGTATGTGGTTCATGTTTAAGCTTGAAATGGAAAATACTGACATAATATTGTTTTACGCATGATTTCTACCTCTTTAATAGTTTCCTAGATGCTCAAAACACTTTTTCTAAACATTACACCTACATACTGTTTGTTTTTTAATTATTATACAAACATTATTAATCTGATGATTACACAAGCTTTTCCCTAAGAAATATAGGCTCTAATAAAAAAAACAAAACACTTTAATATTACTAGCACAAAATGAAAGTTTTTAAGAAAAGGATATATTTTAATTTTTATTTCTAAAATTCCCTTAACAATAATTTTAAGCTCATGGTCACTAGCAATAATTATTTACGAGATTTCTATAATCTACCTGAAAACTGTAAAACAAAAAAAAAGTACATTTCGAGGCCAAATACTGTGAGTGTTGTGTTTCGAGAACGCGAGAAAATAGTGATTAAGTGAACAGGGGTACCACAGGTGCGCGTAGTGAAATACTGCGAAGGAGGGTAGACCGATTTGTCTTCCAGTAACAACTTACCCGCAAAAATTCAGTTACTCCGTGACCGTGGTTCTAGCAACACCGTCGAAATATCGGAAACTCAAAAATAAGGTACAATCACGAGCTTTAATTTGGATCCTACTCAGGGTTGAATGTCATGTAGCAAACTTCTACTATTAAGAGCTAATATTTTAACGTGTCAAAGGCATCATATTTACCATCGGCAACGTGTTACGGGCAACCGTGCAAAAACGTCAATTTTGAGCGGGAGCATACGATCATTTATTATTTATTTATTTATTTATTCTTTATTGCACTTTTTTTTCGGCGGTAGATCTTAAAAATAACAACAACTGTGCTCCCAGTTAAAATCTTAATTTAATTATTTTTCCACATCAAATTGAAGTAAAATTATAAACAAATCACTACAAATTGAGTATTTTACAAGTGTGATTGGAGGCTGCCCTATCCTATGAAGATATTGTACTGAGGACCACCTACCTGCTGGCTACTGTTCACTTCACTGACTATAGAAACACATTCTACACCACAAACACTGTTCAGTTTTACAATTAAACATGGAAAGTACACCCAAACGCAGTCTTGAAGAGATCGCTGAAGTTTTAGAGTCCAGCCTGATGAAGCGGATGGATGAATTTGAGGCCCAAGTCAATCCGGCTAAGCCCTCACCTTTAAAGGACATGACCCAGCTGGTTGCAGAGTTTTCGGCTTTCAAGACCATTGTTTGGAACGTGATTAAGCTCCTTCGGCAGCAAATAACTGAAGTCTCCAAATCAATTGATGTGGCCGAGATGCGGCTTAGGAAAAAAATCCTATTGCTGAATGGTGTCCCCGAGTCTTCTGGAGAAGATATCAGACTGATTGTTGCTGACATTATGGCTGGCAAACTGGGGATGCGGGACTTCTCTCAATCATGTATGAAGTCTTGCCATCGACTGGGCAGCTATAGGGATGGTCATAATCGGTCAGTACTGATAAAATTTACGGATCAAACGGTCAAGGATGCTGTGTGGAAAAGCAAATCCCAGCTCAAGGGTACGTCGTTCGTGGTAAGCGAGTTCCTAACACGCACTCGCCAAGCTCTTTTCGTCACGGCGCGTACACACTTCGGAATGCGCAATGTTTGGACACTCGACGGAAACATCTCCATAAAACTACCCAACGGGACCCGCCAGAGGATTCAATCCAAGGCGGAGCTTGAAGACCTGCTCATCGCTTTCGGCAAGACCCCTGCGGCCGCTATGAACCACCCTGGCAGTATTGGCGGCAGTAGAAACATCGGAGAAACATCACTCAGCGTCCCGAAAGTTATACCATCGGCGCCCAAAGTTAAACGATCTACCCGCAAGTAACTCATATTTTTAACGTCGTTTCTTATGATTTTTTTTTATTTTTTATTTGAGTTCTTGATACACCCGAAATTATTTTTGTAACTTTTAATCCTACTCCACGTAACTTTTATTTTTATTTACCAATGTCAATGTCATTGTCAAAGTCAACGCAAGTTTTTTTTTTTCTTTCTGTTCACGGCCCGGACTTAACCGATTGATCCCTTGTCATATTTTTTTTTTCTGTAAATGTCAATATAGTGTGTCAGGAATTTTATTGGACCCCATTTTTTTTTATGTGTTTCGTTTATTATTCCGTTTTTTTTTCTTCTTGTTTTGTGAACAGTTAGCCGGCGGGAGGTGCATAAATATTGTACTTTCCCCTATACCAACTATTCTATAAAATATATATTATATACATATATTATTATACATATATACTATTATTTATAAATCATTATAATGTCAGACGATGAACATTTTTTTTCAGCTAATGATACCAGCACATCGTTTCATTCTCTCAATGATTCTGTTATTTCCCAGACCGATACTCTTCGCGACCGAATAAAACTACAATTTCCTGACAGCAAGAATCTTAATGTATGTCACATAAACGCTCAAAGCATTCCCTCACACCACACTGAGCTTTTAGACGCATTTTCCGACAGCAACGTCCACGCGATCCTGGTTTCCGAATCCTGGCTCAAACCCAGTCTCTCCTCCACTAGCTACAGCCTGCCCGGTTATGTCCTCATACGGAATGATCGAACAGGTAAGGGTGGTGGGGGTGTTGCAATATATCTGCGGAGTGATATTGGTTATGACATCCTGGATTCGTCGCCTCCTCTCTATTCGCACTCCATGGAATTCCTGCTGTTAAACATAAAAATGAAGGGTAGCAAGGCCCTTCTGGGTGTCGTGTACTGCCCCCCAGCTATAGATTTCGTTCTGAATTTAGAGTCCGTCCTGGAAGCTCACTCCAATGAATTTGATCATGTGATTATTTTAGGTGATTTCAACGTCAACCTCCTTAAAGCGAACTCCCAATCTTTAAAATTGCGTTCTTTATTCCAATCAGTCAATCTATCGATACTACCCCTGAACCCCACCCACCATAATAGTAACACTGATGACTCATGGATTGACCTGATCGTCACTGCCTCTGATGAAAGTGTCCTCTGCCACGGACAACTTGCTGCTCCTGGCTTCTCCCGCCACGATCTTATTTTCCTGACCTATAAGATCAAGCCCCCTAAACGGCAACCTCAAATTGTCAATGTGCGCAACTTCAGGAAAATGGATGTTGAGAAGCTACAGCTCGATGCCTCATCTCTGGACTGGACGGCGGTATATAATGCATCTACAGTTGACGACAAGCTCTCTCTTTTCAGTACCTCAATTTTGAGACTGTACGATGCCCACGCCCCGCTGCGGTCTGTTAAGCTGAGGCGTCCTCCTGCGCCCTGGATCACTCGGATTGTTAGAGCCGCTATGTCCAGACGCGACCGAGCGTTCAGGCGGTACAAACGGACCCGAAGTGAGGATGACTGGGCACTTTTCAAAAAGGCCAGGAACCGCTGCAATCAGATGGTTAGAGTTGCCAAGAGACGTTATTTTCACCAGAGTCTACTGCACAGCTCATACGCTGATACCTGGAAGTTCCTCAAATCTATAGGTATTGGCAAGTCAGTCGCCCCTAGCTCAGGCTGTTCGTACTCACTGTCAGATCTGAACAAACACTTTTCAACATCGCCCAAGCTACGGGACGACATAAAAGCGCAGACCATACTTGAAATACTTTCAACGCTACCACCACCTATCCAGCCTTTTAAATTTTTTCCAGTTACTGGTGATGAGATTCGTAAAATCTTCTCCTCCTTAAAATCTAAAGCGGTTGGTTGTGACAATATCAGCAGAGTTATGCTGATGCCGATCCTCGATTCCATACTGCCTGTTATAGCTCACATTTTGAACTTTTCCCTTGACTCTGGTATCTTTCCGTCCACCTGGCGAAAAGCTTTTGTCCGTCCCGTACCGAAAATTTCTAATCCTAGTCTTCTTAACCATTTCCGTCCCATCTCCATTCTCCCTTTCCTTTCTAAAATTCTTGAGGCAGTCGTCCACAAACAATTATCTAGTTTCGTCTTCTCAAATAAACTAATCAGCGAATATCAATCTGGTTTCCGCCCTGGCCACAGTACCACCACTGCATTACTAAAAGTCACTGAGGACATTAGAGCCGGCATGGAGGAGTCTAAAGTGACTGTTCTTATACTAATTGACTTTTCTAATGCATTCAACGCTGTCAGTCACGATATCCTTCTGGCCATGCTGTCATCACAACTGTGTGTATCCCCACCGGCAATGGAATGGTTCTCCTCTTATCTTCGAGGTCGACAACAGGTCGTTCGCGTAAACCAGGATTGCTCTGAATGGTGCGATCTTGACTCTGGTGTCCCACAAGGCGGAATTCTCTCACCTTTGCTTTTCTCAATTTTCATTAGTCAAATTACTCGCAATCTGGTCAACTCTTACCATCTCTACGCTGATGACCTGCAGCTTTATGCACGGAGTGATGTTGAGTCTTTTGACAAAACTGTCTCGATGCTGAATGGCGATCTTAAGGCCATCCTAGAGTGGTCGCTCAAATTTGGTATCTCTGTAAACCCTTCCAAGTGTCAGGCCCTTGTCGTCGGTGGCTCACGTCAAGTAGCTAAATTAGAGTTAGACAAGTTTACCTTAAAGTATGACGGTATCCCTATCACCTTTTGTCCAGAGGTCAAAAATCTAGGTTTGTTTATGGACAAAACACTTAGCTGGGATAAACAGATCACTGAAACCAGTCGGAAAGTGACAGGTACGTTGCGGACTCTTTATCGTTTTAAAAACTTTTTACCGTCCTGCACTAAAATCCTACTGGTTCAGGCGCTCGTGGTGCCGCTTTTGGACTATGCCGATGCCTGCTGCACGAATCTTTCGCAAGTTTTTCTTAATAAACTGGAACGTCTCCTTAATAACTGCCTACGTTTTATCTTCGGCGTACGCAAGTACGACCATATTTCCCCATACCGTACTCGGCTTAAATGGCTTCCAATCCGCCAACGCAGAAACCTCAGACTGCTCTGTTCCCTTTTTAGTATCCTTAGAGATCCTCACGCCCCAGAATATTTGAAATGCAGGTTTAAATTTAAAAGCGAGTCCAGCTCCCGCAATCTTCGTTCGAGTAGCCTCCTTAAGCTTTATACGCCTATAAATAAGTCAGCAAGTGTCTCCAACTCCTTCACCCTGTCTGCCATCAGGCTCTGGAACTCGCTACCCGATGACATCAAAAAGTCCTCCACCAAATTTTCATTCAAGCGTTCAGTTCGTGATCATTTTCTCCGCTCACTAGAAATTTAACTCAACTTTTTTTTTCCTTGTTTTTATGACTGCTGTGGCAAGATGTATTGTGTCTGTTTCAACCCTTTAATGCTTACAATGTAGGTTAGCCGGTATTCGTCGCTTCTGTTTTTTTTTGTTTTTTTTTATGAGTTAATTGTAGTATAAGTAGGTTTATTGTATTGTATGGTTATGTTTGTATATTTAATCATATTATATATTACTCACATGTATGTTTATGGATATAAATTTAGTTAGCCGTCATACATATTTCTGCATCGCCTAATGGTTGACTGGTAGAGAATGCTGTATAGCATTAAGTCCGCCAATTGTACTTTACTTTCTTGTGCAATAAAGAATAAATAAATAAATAAATTGCACAAGAAAGTAAAGTACAATTGGCGGACTTTATACTATACAGCATTCTCTACCAGTCAACCATTAGGCGATGCAGAAATATGTATGACGGCTAACTAAATGTATATCCATAAACATACATGTGAGTAATATATAATATGACTAAATATACATACATAACTACACAATACAATAAACCTACTTATACTACAATTAACTCATAAAAAAAAAAAAACATTACCAATGTTTTACGAGTAATCGTTACGTGGATTATAACATTTTAGCTATGTGTTGTCTATATATATATATATATATATATATATATATATATATATATATATATATATATAGCAATATCGTTTTTATTTATGGTACGCAAATAAAGAAAGAACAATATTCAATTTTCAATTAATATATTTTGTCAGCTTGCCAACTGAACCTATGACTTAGAAGATTCCAGCGAAAATAAACTAAACAAAATAAATTATTTTCTTGATTGACACTGACACAAGAAACACAACATATGTTCGTAATTAGAAAACCGTAATGATATCTTTTTGCAAAAGGTTATCGTTTCAAGGGTCGATTTGTAACACCCGATTTTCTACCTATATGATAAATCTAATATTTAAGGTAAATAGTCATGGTCATTAGTATAATTCGTTAAAACATAAATACAGTTAGGAAATAGAATAGTTTTAGTTGGTGTTTTTTTAGCAACTTACCAGACGAACTATATTGTCGTTCTTTTGGCTTACGTTGTGGGTTTAGAGAAATGGCATACTTATTCCATCATGCTAGCTTGTCGAACCTCCTCACGACACCATTTTTATCACGATGGATTATTTAAATTTATAAGATATCTCTGTTTTAATCTAATAAAACTCGTATTGTTTTGTTGTTAATTGTAAGACTGTTTGTCAGTCGCTGTCAGTGTGACAGTTGCTCCGGTGAACGTTTCGTTTCGCGAGCGTTTTGTTTTTGTTGCGCCCGAATGGGGCTTGCTGCCGTCATCATAACTGATGTCATGTGATAATAAATATTATCCTCCACTGGATGTACTTCTTTGGTATTTTTTCGGTTTATCTGTTAAAACCCTCATCTCCGTTAGTGAGTTGAGCGGTGGAAAGATTTCTTTTTGATATTGTAAGTGGTTGTCAATATGCAGTGTTCCATGGACAAGTATTTAGAGGGAAAACTTGTCTATGGTCATTGAGGACACACGACTTTTTTCACCAGAATGGCGTCTGCGCCGGTGTGATATTTTCTCTTGTACTCCACGTTATATTGGTGGAACTTTTGTAATCGGTCGATTAAAATGACCAAATAACGTTTATTTTGTTCTGGGCGACTGTTGGACTGTGTCGATGTTGGAAATGTGTCTCGTCAACCGTGTGATGTGTTGATGCTGAAAATCCCCTTTTGGGTAAGGTTGAATTGTTTTTCGTACTATTCCGTTCGGAAGTAGACACGTGTAGTTTAAAACGTTGGAGTAACCTATTCTCACATGTGAATGTTTCAATGTTCTAGGGCTCCAGGTCCCAGGTAAAAGACTCCAGGTCCCAGGTAAAAGACTCCAGGTCTAGGCCGGCTGCCGCTGGACACCTCCTTGTTATGCTGGAGCGGATGATGACACTGTTTCGACGTGACGGACGTGATCTGAGGCGTTTCGATAAGTAACCCCTGTCTAGTCGCACTTGTAGCTACAGGTATGATGTCCTAACCTTTATCGACCAGCGGGATTTTCCCCCCTTATGATCTGTTCCTGTGGATAGACATTCCACATCGTTACTCCTTTCTGTGGCACAGTCCAACGCCCACCTTTTTCTCTTTCTTTTATAAATTTAGCTCTCTTTGGAAGTTTGATGTGTTCTACTGTCAGCTCCGTTAACTTTGTATCACTACCTTAATTTTACTTGCCTAAATATATGTAAATTTAGTGAGAACTATTTGTGGTGTGTGGTTGCATGCAGCTTGAAGCGGTCAGTGTGTTGGATGGCAGGCTGATCCTCGACTTGAAGGTCGGTGGGTTTCAGAGGCTAGGCCTGGTCAATGAGACTCTCCGGCTGAGACGCGGGTCAGTCTCCCACCTCGCAGTTCGGGTCGCTCTGGGTTGTGTGTAACCCCACTCCACCTTAAGGATTGGTCATCCTCTTATGACCCTAATTTCTGTGTTTTGATTCTGTTCATTCCGGACAGGACACACTAACCATATGGTGGTGGTGTATGTTCATATAGATTTTAGCGTGTCTACACTATCTATATTTGTTTATTTAGATAATAATTTATCTATGTGTATAAATAAAGTGGTTAGCTGCCCATTGTAGTCGGTGACTTCCATCGGCCCTAGTAGTGGAATATTGGGCAACCTGAACTTTAGTCTTATTTTTAAATCTTGTTGGTTTAGCTTAGTTCATATACTAGGTTACTTAATTTAATTGAGATGTACCTTGTTAAAATACTTATTTGCCACATTTTGTAATCTGTGAACAAACATGTGCCGAGTAGAGTATTATTGGGCAAATTTAACCTTGTCCATGTTTTATAAAATTTCATATCTGTAATAACATAAAAATGTTAATTTTTATACCTGCTGCGTAGCATAATGAATAAATACTGTCAAACGTATTAACTTTGCACATTCATTGGATGCCTTTGCTTCGATTGATGGGGGATTTCTAATAATTATTCTTTTTTTTTAATGATCCTTTCTATGTGGATTGCATATTTCGATATTCTTTTTCACTTTGATTTATACCAGTTCTTAAACAGGTACTTACGGCGCCCAACAATATAATCACCCATCAATGTCTGAGCCACCGAACCTATGATCTCTTTCCCTCTCATGCTCTGCCTACTGCCGCTTCGCTGCATAAGTTTGTCCTGGCTGGGGCATCTTGGGCCGACGCTCGCAAGAACCCCAGGGAGGAAAAACGTACCATTACAGATTACATAAGACATTTTAAGTCTTAACTTGACGTTCAACACTATTGAACTAAAGCTTCGATCTTATTGCATTATGAATGTTCTAACGACATTTAACGGAAATGGGTCCCATATTAAAGCTCGTGACTGTACATATTTTTCTGATTAAGAAATTTAATAGTTACTTCTTGCAACTAAAGGTAGGTGGTCTAACCTTTGACGTGATGCGGCAGGTAGTACCACTTTATTTAATGTATTATGTATATTATAAAATACATGGAACTATGCGCACAAATGAAATTCTTCAACTTGAAACTCCAACACCGCAGAACTAAAATGACGACGAGCAAAACTATTAATAAAGGCATAGTGAAATAAGAACTTTGCTAAAATATCATCAGACCGAATTTCGGTCTTCTCGTAAATGACTGCGATTAACTAGAAAGCTATTTTGCCAAGTTTAAACGGCGTGAACTTTGGCGATTGTATTTCAAAACGAATGGCGGAGTGCACTGTACCTGCTCCATTGGAGAGAAGTTCAGGCAATATCAGTTCGCCGATGAGAGATAATGTTAAATGGATAGAGTGGCTAGGTGTGGTTTGTATCTTTGTCTCTATTTTTTTTACATTATGACAGACAAACGAGCAGACGGCTCACCTGATGGTAAGTGAATTACCGCAGCCCATGGACATCTGTGACACACGGAGCATCACAGATGCGTTGCCGGCTCTTAAGGGAGGAATAAGATTTTTTCTTGAAGATCACAAGGTCTCTGGTATTGTTGTGATATTACAACAATAAATATAAATAAATATTTCTAAATATCACGCTATTTTTTGTAAATATCTACTAATAATACATAAAAAACACACCGATCCTCTTGCGGGTAACCCGCAACCCTTGGTCCAAAGGCGTTCACTACCACTGTTCCAAACGGGTTGTTAAAATAAGCAATAAACAATATTATCAGCTATCCGCATTAGCCTTGATCACCAGCCAGATGAGCGTGTGATCTTTTCCATGAGTATCAAAGAAGAACAAGAAACAGCCTCTTAAGGTTGTTCATCACTAAATCGTGGTAAAGAGAGTACAAAGGTTTCAAATTCAAGTTGAGAGTTGAGAGTTTTAAAATAACTGATAGGGATAATGTATCAAGACGGGAATTAACACGATATTTATTATGTGAAGCAACATTCTGTACACACATATTTAGCTCGACGTTTCGGATACGTTTCAGCAGGTCACGAGCGGACTATTATATTTATATTATATTTATATTTATAATAATATAGTTATGATGCAACGCGAAAATATAAAAAACTATTTAACTGATAGGAGTAGGTAAAACGTACCTTCCATCATCAAAACTTTTTGTAATGTTTAGTTACTAAATCCCTTAAGGTGACGGGCAGGGCACACTAGCGACGACAATCGATTTCAATTTTTAGCTACTTGATATGAGTTGAAACCTATTAGTTTCTTAGACATCCTTCCTTAGACATTCGACCTGTGATGTAGTTATAGTATTGGCTGAAGTGGCCTTTACTTACGGCCTTGCAATCAAGATGGCCTCACGGGAAATCTCTATCGTACAAACCCCGTTTCTTGCTCCTGTAAGACAGATTGCAATTTTATATTTTAGTCCTCTATTTAGACTTAAATTGGAAATAAAGTACCTACTATGCATGTATTTCTAATTCTGAAAGTACCTAAGTATGTTTGTAGGTGTTACAGATCTTAAAATATAAAAAAGTAACTACAGTATCCTAAAAATCAAAGAGGAATATTATTAAAAAGAGATGAAGGATGAGATGAATAAAATTACATATTTGAAATGTTGTTACATATTGGCAAGAGCTGGATTCGAGAAGCTATCGATAGATCACGGTGGCGAACAATTGGAGAGGCCTACGTCCAGCAGTGGACCACGATAGGCTGATGATGATGATTTGAAATGTGCCAAAAAAGCTTTTTCATTTGATACCCCACACGGTACCCTTAAGCATTTTTTTTTAAATTCCTTACTCTAACTGCCACACTCAGAGTCGTTGATTAACTTAGTTGGCTACTTAAGAAAATATATTGACATTTGTTTTGGTACGCATAAAGACTACCGATACTAAAGTTAATGAACATTAGCTTAAATGACGTCTCTGAGTGCGGCCGTAAGTCTCTTAGAGGGTGCTGTGGCCAATTTAACGTGACGTCATGTTGCCTATAACCAGAAGACAATCAAGACGCTTGTTCAAATATGATAACTAATTTAGAAGTATGTGGGAACAGATGAACAACCATACATACATACTTATATACAGGTATAAATCATTACCCTCCTTTTTGCTTCGCCGTAGTCGGGTAAAAATATTTACAAAAGAGTGTAGTCTACCCCGCTACTCATCCTGCCCAGAATGCTGGCGGCGTTACCTCTGCTTTGTACGCAAAACCAAATTTACGGAAATATAACCCACAGCTAATTTACAATCAAAAATACAATTATTCGTGTAAAATTACATCTAGGTGAAATATATACATATATATAAATTACATGTAGGTCTTGATGGTACTTATCTGTCAAAAAAATGCTACTTTCTGCTCACTCTAAGAGAATTTTGGTTGACTTAATTTTCGGTATAGTCAATCCCTTGGTTCAATTTTGACCGTAGGAGAGCCACGCTTCGGCCTAAATGGGCCGGCTCGACTGGGTGATACCACGGCGTCACAGAAAATCGACGTACTGCGTTGTGTTTCACTACGTCAGTGAGAGTACCGGAGGCCCAATCCGAGGGAAGGGGGGGCTTAAGGTTTGCAGCGCACTTGTGACTCCACTGGTATCGCGGGTGTCCATGGGCGGCGGCAATTGCTTACCATAGGTAATCCGTCTGCTCGTTTGCCATTTATGAGATAAAAAAAATGTGTGAAACCCTTATTGAGTATCTAGAATAAACCTATCACATTTCGTCTTTTGGTCATACAATTAGCAACCTCACAGCCAGAAAGCTACGATTTGTACATTTATTTGTATCCGGTAACTTTTTGCGTTCAATCTATCTATTAAATTCACCCCACAAAAACTGCATTCCGCAAAAGCATCGCATATCTTTATTTAAAAGTGGAAGACTATTTTGTTCCGTCCCAACTGTAGTTTTTGAGGATCGAATTCCGACTTCAAAAGAGTACCTCTGTTTGTGTGTTAGAGTACACTCGCTACACTAGTGGTTACGAGATTCAATACAAAATTTCCATTTCTGTTCAAACATTGGCGTCGTTTCCTCGATAGCACTCTCGTTTGTTACTCTCAGATAGACTTTTGTGGACTAGTCCGTATAACGTAGCAGTAAAGTTCAAAGTCACCACTTTGAAAGCTGTTAAGTTAGATGGAAATAAGGCGCCAAGGAATTGTTTATTCAAGGGATCTTGTGGGAACTTTTGAAAGGATTGAATTAATATTTTATAGTTCAAACAGGATCATTTTCAAGGGCGAGAAGGTGTTAATCACTGAAATTGATATAATATCTTCATATCTAGGGAAAATTGTTGGTACTAAAAGCGCCTTTAGCTACTTAAATAGCTGACAAATTTTGCCTGTTTCTAAGCTTATATAATATCGCAATATGAAAATTTAATGTTAAAGTCTTTGAGGAAAGCGTTAATGGATTCGCATAAACAAATGTTTATTTTACACTATACCTACGTCAACTTAAGTGGAAAGATTAGTAGCAATAAGAAAATGAGAAGAAAAAATGAGGTGGAAAGGTAATAAAATAATGCTAATAACACTATATAGTAACTTACAATTATAGAAAATTCACAATCAAAATTTAATTAGTTTATTATTAATCTTATTTTAAATGAATAAAAACAAGAATAGTAAGACAAAACTCCTCCTCTAACCTTTTAATTTCCGTCAAAAGACGCTCTGGAGTTCGGTGTACGTTTTGACTATAATTCAGGATTTGCGGAGTCTGATGATTACAATGAAGCGACTGCCGTCTGAGTTTCATCATCATCATTATCATCAGCAACCCACACTCGTCCACTGCTGGACATAGGTCTCCCCTAATGCACGCCACTGCTCCCGATTTTAAGCCACTCTCATCCAGCCAACACCAGCCAGCCTTCGAATGTCATTATCCCATCTTGTCCTGCGACAAGCGTCCTACACTGCGCTTACCGAGTCGAGTCGAGTCTGAGCTTCGCAACCCTTTAATGGGGGAGTCAGACTAACTTAATCATGGTTATACGTTTCAGAAACTATACGAAACATGCAGGTCTCCTCACGATGTTTTCCCTCACCTCCGAGCTAGAAATACGAACATAGATTTGAAACATCGAGAGTTGCATACTGGGTTTCAAACCACGACCTCCCGTTTTAGGCGCGTTTGTAGAGACAAAACTGTCATAAAAAACTATTTTTTTTTAATTATTCAGGCCAGTAGCGCAAAGAGGCTCATTTGCAATAAAATGCTGTAGGCAGACAAAAGTATGTAACTATAAGCTAAATACTTCCTTCATGATAACCAATATTTTCCTTGTTTGATAGGTCCGTCCCATTTGTTACAAGTACGTGGGCTACTTGTACGTGCAATAAAATTATCACACATTCTACGTCAGGTCCTCTTCTATTGGATATAGCGTGGGCAGAGGGTATCACTTTCCATTGACGTAGTTATTTCAATTCATGTTAGAGCCGTAAAAACAAAATGTAGGACTCTGTAAGTAAAACTTAAACCCAATGTGTCGACTCAGGCAATACAAAGGTTTTAAATAGTGTACTTTGGTGTTATTTTGTGCAGTGAAGTGCCACGAAGACTAATATAAGAATCTTTTAATTGTATCGTTTTTAACCTCGAAATCAACGGGCTATGATAATAAGTTTGATATGTGTGTGTGTCTGTCCGTATTATCGTAGCTCCCGAACGTATAAACCGATTTTTATTTTGTTTTTTTTTTGTTTGAAAGGTGAATTGATCGGGAGTGTTCTTAACTATAATAGATGGATCCAAGATGGCCGCCGCAACAAAATGTTGGATTAACATATTATATGAACATGTTTTGGTTAAATATTGTCGCGTCGGGGTCCGCTCTCTACCTATCTATAAAATGTGTGATTTAACAAAACATGCTAAAATGTAATATATACACTCCACGCGACAATATTTAACCAAGAATGTTCATACGTAGGATGTTATGCTCTTGACTGAGCAGTACCAATTTAGTTTTGGACTCTTTGTCGGGGGTTATAAATTTTAATTATTTTTATTTTCGCTTTTTTAAAACTGCTATTATGTGTTGAATGAGCTGTCAGTTAACAACTTACTTGAATCTTATAGAGCTCGGCGTACTCAACAGGTCGAGG
This sequence comes from Marasmia exigua, assembly GCA_019059595.1. Taxonomy (NCBI): domain Eukaryota; kingdom Metazoa; phylum Arthropoda; class Insecta; order Lepidoptera; family Crambidae; genus Marasmia; species Marasmia exigua. The sequence continues at coordinate 15,807,174 of CM032465.1, read as the reverse complement.
GGATGTTTCATGCCGGGGCATCTCTCGCAGCTCTAAAAGGCGCCTTACATGGAATACTGCTCTCACCTCTGGGCTGGAGCTCCCAAATATCAGCTTCTTCCTCTGGATCGTATCCAGCGAAGGGCGGTCAGAATTGTCGACGACCAGGCACTTTCCGACACACCGTCTGTATCTGTCATTGCGTAGAGATGTAGCATCACTGTGCATCTTCTATCGCATTTACAATGGCGACTGTTCCGAGGAGCTGTTGGGCCTTACTCCAGCTGCAATTTTTCACAACCGCACATCATGTCAGAACTGCCAAATTCCATCCACATCACCTGGATGGATTTATATTGACTACAGCGCGTTTCTCACGTCATTTCCTACCACGCACAGTAAAACTGTGGAACCAGCTGTCATCCATGATGTTTCCGAACAGATACGACCTGGTGACCTTCAAGAAAAGGGTTTATTCCTTTCTTAAGAGCCAGCAACGGATATGTATGTATACCTTAGGTGTTGCAGGTGTCCATGGGCGGCGGTGATCACTTTCCGTCAGGTGTGCCGTCTGTACGTTTGTTCGCTATAATGTAAAAAAAAAACCTAATAGAGTTTTGGAATGGTCTCGGCAGAATCCGTAGGTCGATAAAACTAAGTACACCGGCGTCTAATTAAGTAACTGTGACTTTGACTGACTTCGACACTTCACTACCCACTTATTTTCAATAAGTTCACTTGACATTAAATTATCTTCGATTAGAGCCAGAATTATTAATTTGACCGTGGGAGAGCCACGGCCTCACAAAAAACCGGCGTGAAGCAGCACTGTGCTGTGTTTCGCTGCCTGGGTGAGGGTACCGGGGGCCCCATTCGGGGAAAGGGGGGTTTTAAAGGTTGGCTGCGCAATTGTGACTCCGCTGTTGTCGTGAGTGTCCATGCGCGGCGGGAATCGCTTACCATCAGGTGATCCGTCTGCTCGTCTGCCACATATCAAATAATAAAAAAAATAATAAAATGGTATGTGCAATAGATTCGCCCTAATGGCGCATTTAGTAATAACCCTACCTTATACTCCAAAGGTTGTGGGTTCTATTAGAATAAGTCAGAATGGGTAATGGAAACTCAGTTTGTACTGTATGTAACTCAAACAAAATATATTTTCTTGTCACCAATTACACCGCCATTGCTTACCCTCCGCCCGACGACGATCTAATGCCCGGGTTGCCACATTTTTGAAAATCGATTAAAGCCGAATGCAATAATATCGATAATTACATTCGATTATTAACTAAATAAGTTAAATATTAGTTATGATTTGTATTTTAATGTAGTGAATCATACTAAATGCCAACAGTTCGATTGCTACTCTGGACAAAAATGCGTGTGATTAACACAGTCCAGTATGTGCGTGTAATAATGTAATTAAGTATTATATTTATGATTTCTTTTTATTGATATCCTCATTACTTACCATTACTTCACTTTCTACCACGTACCTCCGTTCTGTGGAACGGTTTGCCTGCGGGAGTATTTCCCGACGGCTACGACATAGGGACCTTCAAGAGAAGAGCATACTTCTTTTTTAAAAAGGCCGACAACACATTAGCGATCCTTCTGATTTTTGGATGTTCATGGGGGGCGGCAAGGATTACTCTCCATCAGGTGACTCGATGGCTCGTTTGTCGCCTCTAGGATAAAAAAAAATTAAACTACTTAGTACATAATCATGTCAATGTGTGAGATGTATGGATAAAAAAACGTATTACTTATCTATTCATCTTACGTGATATCATCAGAAACCCACACTCGTCCACTGCTAGATATAGGTCTCCCCTTATGCACGCCACTGCTCCCGATTTCGGCCTTTCTTATCCAGCCCACACCAGCCAGCCTTCGAATGTCATCATCCCATCTTGTTGCAGGGCGTCTAACAATACGCTTACCGAGTCGCGGTCTCCACTCAAGGACTTTACGGCTCCAACGGCTGTCAGTTCTGCGGCTAATGTGACCAGCCCACTGCCACTTCAGTTTGCTAATTCTACTAACGTGATATATACTCGTATTTTACCATAAATACTCTACTCAAAATACAGCAGTATATATTCCTGGTTTACACTTGCTATTCCATTTCAAACCTCCATCTTTTTTTCAACGGAACATACACACATTTAACTTACTGTTTGAACATAAGTTGAGATATATCAGTTTGCCCACAGCCGTAAACCGTGCGACAAAATGCGTACTCGTAAGATAACTTACTATACCCACAACTTCGCGGAATCCTTTTAACAAGTACCGAACATTTGCTGTAAATTTCGCTGCAAAAATATGTAAGCTCCTAGCCAACGGCAAAGGCTTTCAACAAAAAGTGGAATTAGAGAATTCCGTAAATAGCTTATAATGAACATGTATAGAGTAGACACGAAAACTTGACATGAAATCTGAAACCACGTGAAAACGTGGGTGGCAAACCACCCGCCTAGTTATTGTGATCGGCCCAACTCAAGTAACTACAAAACATTTTGCAAATTTGACCGTGGGAGGACCACGCTTAGGCATGAATGGGCCGGCTCAACCGAAGTGATACCACGGCCTCACAGAAAACCGGAGAGAAGCAGCATTATGCTGTGTTTCGCTGCGTGAGTGAAGGTTCCGGAGGCCCAATCCGGAGGAAAAGGGGGTCTAAAGCTTGGCAGCGCACTTGTGACTCCAATGGTGTCGCGGGTGTCCAATCAACGGCAATCGCTTACCATCAGGTGATCCGTCTGCTCGTCTGCCACCTATCTAAAATACATAAAAAATATATATACATAAAAAATGGGGATTTCTTACTTTCTTAATTTAACAATATAATTTTTTTTTTACATAGTGGGAGAAACGAAAACGCATAGACTCCGATGGCTCGGCCACGTCCGAATGAATGGTATCAGGTCGGGGGGCCAAGAAGATCTGGATAGTTGGGTAGAATAATGTAAAAAATACGCATACAATTTTGTAAAACCCAGAGGTACAAACTCGAACCACGACCCCTTCATAGAAAAATAAAATTATTTGATTTATGTATCTCTGTTCGATAATTTACATAATTGGCTTTTTTATATTCCACATTAATATTATTGTTATGAAATTTATTATGTGGATAGGTAACTATTTTTTATGTTGCCCCTACGGGGTGTTATGTGCACAATGTACTGGTTTATTAATGAAGATATTTATTTGGATTGTATGCCTCAAGTGGCAATGGGCAGGGCACATGACTAACCGGAACCGTGGATTCGATCCCCACCCTGGACAAACATTCGTGCGATGCACACTTGTGTTTGTTCGGTGTCTGGGTGTAATATATGTATTTAAGTATATATTTGTGTTCCTCTGTTGTCTGATATCTGTAACACAAGTGCTTAAGCTACTTAGTACGGAATCAGGTCAACGTATGAGATGTGAGAGTTATAAAAAAAAATCATAGCGAGGAGAACCGACGGCCGTTGGGGCGAAAGGTCCTCAAGTGGAGGCCACGTACAGGGAGTCGCAGCCGTGGCAGGCCCCTTCTGGTGAAGGTTGCGGGAATTCATTGGATGCGGGCGGCACAGGATCGATCTGTGTGGAGAACATTGGGGGAGGCTTATGTCCAGCAGTGTACGTCTATTGGCTGAAATAATGATGATGATGAAATAAGAAATGGAATGCGCTCGCTGGTGAACAACTGTCTACATAGAGACAATAGTACCTAAAGCTCCTAAGCCACTACCAACCAAAAGGATTCGTGTTCCCATCAGAAGTAGAACTTTTTTTTTTTGTTGACCCAGGAGAAATGCGTTACGCATACCCATCCGTCTGTAAACGGATGGGTTATGTCGGACTCTCCTCTGGCGACGGCTTCTCCTAACGAGAAGCCGGCCAGAGGCATACCGACTAAAACTCCTGGGACTCTCCCTCATCTATCCATGGGTGGGCGGGTGTCATGGGGCCAAAGCTCAGAGCCTTTCACCACGTCACCCCCCGGACAGAGACGCCCGCCTACACCGCGGGCACGGCGCTTCTCCCCCCGGGGTCGGGGGGAGGGATGGGGACAGCCGAGAGAGTCGTGCCGTCCCCACGAGTGCAGTCCGTGCAATGCCGGTGGTGGGGTTACAGCCCCACGCACCAGCGGACCTGCTCCTCGCAGGGGAAGGAGACGCAAGTATTGGCGTCGTCTCCTCCCTCTACGTGCCTTGCGGATCGCGGGGAACTGCAACAACTATTTCGGTGTATTACCTCATAAATCCCATTAAAACTGCGCGAGTAACGCAGTACCGTAATTGCAGCGTTCATTGTACGAGGTAACCTAATTACACTCCATTATAATAAACTTTCCCTGATTCTGCCTCCTGCCGGAAAATGCACTTTTTGTCTGTTGGAAATTGTTACTAGCTGGTTCCTGACTTTAAATTCAAACCAAGGTTGGTGTTGGGCAACCCAACATTTTTTTTTAATTTACTGTAGATAGGTAAGCGTTTGACCATATTTCACCTGATGGTAATATTTATTGGAGGTCAAAATAAGTAAATTTGACACCCACGAGACAGGCTCTGCCTATCGTGGGAGTCAAAGGATTTATATGTATATTTTCTGTTAATGTGTGTTTTTGGTTAATACAAGTTTTGTATTTGACCTGTAATTTGGTGAAATAAATGATATTTAATTTAATTTAATTTAAGTTTATTAACTATTAAATAACCACTTTATTAAATAACCATGCACAAATGCGGACCCAACATTTGTACGCGAAAAATTGATTCACGTTAAAAGTGACCGCTTTTGGTGGTAATCAATTTTTCGCGTACAAAAACGGACCCAACATTTGTGCATGGTTAATTAAAAAATAGTATAAGTGTTTGCCGATAGGTTGTAACCCCGAAATTGTTCCAAATAGATCCGGTTTAGTAGCTAACAATTAAAAACGAATGGTATCGCTAGTTAGGGCTACCCGTCGCCTTAACGGCTTCGCGCAGTTTTTCAAGTACCTTTGGCTTTCTATGAAAAAGCTCAGTCTAGGACAGGTTAGGCTACACGTCTGTGTATAATACATGTAAATATATAAATATGACAGTGCTTGCCAATCATTGTCTTGGTGAAGATTGATTTATATTAAATATAAACAGGGACGCCATGACGTCAGTATGTGCGTTGTTCAAAACTTTGTTCGGTATTTGTATTAATTATTGAATTTATGAAAAAGTGGCTTTAAAATCCATAAGCGAATGAATTTAATACTTTTTAAAAGGACTTGCCCGTATAGTTTTGTAGGCTCACAAAAAATACGTAAGTTGTCACTCAGATTTTGTACATAGTTCGTAGTTAGTAGGGTAAGCAAGGGGAAAAGCGCTCAGTGGGTAATAGCGCCCACCTCTGTAGCTCTGCCAAAACAGTACATAGCAACACGCTACGTTGTGTGGATGGCGAGGGGAACCTCGAACCTACAACGATGCGATCGGCAGTCAGCCCGCGTCATGCGACGGTGAAGTGCGTTTCTTTTTTTGCGCCCGCTCTGATCTAATATTTCGTCTCATGATTTTTGTCGGTAAGTCTAAAAGACTGATCTTCAGTACTAATATGCTAATTTGTGATTGTAGACTTGACCTCGTTAGTATTTTGTTTAATTATAATGTCTCTTGTTTGATATTTTCCAAGAAACATGTTTGGGCGTTATTAGCCCGGACCTCGAGCGGCATTACCCGATGTCAGAGGCAATGCCGCTCAAACATGATTTTTTTTAAATGTTTTTTACTATTAATGGGTCTAAGATATAAGCTTCTGTAGTTAAATTGTTGACTAATAGATAATTAAAGAATTTATTACGTTTCATAATTTTCATTTAAAATAATTAATTTAAAAAATACACATGTTTTTCCTTAAGTGAACGCCATTCCCCCCTCCTTACCCTAGTGCATAGTTAGTGGTTATTTCTCTATTTAATTCAATTGGAAATTGAAATCACCGACCCATGACACAAGAATATTATGATAGGGCCTGATTGAATTTAATTGGCTAAATATTGTTACTCTCGCCTGTTGCGGTTGCGTTGATTACTCAAGTCTAATTATCCTGGCCGCAATATTAGCCCGCTAATTAAATAAACTGTCCATGAGGTAAAGCAATCCATACATTATGATAAATGATAGATCTGTTCTGACATTTATTAATATAATTAGTTGACTGATTCAAACAATAATTATAGCTTTCCAATATTTAGATCTTTGTGTGCTAGAATTGAACAGTCATGAAAAAAATGCTATTACCAAATATACGATTTAGAATGACAACATTTTTAAGAAACACAAAAATTAACCTTTTTTTTTAAATAATGGTAACTTATTGTACATCTTTTTTTTAAAAACAGTAACCGCTGAGTTTATTGCTGGTGTCTTTTGGACAAGAATCTCCATTCTGACCCAGTGGTAAACATTTTGATATTCATAGGGGGTTTTTATGAATTTAAATTGATAAAACTATTTTAATTTTCATAACTTAAAATATTAGCTTTTTCACGCAACTTTGTCCGTGTGAAATAATTAGCGGGCAAGATTAAAAACTATTATGTAAGTAACTAATTTTACTCATTGTAAATTAATGAATGCATGATTTTCATGCTTTTAGCTAAAGTATCTTTTATACCTATCCTTTCCCAAATGTGTCTTAAACTTTCATTCGAGTTTTTTCTGCCTTGTTTATCTCCACGTATTGGTTATAGGTCAAAGTTATAGAAATACTAAGGCGTTGACGAGTTAAGGCCACGCCTTTCTAACACCCAAAGGTGCTTCCTCCCTGGGAGCTTTTTTTATGCTAGAGGCGACAAACGAACAAGCGAGTCATCTGTTGGAACGTAATCAACGCCGCCCATGAACCTCCGCGAAATCAAAGAGATCGCTTATGTGTTGCCGGCCTTTTTAAAAAAAGTACGCTCTTCTCTTGACGGTCCCTAAGTCGTAGCCGTCGGGAAATACTCCTGCAGCCAAACATTTAGATGATGATTTGCGTGTAACATAAAGTTACAGATGTCAGCATCAGTAACCGAGCAAAGTGAACCGAGCATTACATTGCGCACCTTGTAATAATACAAAGTGTACTATTTTGATGCAACTTGTAACATGTAACATCAATACGCACCCCTTCTAGCTGGCTAATGCTCGAATTCTAATCTATATTGTTACATTACACGCAAGTGTTCGCTATTCAGGGAGGTATTGTAATGTAATGCTCAAAGTCGAATATATAATGTGTAACATTCCACGCAAATCCAGGTAAAATCTTATTTATGGCATGGTTGATCGTGGGAGAGCCACGCTTCGGTATGAATGGGCCGGCTAGACCAGAGTGATACCACAGCCTCACAGAAAACCGGCGTGAAGGAGCACTGTGCTTCACTGCGTTATTGAGGGTACCGGAGGCCCAATCTGGAGAAAGGGAGGTTTAAAGCTTGGCAGCGCACTTTTGGTGTCACGGGTGTCCATGGGCAACGGCAATCGCTTATCATCAGGTGATCCGTCTGCTGGTCTGCCACATATCACTTAAAAAAAAATGCTCGTCAGTGAGGGAGGTAGTGTTATAATGTAACGCTAAAAGGCGAATCTTTAATGTTACATTACACGTGAATGCCCCCAGGTTAGGAAGCACCTTTATACAAACTACCTGCTCCCATAGACTACGTGAGGTACGTGCCAGTGCTACAAATTCCTGAGATCTCCAAAGGCGACCGCGTCACGGGGAAACCTACTCAAATTTCACTGTTAAATAAACCCAACGTAATTAACTAGCAAATAGTGCAGAGTGCGCAGAAGGAATGTATCCGAAATGCGAAATTTATAACTCTAAAGTAAACGAAATAAGGTTCACATTTGAAGTTGTGGCGTACCTATTGTTCGTTAGTAGACGTAAATGTAACTTACAAGAGTTACTTGGAGAGGTACTTCAATAAAGTGAATGTAGGCTTGAAAGTTGTGTCCTAATTTTCGATTACGAAAAGTAATTTTCTCAGGATACATTCCAGACAAGATTGTAGAGTGCTGCCAACTCAGTAAATAAAACCGTATTTTTATGTAGTAGATGGGAGACGAGAAAGAAAGAAAAAAAGAAAGAAAAATTTATTATTTTGGACATCACAACACTATATACGAATATAACATTAGTAACGAGAAGACTGCCGATGTTTATCGATTTTGTTAGTGGAGTCGCAAATGTGCTACCAACCTTTAAACTTTTCCCCGTACCCTCACTCATCTGGCGAAACACTGCGCATTCCATAGGCCTCTGCCATAGCCTGGGAGAAACAGCTCGGTACTCTCAGCTATCACTAGTCCCCCATCCAGCTTGACTGGGTTAGAAAGTGTCGGGCGCGCAGTGTATGTGGTCCCTCCGCCTGGAGAGGGACGTGAAGAAAGGTTCTTTAATCCTTACTCATGTCCCCTCCCCACTCTGGAGATGAGGGGCGTCGCTGGGACTTAGTCGATAAACCTCTGACCGGCTTCTCGTTAGGAAAAGCCCCGCCAGAGGAGAGTTTGACATAACCAGCCTGCCCCTTGGTAGACATTACCCAGCGTCAAAAAAAAAGAGTTAATTCACGCTGGTCTTCTGTGAGGCCATGGTAACAGCGGACCAGCCTGATAGGGCTGATCCGAAGTATTGCTCTCCCACGGTTGTCTGGTATCTTATTACTGTGTTAATATTAGTAAAAGTAACATACACGCCCGTTGCTAGACCGTGTATGGACCGACAGAAACATCCTGAGGAAAACTAAGATGCATCTTGTTGCCACTCTTGTCTTTTCCATCTTTCTGTGTGGCACAGAAACTTGCACTCTTAATAGAGTTGAACGGCAACAAATCGTAGCGTTCGAAATGTGGTGCTGGAGGAGTTGGCTCGGAATCCATTGATTTGTGACTCAGACTAATGAATCTATGTAAACCGAGCTTAAGATTCCAGTGAGACTTAGCACCACATGCTTACGGAGGAGCTTTGAGTTCCTTTGCTCACATCGCCAGAAAGAGAGATGACAACCTGGAAAACCTAAAAAAAAAAAAAAAAATAATTAGAAGAAAAAAATGCCAGCAAAAGAATCTACAATTACGAAAACAGCGTGTAGATTTAGTTGATAGCCTAGAAGTATATAGTAAAAAGTTAGATGAGAGTAGGTATAGGTATGAAACCGAAACACAGGAGCTACAGGCGGAAATCTCGCGGCTACACCGGTCTTTGGAACATATGACCGGCAATTACAACTCTGCCCAGGCTCAAATAAGCGAACACATCCTCGCTACAAACAAATATATAGATCAGTGCAGCTGTCACTTGGTGGTGGGCCACTCTGACCAGCACCAGGTAGGGAACGAGCCGCAGCTTCAAGAAGAACCTGAAGAAGATAGATCTAACTTTATATTGCCATTGCCATCAACAACATTATTAACCAATGATGTAATAATATTATCAGATAAAATTGGAGTTGGTTATGGACCTCTTTTAAATAAAAACTGTGTGTGTAATGTGACCAATTATTGTATGCCTGATGCTTCCCTAGAGCAAATAATAGACAGGGCCAAAAGCTGTAACATAAGTAAGGAGACAATAATCATATTAATGATTGGAAATGCCTCAAATATCAATAAAAGAAATATTATTCAGGGGTTCACAACCCTTTCAGGGCTTGATGTGAAAAAAATTATCTTGTGTGCGTTTCCCTTTTCTAGGTACTACACTCCTAGCCAAAATAACAGTATTCATTTGTTGAATACATTATTATATAACTTGACATATAGTCATAGTGACAAGTTTGTGTTTTTTGACACAAATAAATTTATTGATAATAAGTTTATTCTGACTGGCAAAACTTTTTATTTGCCAAATAAAATTAAAAATGAATTAGCTACTCTGTTAGCGTTTAATATTAAAAACCTGGTTACTCAGAGTTTGGAAGTGATTCCAAGTAATTTAAATTACAATATGAGACAATAGAGGAGTCCTCTAGCAAATCAATAACAAAAGGAAACCCTAGTCATCTGAACCTTATACATCAGAATATCCAGGGTTTGTCTGGCAAAGAACTAGAATTAGAGTTATTCTTAAATGAAATGAATATCCATATTTTATGTATTACAGAACACTGGTGTCTTAACATGAATTAATTATCAATATAGATAACTATAGCGTCAGTAGTTCGTTCACGAGAAAGTTGGCAATCAGAGGCGGGTCAATTATTTTATTGAAAAATACAATTAAATTTAAAGAACGTAAAGATATTGTCTCACTCTCAGTTGAGCGAACTATTGAGTTAGCGTGTGCAGAGCTGGAGCGGCATGTCATTGTCTGTGTGTATAGGCCCCCAAATGGGAATTTTACCATGTTTGAATCCATTATGGAAGAAGTTTTGAGCAAAATATGTTCATCTAATAAAAAAGTAGTTGTTTGTGGAGATTTTAATATCAACATTTTAGATAACTCACAAAACTCTGTTAGGTTTCTGAATCTCTTTAAATCATTTAATTTACATCATCTTTTCAACGAACCCACGCGAGTCACACCCACCTCAGCTACTTGTTTAGATAACATATTTTGTAACTGTGAAGTTATGGACAAGTCCATAATAAATTTTATCAATTCTGACCATAGTGGTCAAATGACTGTGTTTGAGCACCGTCATGCCCCTTCTTCATATAGTTTTGTATGTAGACCAATCACTGAAAACCGTATAAATAAATTTAAAGAAACTATCTTACAAAAGTTGTCTACATTGTCCTATAATGAAGGAAATGTAAACCAACATTATGATAAATTATTTAATGTCGTTGAAAAAGAATTTAATGGTATCTTTACCAAAAGAACCATTAAAACAAATACCTCTAAAACCAAATTCGGTGACTGGGCCACTACAGGTATTTATAAAAGTAGAAAGAGGTTATTTGAATTGTATGATATTAAGGCCAACTCTAATGACCCAACGACATTAGAATATGTTAAGAAATATTCAAAGCTATTTAAAAAAGTATGCGCAGTGGCCAAATCAAATTACTTTAAAAATAAGATAATGAAAGCTAGTAATAAAAGTAAAGCTACATGGAAAATTATAAATAAAGAGACTTGCAAAAACAAAACACAACACAGCAAGCTCTCTCTTAAAATTGATGGTAAATCTATTGATACAGACTCTGAAGTGGCAAACACATTTGAGTCATTCTTTTCAAACATTCCAGTCACTACCACTAAAACATTAAATTCGAGCCCGCATCTCGCTGCTTCTCTCATCAAGTCGCATGTAGATGAGTGCACCACATCTTTTAGATTTAGTCATGTAAACTCAGAGATTATTCTTAAAACATTAAAAGATTTAAATATTAAAAAGACTGAGGATGCATGGGGAATTTCGATAGATATAATAAAAAATATAATACACTCTATCGCACCTTACTTAGCTATAATATTTAACGAATGTGTTGACGAGGGTCAATTTCCAAATAAGATGAAAATTAATAAAATCATACCTTTATTCAAATCTGGAGAAAGGAGTGACCCGTCTAACTTTAGGCCAATATCCATATTGCCAGCACTCAGTAAAATATTCGAAAAAAATATATTTACTCAACTTTTATCTCATTTTAATATTAATAAATTACTGCATGAAAAACAGTTTGGATTTACTAAAGGAAAATCCACTACTGATGCAGGAGTGGCTCTTATCAAACATGTTTTTGATGCGTGGGAGAAAAAGCAGGATGCAATAGGTGTTTTCTGTGATTTGTCGAAAGCATTTGATTGCGTTAATCATGAAACACTATTGATGAAGTTACGGCATTACGGTGTATTGAATAACGCACTTGATATGATTAAATCTTATTTGTCTGATAGGATTCAAAGGGTTAATGTTAATGGAATCGACTCTTCTGGCGCTCCTCTATTAATGGGAGTGCCCCAAGGCTCAATATTGGGGCCTTTGTTGTTCTTAATATACGTAAATGACTTTCCATACTTTACGAAAGATCTATGTGAGATAGTGTTATTTGCTGACGACACTTCCTTGATTTTTAAGGTTGATAGATATAAAAAAATCAATTGACGACGTAAATGATACTCTCTCACAGGTATTGCACTGGTTTACGACCAACAATTTACTTCTTAACTCAAAGAAAACTAAATGTGTAAAATTCACCATGCCAAATGTAAGGCAGGTCGATACAAGTATTAAGATGAACAATGAATCTATTCAAATCATTAATTCCACCGTTTTTCTCGGTATAACTATAGATGCGAAATTGCAGTGGAGTCCCCATATTGCTGCCTTGGCAGGAAGACTAAGTTCCGCTGCATAAGCAGTAAGAAAAATTAGGCGTCTGACTGATATCGAAACGGCAAGACTGGTCTATTTCAGCTATTTCCACAGTGTGATGTCATATGGTCTACTGTTGTGGGGGTCTGCTGCTGACATACAAACTATTTTTGTATTACAGAAAAGGGCCATCCGCGCTATATACAGCCTTAGATCACGTGACTCACTTAGGGAAATATTTAAAGAAATAAATATTTTAACCGTGGCTTCCCAATTTATCCTCGACTGCATTATGTATGTACGTAAGAACTTGCACACTTTTCCAAAAAAGTCCGATAGTCATAGTCTTAACACCAGAAATAAACATAGGCTTGCCGTCCCGGTCCTCAGACTTCATAAAATCGGTAATTCGTTTGTTGGCTTAAGTATTAAGATATTTAATAAGCTACCACAAAATGTCATTAACCTATCACTGGATAAGTTTAAGTCCCATATTAAAACCTGCCTAATGAAGAAAGGTTACTATAGTGTACAAGACTATTTAAATGATAAGGATTCTTGGTCATGTTAATTCATTAATCTTTTGAGTTGTTATTCATAGTAGTCTATTAACTTTCATAATTGTATTTTTTTCTCTCTTCTCAATTGAAACTCTGTAACATCATCAATATTTGAAAAGAGTAACTACTGAGTTTCTTGCTGGTGTCTTCTCAGTAGAAATCGACATTCCGAACCAGCGGTAGATAATATGTACTATTTTGACATTCATAAGTGTTCTGTGTGGACCTAAATTGAATAAAGAATTTTTGTTCTTATCTTTATCTACCTACTTCTAGCAGGAAAGGTGAGCGGAAGAAGAGGCAGAAGCCTCATGCGCTGGTCCGATCAAATAAGCTCAACCTTAAAAATTAAAGTCTGTGATGCGATCCACGCGGCAGAGGATAGAGTGAGCTGGCGGAAGATAGTCCGGGAAAAAAATATTCATCGAGATCACGCACGCACACAGCACGGACAAACGACGCAAGGAGGAAGACCTTCCCGTTGTCACTCTCTGTGAAATGGTTTCCAGTCGTCTCGAACAAAAATGACAGTTCCCTTTATATTCCACTTTGTGAAGACGGGACAGAGATACAATAAATTTATTTTAATTTTCCAAGTGAATAATTCATGTCGCGTTCGCCCACCTGTAGTAATTAAGGCAACACGAGTTTTCCTTTCCATTACTTTTCAACTAAGTGGAAAGGAATTAAGGGATATTTTTGTTATTTTCTTTAAGTCAATTAATTATCTATTAGTTGGATTGGAAAAAGAATTGTTCAGGTGGCCTTGATGGCGCCATGGCGGTGGAACGTTCCGAAATGCGGGAGGTTCAGGGTTCAATTTTTGACTGACCGGATGGCGCAATTGGTAGTGACCCTGCGTCTTACGCCAAAGGTCGTGGGTTCAATCCCCACCCTGGACAAACATTCTTGCGATGAACACTTGTGTTTGTTCAGTGTCTGGGTGTAATATATGTATTTAAGTATATATTTGTGTTCCTCTGTTGTCTGATATCTGTGACACAATTGCTAAAGCTACTTAGTACGGAATCAGGTCAACCTATGAGATGTTGTGAGAATTATTATTATTAAAAATTTTGTAAGGGATTGCCTCCGCCCATGGACACCTGTCCTGGTGTAGCGGCATTCAATTGCCATCATGTTATTCCTCTCTTTGTCTGCCATTTCTTAATTTTAACGTATTCTTTACTTCGGCTTCGCAACACTTAAAGAGGGGAACCAGATCAATTAAATCATGGTAACACGTTTCAGAAACTATCCGAAACGTGCAGATTTCCTCAGGATGTTTTTCCTTACCGCTGAGCTAATAGTAGAAATATGCACATAGATTTGAAAAATTTAGTCTACCATCTATCCCAAAAAAAAAACTTAGTAGAAATACAGGAAGTTTTCCACAAGCAGCGCTTCGCTAAAGGTCTATTTTAGACGAGCTGAGCACGATCTGAGCGCATGCTGAGCCACTCTGCTCGCGGTGCAATGTAGTATAAGGTGAACATAGTATTCTGCAGTCCCTTTGATTATCGAAAAACCTATTATAGTCGAAGCACAGTCAAGCACGTGATAAAAGCTCGATCGTTGCTCATTGGTAGGTCCACAGTACACGATTTTTTTCTTGGCTTACCCAGTGTAGACCCATCTTAAAATGGTGTCTCGATATTCTTTTTCACATCATCATCTATGGCAGATGTTTTTGTCACATGCACACACTGTAAACTAACGATCGATTACCATAATTAAAAGTTTTTTTTAGAAAATTATTTTAGAGTATTCAGATATTAACCAAAGTCTTAATTCTCGCACCCGCTCATTTCCTCAACCACCTCTGAAATTAATTTTAAAATAAACAGCATCTTGGTATACCGCCCATTCGTCGGTATAAACTTTGCGAGGATTCCATCCAGCCTGTTTACCTTCGAGCCTCGTCCAGCGCCTCATAATTAGTTTCAATGTTTACATTTTCTGATACCCCTGCTTGTAAGACATGCCTTGAAATTGCGTACATAACTCCCCCCACCTTGCCGTTTCGTAAACGTTCCTGGCTTATATAATTTTCTGTCCAAGGGTTGTTTAAATAGGCCCGTTTTTGTTTGAACACCTTAATTTGAATAATAAATTCTGGTTGGTGCACCAAGATGGTTAATTTAAAAAAAAGGTGATGCGGGGAATTTGTTGTGAGCATCCAGAGATCAATCCTTCTAGGGATATAACACGGACTATAAAGTGGTAGAAGTCAAATTTCATTAATCAGTTCACATGCCTCCTTCCCTCTCTGGTAGGCTTGGTACCCGTCCACTGGGGGGCACCCCCAGTGGACGGGTATACATAAGGCGCCTCCAAAAGGCGGTGAAGTTGGCCCATTGCAATCCAAGCCGGCGGCATTCCTCTTACGCAAAAAAAGCTAACGTTAGTGTAGGACACCGTAACTCATTGATGTGACTTTAGGAAGACTGATGCCCGTTTTTTATGTGATGACGGCAGACGAGCAGACGGATCACCTGAAGGTAAGCGATTGTTGCCACCAATGGACATCCGCAATACCAGTGAAGTCACAAGTGCACTGCCAACTTTAAAGTCCCTATTTCCGCGGATTAAGCCTGCGGTACCCTCACTGGCCTGTAAGGCCGTTGGTGATATCACACTCCCACATATATTAATTGGATCAGAAAGAAAGTCTTATAGAAAAAAAAATGAGACAACTTCATATACATTGTCCTGGTCCCAAAGTAAGTTTTTCCTTGTACTATGGAAACCAAAAACAACAATGATACCATGCACACCCAGACCCAGCACAAATATCTGTTTCATCAACAAATATTTGTGTTGATGCGGGAATCGAACCCGCGACTTTTGCGTCCCAATCAACGTAAAACTGTATCTCTTTGTATTTCAACGTCTTATAATAATATCAATAATCGATGTGCCCGAAAATATATACATGACAATGCAAAAGGCCGCTATCCTGAACACGTGTCGTATTGTTCGTAAGTTCCTGCAGGACGATGCAAATCATATGAACCCAATAACAGAAGCTGCGGCTCACTTGGCCTAGGTCCGTGAGTCCAGTATGAGCACCAAAATGTTTTTAACAACCATTTTGAGACAAAAAATGTTTACAAAAAAAAAAATAATCACAACAGGACTCTCACCTCTATCTTGCCTTAATCGGCCATTCAGAGTGGGATATCAGAGCTATATAGTCGCAGGGTGGAAGTGAAAGATGCATAAGTCGCGAGTTGGCACAGTGTCTGCTATAGATACTTGGGTGTACACTCCTCGACATCCTGAGCAACACACAACAATCTTGCCCCCTTGTCGCTCCTTGCGAGAGCGACTGTTTAGGGAGCCCATTCAGTGTGCGTGCGAGTCACCGCCTGCCCATTTTACTCGTGATTTTCATCATTGATCGGGCAGGCGCCATAGTCCTTCAATAGTCCCAGTTACATAGTCCATCAGGACCTCAACCCAATAGCCCAGATTCTTTTGTTTCCACTTCTTCCAACAGTCCTACATCAACCAGGGACTGTCCTTGGCTACACTCAATTGTGTATACAGGGATGGTCGTTGGCTGGTCTCATATCACTTTTAGAGTAAATTGAAAATGGAAAGGATATCTACTTGTTGACTTCAGCTCCACGCACGCCTTCCAAAAATCCGACAACGGCAAACATAGTAATTCATTTATTTCAGGCAACATGATACATTCAAAAATATTTCATTGGCCCATATAATAAATGTCTTACAATCTAACATACATACATATTAAAATAAAATTCACATTATGTTGTGTTTACGAGACTAAAGCTACGCTTTTGCCCAAAAAGCGTGTAGTACACTTGTAGAGTCCAGCCAGCGAACTTTACACTTAATACCGTATTTATCCGCTAACACAGCTTGTAATCACAAGTGGACAAACAGGCTGAGAACACAAACAAGTACCCTAAAGAAACCTTCGCTTGCCTAGCGGAAATTGAACTAAACTCCATCAAATACACCGAATATACGCAGACGATGCGAAAGTTTGTACTTAGCTACTCACCTTTCTTTATTTACGCTCCCTTTGATCTTCGCATCCAGGTAGCTTCTGAAATATCCGTCTGAGCAAGTTTAATCTACGCCGCGACCGGCAATCGAGCGGTAAGTCGTTTTAAATTAAAACTTGTCGACGATCCGATCCCAAGGATTTATAGCAAAGTTTCAACCGAAAGAAAAAGTATCGATCCTTGGGTCCTCATACATACATAATTGCTTTCACCTAAAGTTGCCTTTTGTTCGGTTTCACTTGTATCTTACTTAGCGGGCCCGGTCTGATTGCCTTGTTAGTGCGAACGAGATGCTTCGCTCCAAATTTAAGAAAACTGCTAAATCTAATTACGTGTGGATGGGTTTTATTCGGATTATCTATGCGAAATTTCGCAGTCAATTTGCATTATTGACTTACATCTTCGCGGTTTGAGTTTGGCAATTTTATCACAAGTTTGGAGAAATATTGTTATTAGGAATAAATTATTCATTGAACTTTTAAGGTGTTTTCATTTTCGCTAACTTCATTGGTAGCGTCTCAGTTTAACTTATCAAATGAGGATGAGGTTGAGGATTTAGTTTTAACTTTTTTTTTTAAATAATTCATATTCTGATGACTTATTCAATTAAAAAGTAAGTACATACACTTAAAAAAAATATCTTGTTTTCAGGCGGGACTCGAACCCACATCTTTCACAATCCGTGTTGCTGTCTACGAAATTTGTAAGTGCTTGATTGAACTGCCACCCGGATTGTGGAAGATGTGGGTTCGAGTCCTATCTGAACATGAGATGACATTTTAAGTAAGTTATTTATTTAAGAATAAATTGCAAAAGATTGCTATAAAAAATATCATCATCATTGCTGCTTCACACAGCATTGTGCTGGTTTTGTTTGTGGCCATGGTATCACTACGAATTTGCGAATTTGAAATGAGAAAAGTAATAGTTCAATTAAGTTATATTAGAATAGTTTAAGCGCTCAACGTTATTTAAGTGGTCATATTCTGGTTCTAACATAGTAATTTTAAAATGACCTCTAGAGTGCTGACTTTTAGTGTAACTTTAGATCCAATATTTGACGACTGATACTTCAAAATTGAAGGCCTCTACTAACAAATTGGACAAATAAAGTGGAATTAATTTGTTAGATTGGAGTTGGGCGTTTGATCTAAATGAACTTGATCAGGGCCGGACTAACTATTAGGCATAATAGATTTGTGTCTTGGGTCCCTGGTAGTTATTATTATAATAATAATAAATATTTTATAACATCACATACATTTATCTGACTCCGAGATAGGTAGCTCGAGCACCTGTGTTACGGATATCAGAATCAACAGTGGGATTACAAATATATACACAATAGTACTCTTCTTTTGTAAATACATACTTATAATACATAGAAAACACCCAGACCAATACAAACAGACATGTTCATGCACACAAATGTTTGTACTGTGCGGGAATCGAACCCGCAACCCTTGGACCAAAGGTGTTCACTACCACTGTTCCAATCGGGTCGTCGGGTATTATCTTTGGCATTAATATGTGTCATAGCCACCTGCACTACTGATGTACGGTACAGAGAATAAAAAGGTTCGTCACCTTAAGGTAAATTTTCGCTTGCAGGGCAAGAATCATTTATACCAACATACCGTTTTAAAAATAAATGCCTTGATTGAATTCTTTAAATTTTCTTTAAATCAAAACGAATTAATGTTGCTACAAGCAAATCTGAACTTTCTGATCTAACAGTTAAGCATAATTTTCTGTGGAACAGGTAGACAGAATAGATATTCTTTATTGCACAAAAACAAAATACAAGCATGATACAACAGCAACAGACAGTACAATAAGGCGGTATTACTCTGATAAATTTAAGAAAGGTATAATAAGTGTTCATAGCAAATCAAACGAATCAATTTGCAACCTGCCGAACCTTTTCGTTCTTTGACTGTACCAGACTATGAGACAGAAGACCACATAGAGAACACTTTTTACGAACTAACTAGGCTAACTTTTTACTAGAAATATACCTGATGGAAAGCAATGATGCGTTCTAAGTTTATTTATTTATTAAGGACAACCAACAAATCTTACACTAATTACATTGTATTTACTTAAGTACTATATAAGGCTAAGTGCAGATTCTCTAACAGGCTGTCACGACATGCAAATGTGAGCAGACTAAATAGAGAAATTTAAATAAAAAATAACAAAATTTAAAAATAGCCAAATTGCACCAGACAGCTACAACTTGAACGAATCAATTATAGTCCTCTTAAATTTGTGACTGCTACATGAAAAAACATCAACTCTTGCCGACCTCTTCATCAATCCGTTGTATTGACGATTAAGTTTAAAAAACAAGCATTTTTATATCAATTTTATTCCTTATTTCGCATGTTATTATTTATTTATCATAAATAATATGACAATGGAGTAATTTGAAATGGTCAGTAGGGTTTTAAAATGGTTTAAAGGGAAGTAACAGTTACACTTGAGTCAAAATTCGTGACAGTCGGTGTCATATTTCATTCATAATTAAAGAATAAATGCTCTAACTTCTACCGCGAGTCTTTGCGTGTAGAATAGTATACAGCTAAACCACATGCGAGGAGTTGCGTCTCCATCTCAGCTGGTGCCAATGAGTTTTACAAAACTTAAGCACACTCTATTAAAACTTGGCCGGCGCTTGAGGAAAACATTGTGATAAAACTTACGGTTGGTATTTGATCTGAGAGTATTTGATTTGAGAGAGGGAAAATCGGGTGTGGTGTGACGTCATTTATGACAGTGAATTTGCTTTATGATATTGCTTAATATAATAAGCTAAGGCAAATGAGAATGAGAGCAGAGCGATGGTAGCGCAGTGGATAAGAACGCCCCTTCCATGCGGGTGATCGAGGTTCGAATCCGAGCAGGCACCACTGGATTTTTCAAATCTATATGCGAATTTCTACCATTAGCTCGGTGGTGAGGTAGAACCTCGTATGGAAACCTGCACAGTTTCGGATAGTTTCTGTAACATGTAACCGCGTGATCTAATTGGTTTGGTTTCCTTGTAAAGGTAATCCGCTTGTAACCAAGCGTACCCTGGGAATCACACCCTGAGATGAGACAACTAGGAATCAAATAACGCCTGTCAGGTTATAGTTCATATAAGGGTGTTCAAAGGTTGGTAGCGCACTTGTGACTCTACTGGTGTTGCTGGTGTCCATGAGCGGCCGGCAATCGCTGATCCATCTGTTCGTCTACCAGCTATCGCATAAATATATACTTTGGACGTATAGTGCAGAAGCCACTGGATAGTATAGAAAAAGTGATCCTAACTGGGAAAAGAACAGGCAAAAGGCGACGAGGCCTGACACTCTTTCTCCTTTAAGAAATTAGACGTGCTTTCTTTGAGGTATACACGCGCAAGATCGCCACAATTGGCGACAATTTAAAATAATAGGGGTTTCAATTCTCAACATTTTTTTTATCGGACCCAGAGTGTGTGGTAATTATACCAATGATAATATAAAAAAATCTCAACATTTAAGGGACCGACTGAGAAAGAAAAATAGTACAGAAATAGAATAACATTTCTCACCTCGAGACACACTTACAGTAAGACAGGCCGAAAAAATAAAATTAATCGAGATAGACAGCTGAAAAATGTCACAGAAATAACAGTGTATCGTGAGATAGATTAGGTCCCGCCCTCGGCAATTCGGTAAAGGTTTCTGTATATGCCACCTACTCGTACAGGTATTTTAGTAAACCTGGTAATCATTTGTCATAACATTTTTTTTTTATTAAAGGCTCTGCGTCTTGCCGCAACTTGCCAATGTCAAGTGATTAAAGAGACACGTTTCTTGTTTTGTCAAAATATACTCGTATAGAGGTATTTATGTACAATTGAAAACTGTCTAAAGTTTTGTCTCTTGTGAAAAGGGGCAATTGAGCATGCAATTGATACGTATTGATACTTATCAATTACTATACTACTGCCTCTCGACATTCACTGCACTAGATGCATTTTCCACCGTTTATAATGATATAAAATAGTAAAAAAGTATTTATTCTCACCATAGATGACGACCCGCTTGGAACAGTGGTAGTGAACGCTGCCTCTGGTCCAAGGGTTGCAGGTTCGATCCCCGCACAGTACAAACATTTGTGTGCATGAACATGTCTGTTTGTATTGGTCTGGGTGTTTCTATGTATTATAAGCATGTATTTACAAAAGAAAAGTATTATATGTATATATTTGTAATCCCACTGTTGATTCTGATATCCGTAATACAGGTGCTTGAGCTACCTATCTCGGAATCAGATCAATATATGTGATGTTGTGAAATATTTATTTATTATTATTTATAGATATACAATTATTTTTTATAATTATTTATATAAACATACGTTCTTATGGAACAAAACAAAATACAGTGTAGGTAGTTTACAAAAGTTAACAAACTATACGTTATCGGCACAAAAAAGTTTAAGTACACAGTAAAGAAAACTATAGCGGGATAATACCTGAATTAGGAAATTCCTGTATCTCAGGATATTAACCCTCCACCCTACAAAGGGTCGGAAAACTATTCTTAATAAAGTATTCCTTATATATAACAAAGACAAAAAACTAATGTTTATGTTGGCCGTGTGGTCACCGGCAGAGTAGAATAGGCCACCCTCACTCTTACCGAGGTGTCGTAAAAGGCGACTAAGGTAAAGCTGCTGGCATGATCATCAGCACCTAGAGAAGGAAAACTCTGCATTTATATCAAAACCCTCGCCAACCCGTCTGCCAAGCGTGGTGAGTATGGCAATTACCCCTCATGTGATTAAGGGAGGCCCATGCCCCAGCAGTGGGGACTTAAATGGGCTGATGATGATGATATATTTTAAATAATAAGTAAGTCAACTAACATTAAGGGATATTATATTTACGGGTACAATATTACACCTCTTAATCATATCTACGTAATTGATATTTTATAGCAATCTTATGCGATTTATTCTTAAGTAAATAACACACTTAAAAATTTCATCTCGTGTTCAGGCGGGACTCGAACCCACACCTTCTACAATCCGGGTGAATGTACTACCAATTATACCACTGAACGCGTTACTTAGTCGACGAAATTTGTAAGTGCTTGATTCGACATGAGCTGTCGATAGTCTCATCAATATTGTAGGTATATTTACAACTAGCGGCCGCCCGCGACTCCGTCCGCGTGGAAAAGTAACTTTTTACCCCCCTTTCAACCCCTTACAACCCCCCTTTCGCAATAAAAAGTAGCCTATGTCCTTTCTCAGGGTCTAGATTATCTGTATACCAAATTTCATTTAAATCCGTTGAGTAGTTATGGCGTGAAAGAGTAGCAGACAGACAGACAGACAGACAGACAGAGTTACTTTCGCATTTATAATATTAGTATGGATATCTAGTGGAAATATTATTACAAATATTTGACCACCAGTTAATATTGTAAATATACCTACAATATTGATGAGACTATCGACAGCTCATGTCGAATCAAGCACTTACAAATTTCGTCGACTAAGTAACGCGTTCAGTGGTATAATTGGTAGTACATTCACCCGGATTGTGGAAGGTGTGGGTTCGAGTCCCGCCTGAACACGAGATGAAATTTTTAAGTGTGTTATTTACTTAAGAATAAATCGCATAAGATTGCTATAAAATATCAACTATTGATTTAGCAGTCTCATCTTAACTGGTGGTCAAATATTTGTAATAATATTTCCACTGGATATTGTAAATATACCTACAATATTGATGAGACTATCGACAGCTCATGTCGAATCAAGCACTTACAAATTTCGTCGACTAAGTAACGCGTTCAGTGGTATAATTGGTAGTACATTCACCCGGATTGTGGAAGGTGTGGGTTCGAGTCCCGCCTGAACACGAGATGAAATTTTTAAGTGTGTTATTTACTTAATATCTACGTAAAATTCATATTATACTTCCATAAGTATACCTACACACACATGTACACTCGAGTAATTTTAATTTAAACCATTTTATTTATTAATTATTTTTAAAATACATTAGTAGTACTCATATATTAAAATAAAATTACTATAATTTTTTTAGTTGCTTGGTAATTTAAAGAATTTAAGATTTTTTTTCCTACAACACTTGTCGCCAGTCACCGGCCTGAAGTTCTCGCAGATCATTCTCGACGAAGTCCTTTCAGCGATACCTAGGCCGGCCTACCGGGCGTCGGTCCATCGGTCGGCTCTGGTATGCTTTCTTTACTAGACGATGCTCGTCCAGTCTCTCGAGGTGACCAAGCCAGCGAAGACGATGCGCCTTGGTCTCGCCGGTGTAGATGTTAGGTGACTGGCGACAAGTAGTGCAGGATCGATCAAAGTGGCGTTCTCTTGTTTCGGAGGCCAAGTCTCGCTTCGGGTCGCTGAGCCAGTGGAGTAAGTATTTTTTTAAGCGTGTGTTTTAATGAGGTTCTATTCATATTAAAAATGATTTCCTTGTCGTTAAAATATGTACTGAAAAGATATATGTTTGAAAACCTTGAAAAAATATAAATGAAGGACCGGTTCTTTGCCCTCTCATTTTACTAATACAATTTGGTCCTCCATTTTGTTTACAAACTTAATCAGCAATTTCGTTTACATTGTGCATTTCAACACTATTTGTATTTTCAAAGGAGCTCGATTCGCAGAAATAGCCTCAAATAGTTTTATGCACAAGTTTTAATCCTAAACGCGACGGGGATCGTCCTCTTAAGCCCCTCTAAATTAAAAAGCGACTGCATCACGTAGAATCTCGATCTGCCCAGATATTTGCCTAGATATTCCTGTAGTAAACCATTTGAAAGTCTGGATAAATAAAGAAATTGATTTTTAAACTGGCGCGGTCTAGACGTCTCATTGTGACGTTGTGTGAGTTTTTTAACTTATTTTTTGCTTTTGTTACTGCTATTTGTTGTAGTGACTTTATGGAAAAAGATTTTATTTTTCGCAGCACAGTTTGGGTTTTGATTGGATTATTAAGGATTGGTTAAAACTAAAAATGAAGCTTCAAACGGTAGATTAATGCAGTTAACATTTTATGCAGTTACTGATTCAGTAGATTTTTTTTTATGTGATAGGTGGCAGACGAGCAGACGGATCACTTGATGGTAAGCGATTGTTGCCGTCCATGGACACTCGCGACACCAGTGGAGTCAATGGTGCGCTGCCAACCTTTGAACCCCTTTGAAGCACATCACAGTGCTGTTTCACGCCGGTTTTGTGTGAAGCTGAGGTATCACTGCAGTCGAGCCGGCCCATTCATGCCGAAGCGTGGCTCTCCCACGGTAAAATAAAATTTTGTTATTTTGACTTTGATCAGATCAGCAGCTAAGGCGTAGGAAAAGATGGCTGGATGGATTTTGTTATGAGGCCAAAGCTCTCAGGTAGATAATACGGTATTTAATTTTTTTTTTTTTTTTTTGTAATCAAAAGACCTCATAATGATAGAAACATCGTTGAAAGAATTACTTGATTCTCATTTAAACTATTTGAGGTATCACAACTTTAAAATCACATTATTTTGGGCAAACCCAAAACGCTCCATACAAATGATTAATAAGATGTGACGTCATATACAAGTATTTTGTATGCATTTCATTTGAATTTTGTATGGTAGCTATATCAAATGTTTCGTTTATATCAATGGTTCTATAATAATCGTTGGTGCAAATTGTATGGGTTATTCAATGGTAAAACCGGCTACACGTTATATTTGAGAAATTTGCTATTACACATATTTACCTATATTTTGATAAAATATTTATATTTTGTAAAATCTCGAGCTTAGTCAAATACCCTATTCAGAAAGAGATTCGCAGTCCGCTATTTAAAAAAAAACACTGTCCTCGAATAGTTGGCAGATCATCCTAGACCTCGTCATCGCTTTCCATCAGGCGGGATTGTGGTCTATAGTCTAAGAAAAAAAGTTTTCATTAAACTCGTAGTTTCTCAGTTGTACTGCAACATGCTGAACAATAAATCCTTGTGGCGAAACCTGGATGCATTCAGTCTTATACCATAACTCAGTTCCATGCATCAACTTTTTTTAGAATGATGTATGCAAATGCTTCTTGCACTACATTTGATTCAAAAAACTCACAACTTTTCAACTATCGCGTAAATGCTTTTACAAGGAATGCTGATCCGAATAAAGCTTTTATTGTAGTCGAATTGCCTCTTTATTTATTCAATAGTGTTGGTTCTAAAACCGGCCAAGTGCGAGTTGATTTTTCTCATAAGGGCTTCGTAATATGAAAGTAGGTATTGACAGATTTTTATATCTCTATCCTAGAATGTTAGTTAAATAAATAAAAAATAAAATAAATAAATATTTTCACAAAATCACATACATTGATCTGACTCCGAGATAGGTAGCTCAAGCACCTGTGTTAAGGATATCAGAATCAACAGTGGTATTACAAATATATACATGTAATATTTTTCTTTTGTAAATACATACTTATAATACATATAAACACCCAGACCAATACAAACAGACATGTTCATGCACTCAAATGTTTGTACTGTGCGGGGATCGAACCCGCAATCCTTGGACCAAACACTAACCACTGTTCCAAACGGGTCGTCATATAGTTATTTATTACACGGGCAAATGAAGTTGAAGGCGTTTTGGACGTGCAGTGGAATTAAAACAGTTTGTGGAGAATTTGGGTATATTCCAAGCCGAAAATAAAAAAAAACGTGACTAAAAGAGGTAATAAATAATGAGTAATATGATTGAAAAAAATATTAGCTGTCAAGCTACGGAATTTTTTCGCGACGAAAGCTATCAAGACAAACATTTTACTCCTTGAAACTATAGACACACAGCCACCGCGCGAATCCTTTTTACAGAAAATAGTAATTATAAAAATTGGAATCGCGTCGCTAACAGAAGTGTTTGTAAAATGTATCTTGTTGCGTGAAATAAATGGATTGTCAGCGTCTTACTCCCGGCTCATTGACGTATCTGATAATGGAGAATGTTCACTAATTTTAATGTGTAGCCCTCCTTAAACTCAGTTGAAAATAAAAAATATGATTCAAACATTTACTACGATAGGTCGTGTAGTTTCCGTTTTGATTATAAAATACACAGTTGTAAAGTGACGTCATCACCGTCCCAGTAGGTACTTCAGACTCGCTTGACCTGGCAATACATCGCCACTGCCTCCATCAACTTGGTTGAAAATAAAAAACATGACAGATAATAATATTACGATACGTCGTGTATTTCCCGAGATACATACTTAAAATAAAATAGTTTGACGGTCACATTACTAGCGCAGGATCCTTCACGATGTTTTCCCTCACAGCCGAGCTAAAAGATAGATAGAAAAATATACTATGACCTGCTACACTCACTTCGTTTCGGGACATTCGATCTACTTTATACCAATAGATGTCGCTAGGTGTCGATTACATCGCGCAAGCATTTCGTGTTTTGGATTGGCTATCTATAAGCGTTTCCGCTGTCTGTGCACTTTATAAATAGTATAGATGGACGAAATACTCAACTTAAAAAAGTATGCATTGTACAATATCGGCGGTATTATCGCTGGAAGCATTTCTACCAGACAACCTTTAGGCCTAGTGGTAGACAATTTAATTATAATAAATCCATTGGTACATACTCGGATTTTAAGGACTTTCGTTAGGAAAGCACACGTTGCCATTTTAAATGTTCTGTATGGCCTAAATATAATAAACTATTTTATTCATTGTACTATTTTATTGAATTAATTAATGAACTTTTTTAAGAAGAACGGGATTAATTAACGAAATAAAGTAACTGCTTGACCAAAATACCACTAGATTTTTTTCCGCAAAAAGATTTTTCGTTAATAGTGTTTGTGCAAATAAACATGTTTGCCATTTGGAACCTGAAAAATGTTGTCTTTGTTTTCACCTAGACAAGATTACGTTGAGTTCAATGACCTTTATACTCGACTGATGAGAGTGTGGGTTTTTGGCGCGGATCCATGCAATAATATTGTCATGTAGAAGTTATATTCTTTATCACCACCGGGTTTTTTTTTCTATACAGCTGGATAAAATACTATTACTGTGGAAATTAGTTCAGCAAGTCCAGCAAAAGAATTGCGAATTCAGGAATTCATTGAAAAATACTATAAGTAAAAAAAAATTTGAGTATAATAAGTATATCTGGATTTTTTTTAAATGTGATAAGTGTCAGACGAGCAGACGAATTGCCTGATGGTAAGCGATTGACTTCGCCCATAGACACCCGCAACACCAGTGGCGTCACAAGTGCGCTGCCAACCTTAAAACCCGCCTTTACCCCGGATTGGGCCTCCGGTACTCTACGAAACACAGCACTGTGCTGCTTTACGCCAATTGTCTGTGAGGTCGTGGTATCACTGCGGTCAAGCCGGCCCATTCATGCCGAAGCGTTAATATATTAATAACACTATTGTTATAATGTTTGTCCAGGGTGGGGATTAGAGAATATTTTTTCATCATTGCGCACGACGTATTGACCCAAATTTTTGGGGTTGATGACCTTTATTGCATGTAAAGAATGAATACAGAAGTATTATAGTAAACCCAAGGACTCACGGCGGACGGGACAAGTATTTCATTTATAATAATGAATAATATAATTATGACAGTGAAATTGCTCATAAATATCAAACCATTGTCAAAGTCAGGAAAAGCCATAGTGTAAGCCTTTAGCAGACTCATCTTAGTGTGTAATTTCAGCAGTTGCAGCCAAAGCTGTTGCTTCGGAGCCTGGGATATGTTTGTAACATGACCCAGGATTCGGGAAGTCAGGGTGAGGAGGGGGAGGAGACGCCGAGCAAATGAACGTCTCCCGCTCTCCGCGGAGGGAGGCTCCCTCTGCTGCCTGAAAGGGACGGCTCAGTTCTTCCGGTTGCCCTTATCCCCTCTCCCGGCACGATCGCGGGTGGAACCGCCTAATCCACCGTACGGGCGGGCAACCGCCCGGGGAATATCGTGGAGGGGGTTTATTCCCGCTGTCCACCCTCTTCATGTCCACCCCGGGTGGACAGTGAAACAATTGTTAAAAAAAAATCCGTTCTCCACCGCCTCTTTTGACCAAGAAGGGGTGGACAGCGGGAATTTTTTAAACAATTGTTTCACTGTCCACCCGGGGTGGACAAGCAGAAGGTGGACAGCGGGAAGAAACCATGAAGGGAGTCTTCGGCTGTATTAAAATGATAAGCCCCAGTATGAGCCATGAAGGAGAACCGCAGAGGGTTTAGTGGGTTTGCCTTTGCCTGACTTTTCTTTAGGAGAAGACCCCCGCCAAAGGAGAGGCTCGCTTAACCCGGCTGCCTCCCGGTGGCCTGGTACTCATAAGGTAGTCAGCTTATCTTTTGAGCCGGCGGCATTCCCCCTGCGAAAGAGAAACGGATTCGGGAAGTCTGGTAATTACATTAAAGCGACCGCCATCTGACCTTCGCATCCCTTATACAGGGGAACCTGACCAACTGGATCACGGTTACACTTTCAGAATCATTATCTCAAATATTGTAGGTATTCACGATTTTGAGAAACTATCCCAGATATGCAGGTTTCCTCACGATGTTTTCAACAGTCTATCATACAGTGTCTGTTGATTGTCACGAACATAAAAATTACTTAATAAATATTTTCATAGTTTCGGTGGGTAGGGCTAAAACAAGCCGCGTGGGCTGATACAATTCAATGGTTTTAAATTAGTGTCTACTGGATTTTAGTGTACATATTTGGTGTTTATTTGTGCAGTGAAGTGCCGTAAAGTAATCCTAAAAATAAGAATCGTTGTATTGTATCGTTTTTAACACTGCTATTGTGTGTCGAGTGAGTTGTCTCGTGACAACTTGCTTGGACCTAATAGTCTTAAAACCTGCGATTGCTTTTAAAACACCGGCGTTTTATTTAGTGACTGTGACTTTGACTGACTTCAAATGTTAAGTACCTTTATTCTCAATAAATTACTTGACATTGGCGAATTATCTTCGGGTAGAGCCATTATAAAAAAAAAAGCTTATTGTAATTAAATAAGACACATTAATCTCATGCAAATCGCATGTTTGTCATTTATAATATAACTCACGCCACTACATGTTAATGGTTGAAATATGCACGCATCAAGCAGTGACGGGATACAAAGATCTTAAACTTTAATTTCAGATACTGGTGATTTGTGGGCACGGGCGACCATGTTTGTCTACTCTACGTGTAATAATATGAGTGTGGTTATCTACAACGTACGAGAACCGACGGTCCTGCCTCCAGTATTACATTTACATAATGTACTTAGCAAGAAGAGCCGCATACAAAGGCTCTCGGTAGAAAGTGATGAGACAGTATCGCGTCAAAGAAAAATGAATTCTTTCATGGTGGCACTTAAATAGATATTCGTTTGGAGGCGAGTGTTTTGCTAGTATTAAATTATTACGCGGTATTTTACTCGAGAGACTGGAGTGGAGTCTTCGTTTGTTTCTAAACGTACACTTTGTATTGAGCTTACTTTAAAGAGTGTGGATATGTTTGGGCAGATATCATATTTTAGGGGATTGTATACTTTGAGTGTTTCTTCTGAAATTATTTCAGTAAAGGACGATGGTAGATTAGTGCATAAGAACGCGCCTTTCGTCGTAGGTTCAAATCTAAACATACACCTTTTTTATGTGATTGGTGGCAGACGGATCACCTGATGTTAAGCGATACCCGTCGCCCATGGACACCTGTGACACCAGTGGAGTCACAAGTGCGTTGCCAACCTTTAAACCCCTCTTGGGATTGGGCCTCCGGTGCCCTCACTCACACTGTGCTATCACTCCGGTCAACTCCGGTATTAGATGACCATTTCACTCCCAGACGCTGCGTGTTCGTAGAGCGACCATATTTTTACGGCGCAGTTCAACGAGGAATTGGGCTCAGTACAAACGGCTTAAAGTTCTTTTTTTAATGCTAGAGGCGGATCAACGAACAAGCGAGTCACCTGATGGAAAGTAATCAACGCCGCTCATGAACATTCGCGAAATCACAAAATCTTTTTGAAATCGACATCTTTTTGATGACCGCTAAGATTCGGAATCCGTGTTGAAACTGTTTTTTTTTAGAAACAATTTTACAAACCAGAGTTTTTCAACTCTGGTTTCAAATTTGTTTTTCAAAATTGTTTCTGGTCAATCCAGAATCCTCAATGAAAATTTGAGGGTAAGAGAATAGAGTCTGCACTTATAAGAAACAAAATATCCTAACATTTTCACATTTATTATGCACCGTGAAGTTTTGCAGAGCACTTGTACAAAGGATGCCAGTCTGTAGTGAGCCATAGGATGTCGTTTTAATGAGTGCTGGTCTGTTGCCCTTTTGAAGGTAGTTTGTTTTTGTGCAATAAAGAATATCTATCTATTTTTCTATCTATCTATACTTAAGATTCCTCAATTAGTGCATATGTATATTTTGCTCTGTAGATAAGAACGAGCCTTTCATACGGCGGCCATTGTGCGGATCCTAGCATGCACTTTTGAATTTTTCGACTCTATATGCATATTTCTACCATTAGCTTGGCGGTGAGGGATGACATTGACATTTCTTACCGCACAGTAAAACAGTGGAACCAGCTGCCGTCGACGGTGTTCCCGAACCGATACGGCCTGGTGACCTTCAAGAAAAGGGCTTATTCCTTCTTTAAGAGCCGGCAAAGCATTTGTGATACCTCAGGTCCTTGGTAGGCAGTTATCACTTACGATCATTTGTGCTATGAGCTCGTTTGTCTTCTTTAATGTAAAAAAAAACCTGCACGTATCGGATAGCTTTTAAAAATTCTGTATACCTATAATATTTGAGTAAATGATTTTAAACGTTTGACGTGTTAAAATGAACATATCTATCACGAGTTCGGTGGTGAGTTGGCTAATCCATCTTGGTCGTCACTTTGTCACATGTGGCTTTGACCCACATCAAAACCCCTGAGGTGCCCATATCAGCGCAGTCCATCGAGATCGGGAACCTCACAGCGAGGATTGCCTTGCCATTTTACCTTTACTTAGTGTAATGCAGCCCTTCTCTGCTGTACGACATACTAGGATACCCAGTAACGTGATCCCCCAAAGAGTTACACGCTGCGCAAGCCACTCTCCAGAAATGGGTCGCTCACGTACTCCGAAGACCCGTTAAAATTACCGGGCCTTCAGAGTACGTCAGCAAAAGGCAAATTCCTTTTACGATAGGCCAAGAACACCTTGGCAGTATTCTACAGGGCACTGTCGCCCCACTGCATATACCAACACTGTGGTAAAACTTAGTAACTGAAGTCACAAATATTCTGAACTTGCAACTAGAAACGGTATAACGAAGCACTACAGTAAATAGAAGACGTCTTTCAGTAGTGCCAGCAGTTGTAACCTCAAAGCCAAATTGAATAATGCTTGAGGAAGCCTCGGAATCATCTTTATAGCTTTGTTCCTTCTATCACACAGTAGCGTACATCTTGCAGTCTTTCATAATGTTTGTATAACATCTATTGAGCATTCTTGAAGCCGTACCTTGGGTAGCTACCACATCTGCCCATAGAATGTTAAGGCTATCGCTTCCAAAGCCATTATACGGTTTAAGTTGTCCGTGGGCAGGCCCAAAGGAGACAAGCTCTGTAGCAGCGGAGGTAACAATATATCAAACATGGTCACAATAACCAATCTGAAACGACCACTCAAACAATAAATATTTTTACCTAATCTACGAGTATACTGACCCACTGGTGAGCATTTTTCCCCCAAATCCCTCCAATGCACTCTATTTAACACCATTTGTGACATATCTTGGGCAATGTTGATGTTGATGGTGGGCAAAGTTATTCAGGTCATCGCACCACTCTTTTTAGGCCTACCTCATCGGTGTCCGACGAACTGTCATTTGTCATTGAATGGCAATTCTGGTCCATCTTTCCGGGTCCATTCGACAAACATGACACCCACTCCCACTTCAATTTAGCAGTTTCCTATTCTATCCAATCGCTTTACATCCAGAATAAAGTAAATAATGATGACAGTTAACAAAATTTATCCATCGAACACATAATGTACACCACCGCATAGTGCAAGGAAGCGAATTTTTGTGTATACTCCAGTATTTATGATTCCATGAAAATAATATGAGAGGTTCGGTATTAAGAATACCAAATAAGGGAAAAGAGACATCTAGACTTAGTTTTCAAATATTGATGAAAAGTCGTGAAAAAAATTATATTACAATGTTAATTAGTTTTGAAATTTCAAATACACCGTGTCATGCACGAGGTTTTCAAAGGTAAAGAAGCTAATAACTCGTTAAAGTGGTATGAAAGTCCTGCTTAAATTAAAAGGAGTTCCCGATGCGAGAATCGCAAAATTAGACTATATAATCCCCATTAGCGCTAATTTTATAGTCCATAAATTTAAATGCAGTTAAATTAACATAAAGGTGGCGCACGTTGCGGTATGAAGGAAGCTATTATGCAGGTCGCAACGGATCGCCCGGTTTAAGTTTCATTGTACAGTTGAGCTTGTTTTAGAGTGACGGTAAATCTCGAGCCGTTTTACGGTTTGGACCGAGTCGCTGTGAAACGCATTGCAAAGATAGCAGTCTTATTTGGGTTTGAGTATACAATTGCAGTTGCAAGTATAGGCCAGATTTTAAATGGTTAAGCGCTCATGTGGTTTACAGTCTAGTCACGCGGCATTTTACCATGGTCGACTTAAAATACCTAATGCTTAAAGTCTTATAGCGCTGTTACGTATGACATGTTGTCATTGCTGCTAAGTATAAAATGCTAACGTATCGTGATGTGCCTAGGAAGATCACGATCAGCCCAGTTTAACGTGATTCCTAGGCTACATGACGACATTAATTTCATCGTGGGAGAGTAACGCTTTACATAATTTATAATGGACCGGCTCGACGGGAGTGATAACACGGCCTCACAGAAAACTGGCATGAAGTAAGCCTGCGCTGTGTTTCACCGAGTGAGTGAGAGTACTGGAGGCCTGATTCAGATGGAAGGGGAAAAAGTTGGTAGTGCATTTGTGACTCCAATGATGTTGCAGGTATTCATAAGCGGCGGTAATTGCTTACCATTAGGTGATCCGTCACAAAAAAAAAGTTTTTTTTTTATAGAGACACAGTATATTAGCTCTCCTCAGCCTGACAGTGAGTAAGAGAAGAGCCCAGGTTGCAATTACAACGGAAAGTATGAATATTGATAGTCCATGAAAGCAACGTTGCGAGTGGGAAGATAGAAGACAATAGGAAAATAGTGTTTTAATATCTACATTACTCAAAATGCAAAGCAGTAGCAATTACTTCGATGCTAACTCCCTCCCAGTAGGTGGAGGCACTTGACGGTAATTCTTCGCGACTCACCTGCACTCAGCCAGGTGTGAGTACATTACGCGCCTCTGTGATTGCTTCGCTATAATCAACTTGCGATATCACTCCAGGGCTGCAGCGAGGGCACTCAATAAATAAATTGAGACAACATCACATTTATTATCCTAGTCACAAACTAAGGTTTCCCTTGTATTATGGAAATGGAAAAACGATTGCGCCAAAAACGCCGAGACACACATACACACATATGTCCGTTTCATCAACAAACATTTGTGTTGGCGCAAGAATTGAATCCGTGACCCTTGCGTCTTAACCAAGCGCGCAAACCACTCTGCGCTAAACGGATTCAACTTCTCAATATATGTAAATATCGATGACAGAATGACTTCGTTAATATAAAAAGTATCTGACACAATGATATAAAAGTTATTAATCACATAATATAGGTTTCAATTTGTCATTTTTCAAAAGTGTAATAAAACGGTTACTTCTTTGTGACGTCACGAAGGAGTTAGATGTATGCAACGCGTTACAACCTTGTTTTACAGCTCTGTTAAATAAGTCAAAATCCACTATTCCATCTAATTAACCCGGCTACGGTGAAGCAAAAAGGAGGGTTATGATTTTGAACTGTATGTATGTATGTATTGTTGTTCATCTGTTCCCTCATAACTTCTAAACTAGTTATCATATCTGAACAAATGAGGTGTCGTTAGAAGCGTCTTGATTGTTTTTGGGTTAACGGCGACATGACGTCACGTTAAATTGACTATAGCGCCCTCTAGGGGACTTAGAGTAAAGAACTAAAAAAAATGTTGGACGATACCGTGTGGGGTATTAAATGAAAGAGCTTTTTTAGCACATTTCAAATAAGTAATTTTTATTTTCATAACTAAAAATATGTTAAATAAAAATAAAGTTTAAAAACTAAAACCCGACTACCAAAAAAACACGCTCTAAAAAGTACGAAACAAGAAAATTGTCTCTGCTTAAATTATTATGCCGTATTGCCGTGGTCGTATGCCTTGTATTACTGTAGCAAAACAGATTCATTATAATAATAAAATAAAATTAACGTACAGTAGCGATAAGGCCCTCAACATACTGGCTATGGTTAAGATTCCAACGAATTTCCATGCCCAGCATGCTTAGGCTAGTACATGGTCTTAGAGAAGTGCTCTGGAGAGAAGGGCGGGGAAGGAATAGGGGGATGTCTTAACCGTGAAGGCACACTCTTGAGTTTTCTTGACATTGAACTTGACTAGGTTTCCGGAACCCCAGTTAATAATGAGGTCCAAAACTCTGTCGAGCTCAGCGACAAGGCTCTCGGCAATCACTGCCCTATCGGTGTTAGGCCGACGGAGATATCGCCCATAGAACCGTGCTGTGAAGAGGGTGGGCGATAAGACGGATCCCTGTGAAACATCTGCATTGACTGACATGAGCTCTGATGAGCATCCATCCGCTAAAACACGGATTTTTCGCTCATGTAAAAAGCCCGCAATCCAGTGACACAGCCGATTGGGCAGTCCATATGGACTGGCCGAGTTTAGAGAGTGTGGCTGGAAGTTTAGAGAGAAGAGCTTTGTGCCAGACCCGATCAAACGCTTTGGCGATATCCAAACTGATCGCTATAGATTCGCCATGCTTATCAATTGCTTCCCCCCAGAGGTAAGTCACATACGCAAGAAGATCACCCATAGAATGTATTCAATATTTCATGTAGGTAAAACATACTCACTTGGCGAATCAGCGTAGCGTAGCTGCTTCACGCCAGTTTTATGTGAGGCCGTGATATCACTCATGTTGTAACCCCAGGGAGGAAAAACGTACCATTACAATGTACTAGGACTTATCAAAATAATTTTGGGAGGTTTCATAAATTTCTGAGTCGTTAAGTAGTTACTTTTATATTCCAGGTTTTATTACTTGCAATGTAACTTTAGCCAAGTCCGTGCCTGCCTGTCTCTGGGAAGAAATTATAGGTAAAATTAACTCGTGCTGCAGGTGCTTCTGTCATTACTTGTTAGTTTTCTGTTGTGTTCAACTAATAATTTTATTGGAATTTCTAGTGCGAGATAAGTTTGTTAGCGATGTGTTGGTTTGTTTTAATGATTATTTTTAGATTATCGCCCTATTGGTCTAGTGGTTTAAGTACCAGACTGTGATCTCGGGGTCCTGGGTTTGATTTCCGGGTCGAGCAAAGATATACTAGCTACTATATACATAGCTCGGGATTATGATCACCAATTTAGGCAAGCGTATTGATTAAGCCTAATCCCATCATTGCAGGGATGACTTGATTTCTATGATGGAGGTCTTTGCTCTCCAGTGGTACAGTATATACGTTTGCTGTTTTCTAAGGAAATAACAATAAACATTAAAAAAGTAAAACGACTATTTTTTTATTGTTGATCGGTTTGCTCTTCTTGGCTTCACACTGAACCTTAAAGTTGAGAGAAAACCTACGATGGAGTGAGCTTACCCAGAATTCACTCTAGCTTTAAAAATACTAAAGTTGTATTGACTTGTGAAAAAAGACAAAAACAGGGCGGTCCACACCTTCGCAGTGCGCATCAAGAAAGATGAGGAAATGCGCTTTGTACGCAATTTGAGGAATGTTCACCGGGTTCGCCTGCTCTCTCGATGGTAGAGTCCGCGTCACTAAAGAAGTCCCGTAAAAGGCGCACTGCAGATGCCATCGACATTCAAATTTGAGCTTTATGTCCATAGACACAAGGAATCTAAAATTTTAGTTTCGTGTTTTTCCGCGGTACTTCTTTCGTAGCGCTAACTCTAGGGTGTATCTCAAGGCCACCGACACGCACACCAACATAGTAATAAAATTTTGAACGTGCAGGTTTGCTGTAGTTTTAAGTGCATCACTTATATTGCGCACCCACGTACAAGCCATGAGTGCGAGTACTATAAACATGTTCCATCAACCCCAGTTTAACACCCTCAATTTTTGCATTCGTGTGCTGTAAGAGTTTTCTCTTACAAACACGATCGCAAAATCAGAGTCAGGTAAATCCAGAGATTAATGGGTTTTTCGCTCTTTCCTAAAATGTTTAAACTTGTCTTATTCGTTGATCTGTTCTTAAGCGACGTGCTTAGCCAGTTATCTCTGAAGCGAGACAATGTGATGTCCCTCGGGAAATGGGACAACGGAATATATCTTGCGAGAGGACAGTTGCTTGGGGATATCTGGTTGCATTAGAAATTTAAGAAATCATTGACTTATTTGAAATGCGATACAGCTATCGTTTCATAATTTGAACTATGATTATTTAAATGACAGCAGCCACTGCAGCCTCAAAGTATTTACTTATGGTGTTTTTAAAAAAATTGCATTATACCTTATCCTTATGGTAAGTTACCATCAGGTGATCCGTCGGCTCGTCTGCCACCATTATCATAAAAAAAGTAAAAGGAGAGCCCAAGTTGCAACTACAATGGACGCCCTGGCATGATATTAAATCGGTTGGTACTGCCATACTGGCCCGCGAGATGCTACTTCACGCTTCGTTTGAAGAAGGAGGATGTTCATAGATCCATTTGTAAGATGGAGATACACATGCCACAAAAATGTGAATTTAATGCCACATGGGTCATCATCATCATCATTTCAGCCAATAGGCGTCCACTGCTAGACATACTCGTAGGCCTCAACGTACTTCACAAATATGGGTATTTTGAATAAATGACATCCAAAATTAGTTTCCAAAATTAGTTTTGATGAGTTACAAAACTGTCGACGGAACCGGTATACGGCAAAGGTTATAAAAGTTACAATTATATCGAGATTTATAAAAGTGTTATTAGTTTTCCAATTTTATAAATAAATTAATTAAAAATAATACAATTTCCATTATATATAGTCATGGGTGGAAAATTTGAATAAATACATTTACCAATATATCTCGACCGTTACATGAGGTTTTGGTAAAATGATATATTTTCCAGTTACCTGAATCACGTGTTACTCTTTGACCAGTCCACACCAGGCCAACGAGAGGATTTATTCCAACGCGTTTTACGAACGCGTTTGTTCAAGATAGAAAAAGATACTTTACCTTTCTGAAATATAATATTGAGTGAACTGCATCGTTGGCCGTGTGGCCCCCGGCAGAGTAGAATAGGCCACCCTCACTCTTACCGAGGTGTCGTAAAAGGCGACTAAGGTAAAGCTGCTGGCATGATCATTAGCACCCAGAGAAGGAAAACTCTGCATTTATATCTAAACCCTCGCCAACCCGTCTGCCAAGCGTGGTGAGTATGGCAATTACCCCTCATGTGATTGAGGGAGGCCCGTGCCCCAGCAGTGGGGATTTAAATGGGCTGATTATGATTATGATGAACTGCATCGACATTTAAATAAATTTTGTCCAGGGCAGCGTGCTGTATAAGTTAATTGTTTTGACAAATTTTGAGATGGCTGATTTTATTGACTACAAAATAAATTAATTTTACTTAATGTCCTGTGTCCCCTAGATTGGGCAGATGGCGTCAACAGTACCACGCCATCTGAACGGTTTTAAGCTTCGCGGTTCACTTTGCTCCAAGTCAGTCCTATCGTTTGCTCAGTGATTGTCCGCCACAAAACAAATAGAAAACCTGAAAAAAAAAGATTTGTTTTTTTTTATTGCAATTTTATAAATTAAAATGATATTTTCAACAAAACAGTTTACATATCCGTACCTTGATGTATATCCATAACAGGTTGGTAGAATTCCAAATTCATTAAGCGTTGGAATGCGATAAACGTACGGCTGCAAGCGATAAATCGATTTACAGTTCCGCTCTCGCTCTCTCCGCTCCGCTCGCTCAGCTCATAGCTAGGAGCTGTTAATTTCCGCTGGCTTGTATCGCGGAGCGGAGCGGCAGCGGTATTATTGCGCCTTCCCAGCAGTTTGCGACCTGTTACGTAACATTCGAGAGTATTGACCACTGTGGTGAGGAAAGCGTAAAAAATATCTTTTAATGTCAAAAGATGGCCTATCTTTTGACTTTGAAAATTGAATGCGTATGCTTTTCATAAATACCGGCCGTTACCGGTATTCGTATCTGTGACCTTTTCGAGTTAGCAGACGTTCATGGGCGTTGGTCTTTACTTAGCATTAGGTGACCCGACTGCTTGTTTGTCACTCTAGGAAAAAAAATCGAGAAGATGGCAATTCGCCTCGGGTCGATTGTTTTTTTTTATATTTGACCATAGTATTGCCACAGTATACGAAAGCTTTCTTTTAGCTCTTCTTATACTGTGGTATTGCCATGCATCCAGTTCCACTCTCGCTTTCTCATCGTTGCTCGATCAGCTTATAACTGAAGCAATAAATTCTCGATGACTTGTTGCAGTGGGAAGCGTTAGCTGTTAGACGAAACTTGCTGGGTGACTTTAGGTTGATTTTTTTGATGAGCAGATATAAATTCACACAACATCTCATACATTGACTTGATTCCGTATTAAGTACCTTAAGCACTTGTGATAAGGATATCAAATAACAGATGTATTTGCTAATATGTACTTAAATACAAACATAACACACAGACACTGAAAAAACATAAGTGTTCATCACAAGATTTTTTTGTCCAGGGTGACGATCCAACCCACGACTTTTAGCGTATGAGGCAGGGTCACTACCAATTGTGCCATCCGAAAAGTCGTTTCACAGTTCACCTGATGGTGTTGTTATCAGTGCGCTGCCAACCTATTCCCCTTCCCCCTAATTGGGCCACCCTCACTCGGCAAAACATAACTCATTTGCTGATTTACGCCGATTTTCTATGAGCCCGTACCTAGTAGGTATTATACAGGTCAAGCGAGGCCAGCCCATTCATGCCGAAGTTTGGCTCTTTTATGGTTCCACGGTGAATTATTGGCAATGACTGTATAAGCTTTTGAAGAGATAGGTAGATAGATATACTTTAATGCACAAAAAACACAAGTACTAGCGATTGCAGTATTTTTTATGTACAATTTCAGTGACCTACCAGACAACCTTTAGGCAAAGGAGATGCCAGTAAGCCGTGTGGTACCCGGCAGAGTAGAATAGGTCAGGCCACCCTTACTCTTACCGAGGTATCGTAAAGGCGTCTAAGGTAAAGCTGCTGGCATGATCATCAGCACCCAGAGAAGGAAAACTCTGCATTTATATCAAAGCCCTCGCCAACCCGTCTGCCATGTGTGGTGAGTATGGCAATTACCCCTCATGTGATTGAGGGAGGCCCGTGCCCCAGCAGTGGGGACTTAAATGGGCTGATGATGTCAGTAAATATGGCAAAGCAAGACGCAGGATAAGTTGCGGCTACAGTTTACATACCCTTTTTTTTCTGTCATTATGTTTTTGTCTATCATCATCATCATCATTTCAGCCAATAGACGTCCACTGCTGGACATAGGCCTCCCCCAATGTTCTCCACACAGATCGGTCCTGTGCCGCCCGCATCCAATGGATTCCCGCGATCTTCACCAGATCGTCGGTCCACCTTGTGGGGGGCCTGCCACGGTTGCGACTTCTTGTACGTGGCCTCCACTCGAGGACCTTTCCGCCCCAACGGCCGTCTGTTCTCCTCGCTATGTGCCTTGCCCATTGCCACTTGAGGCATGCAATCCTTTGGGCTATGTCTGTAACCTTAGTTCTCCTGCGGATCTCATTTTGTCTATCACCAAATTAAGATTTGGTGATATAATAAAATGTATTTTATTGCGAATTAAAAAGGTACCACGCAAGTATTTTTTTGCAGTTTTGTCATTTTGATGTCATTCGCTAGAAAATCAAAAGACGAGTCGCTTTGCCTAATCAGAATCAAGATACGACCAATAAATACCTCTAAAATTGAAACAGCACGGAAGTCATAAAATAACATACGCTATGAAATTACCATATAAGTCACAATTAGTTTTTTTAAAATTTAATAATAAAATATTTATTTATTGGTGGTGGTTTTGAAATTTCGATTTCATTCGTGAGACTTAGAAGACGGATCGTTATGTTAATCAAAAATTATTAAAAATAACGAAAACGGAAGGCAACAACTGAGTACAAATAAAAATAGTTTTTGCCCTTGAAAAGTTGCTTAAGTTGAGTTACGTGGTGAAAGAACTTCAACGACGATAACTTATACTCAATGGTTTCAAAATAGGGAGCCTATTTTTTTATGTCATAGGTTGCAGACGAGCAGACTGATCACCTAATGGTAAGCAATTGCCGCCGCCTATGGACACCCGCGACACCAGTGGATTCACAATTGGGCTTCCGGTACCCTCACTCACGATGCGAAATACAGCATACGCCGGTTTTCTCTGCGAAATACAGCACAGTGCTGCTTCACGCCGGTTTTCTCTGAGGCCGTGGTATCACTCCCGTCGAGCCGGCCTAATCGTGTCGAAAGCGTAGCTCTCCCCAGGGTAAGCATTATGTGGCTGCCATTACGCGTCAATGTTATTAGGCCTTTTAGGTGTTTAAAAATTTACAGCAGGGCAAAATCATTGGGAGGCAGGGAGTATCCATTGAAGGAGATGAAGATGATAATGAGGAGGAGGGTGAAATGATTGGATGAGGATGTGAGGATGGAGTGGAAATGACGATAGCCAAGGAAGTCCACTTGAACACATCACTGGTATATACATATACGAGTAATGGAGACAGTTACAGGTAGGAGCACTTGTTAACAATAGAACTAGTAAAAAAGGTTGTCACAACTTATATACTAGCTAACTTTCTTTTAAGAATTGATCATTTTGAATTAAATAAAATAATATAGTGGCTAAAGAGGTGGTGTTGATCTGAGGTGGTGGGCAGTAGTGGTCGCCAACAGCCAGACGGTTACTTAACACGACGTAGTACTCACCATAATACTATGGCAATATCACAAAATAGATAACCGGCTACGTCATTGCATGCTAAAACAGGCAACGCGCACCTATAGAGATCTCAATGTAATTTGGCATGATAGAGAATATACAGGTTAAACGGATCGAGATCGAATCCGAAATGAGGTGATCCGGCAGAGAACCAAAGTTATCGACATTGCTCACCGGATTAGCAAGCTTAAGTGGCAGTGAGCTGACCATATTAGCCGCAGAACCGACAACCGATGGGGTAAACGGGTTCTGGAGTGGAGACCGCGTCTTGGCAAACGTAATGTAGGGCGCCCTCTGGCTAGGTGGGGGGACGATCTGCGCAGGATGGCTGGCAAGAGCTGGATGCGAGAAGCCATGGATAGATCACAGTGGCGAAGAATTGGAGATGCCTACGTCCAGCAGTGGACTGCGATAGGCTGATGATGATGATGATGAGGTTAAACGGAAAGAGTGAGGGAAAGACACGATAAAATTTACTGCCTTGCGCGTCGGTCAACGAACTCTTCGATATATTCTATTAAATGTGACGATACGCTGCTCTTAT
The DNA here is from genome assembly GCA_019059595.1 of Marasmia exigua. Classification (NCBI taxonomy): domain Eukaryota; kingdom Metazoa; phylum Arthropoda; class Insecta; order Lepidoptera; family Crambidae; genus Marasmia; species Marasmia exigua. Next base: position 15,765,515 of record CM032465.1, on the reverse strand, counting down.
CGCTAAACTCACTATGTTCTTTGACGTTCATAGGCCGCACTGGTTGGATATTGAGGAAATGACACCGATGTTTCGGATCACATGTAATTCAACGTAGGTAGGTACTAGCTGGGCCTGTAATGAGTCTGCTAGAAGCTTTGAAGGTTATTTTCTCGCAACGTAATTTAATTTTACTTTTTCAAGTACTCAATAAAACATCCTTGTACTTTTTGACTGCTTCGGTGGCGCAATGGTTAGTGGGTTGCACTTTAAAGCGACGGTTGCGCTTGGGGTCCCGGGTTCAATCCCCGGATCAGGCCAAAAATTTGTATCTGACTTTTTCTGTTAAGAAATTGTCAGTGTTACCTCGGAGTCTGGAAGTTGGCGGTCTGTACCCCCGTGCCTCGGAAAGCACGTTAAGCGTTGGTCCTGCCCCTAATCCCTGTTCGGTCCTGTCACACTGGTGTCCCATCGAAATAAGAGGATACGGGAATAGAGAGTGCACTTGTGTCTGCGCGATGACAGATCCTGCGTCGATGGCTAATCGCTGAGATTGGCCGCAATGACCGAAATATCGGTTTGGAGGACATTAAAACATCCTTGAACATTTTGTTTAGAAATGTACGTCTAGTAGACAATTTTTATTTACAGACAAGATTCGAGATGTAAGTTGTGTTTGATGTAGAATTTATTTACTTAACTTTAATAATTAAAGGTTAGTATATCATTTTTTTTATGCTAGAGGCGGACAAACGAGCAAGCGAGTCACCTGATGGAAAGTAATCATCGCCGCCCATGAACATCCGCGAAATCAGGGAGACCGCTAATGTGTTGCCGGCTTTTTTAAAATTGAGTACGCTCTTCTCTTGAAGGTCCCTAAGTCGTAGCCGTCCGGAAATACTCCTGCAGCCAAACCGTTCCACAGAATTGCGGTACGTGGTAGAAAGTTTCGGGAAAATCGCACAGTATTAGACCGCCATCCATCGAGATGATGAGGATGGAATGACAATCGCTTGCGAGTGGTTCGATGTAAGAATTCGGTTGCAGGGAGTTGATCAAACAGTTCTTCAGAGCACTCCCCATGATTTTCTAAATGAATTACAATTTGATATTTTTTACAGCAATCTTTTGCAATTTTGTTCTTTAGTAAATAACAATTTTTGAATGGCCAATTACATAAATTGGGTTAGACATTTTTAAGTATGTAACAGCAGGAAAGCAGACCTCCGGAGCGACAGCATGGGATGCCACCGGGACAAGACGATAAGATAATTATGATAATGTACCTCAGTATGTCCTAAGTTGTAATATTCTGAAATAAATGACACACTTAACAATTTCATCTCGTGTTCAGGCGGGACTCGAACCCACATCTTCTACAATACGGGTAGCTGTTCTACCAATTAGACCACCGAACGCGTTACGATTGATTGATTCGACATGTAATATTGATATTAAATGTAATATTAATGTGACTATCAACAGCTCATGTCGAATCAAGCACTTACAAATTTCGTCGGCTTAGTAACGCGTTCAGTGGTCGAATTAAGATGTGGGTTTTAGTCTGGCCTGAATACGAGATGAAATTTTTAAGTGTGTTATTTACTTAAGTAAGTACTGAGGTAGATATAATTATCTTTGCGTCCTATGCTGTCGCTCCGGAGGTTCACTTTCTTGCTTTTACATACTTAAAATATCTAACCCAATTTATTTAATTGGACATTCAAAATGTTTATCAAAAGGGATGTACCTAAAAACATGGAAGTACATACAACTCGCAAATAAGCAGTAAGTGAAAATCGAAACGGATATTCGAGCACAATATTCGGTGAGCATAGCATTTAATTAGGTCGCAGAGATTTCAACAGCACAGCTTTACGGTTAATGAAAACGAACTTAATTGGAATATCTTTAAGTGACGGAAATAATGAATTGAACTAAAGTATGCTCTGTAATTTGTATGGATGGACCGTGCGAGAGCCACGATTCGGCATGTAAGTACCTACACTTTGTCCTTGAATATTAATTTACCGAAAAGCTAAATGTATCCATGTAGGATACATTTAGCTTAATTGTATAACGCTTTGGTATTCACTTGTAATGTTATGTTAATAATAAATAAATGAATGGGTCGGCTTTCGAAAACAGGCGTGAAGCAGCACTGTGCTCTGTTTCGGTGCGTGAGTGAGGGTGCTGAAGGCCCGATTCGAGGAAAGCGGGGTTTAAAGGTTGGCAGCACACTTGTGACTCCACTTGTGTCTCGAGTGTCTATGGGCGGCGGCAATTGCTTACCATCAGGCGATCTGTCTGCTCGCCTGCCACCTATCACATAAACAAAAAAAAACATCTCTGAAATATGGAGTTGGTAGCTTCGAATCTCATATGAAACCATTTTGCAAAAGGTTCCGTGTCCTTTCACAAAATTTTCGCCATCAGGACTGTACCACGCGATACTTAAAGTTTCATAATGACTCATGTGGCTAAGTCCGCAACCATATAAATATAAAACACCTTTACAAATATATTACACAATTAGAATTTCGCAGCTTTACATGGGCGCGCGTAGTTTAATTTTGAATAAACTTATATGTACATAGGATAATTTATTTATTTAATTATATACAGGTAATTTAACATAATTACGTAATTAAACGCAGTAACACACATCCCACCAAAAACATTCTGTAAAAAACTAGCCAAGTCTCGATGGCGCTGATTGTTTATCTCTAAAAAGTAATGAAATCTAGACAAAGTCGTGCCAAGTCTAAGGTTTACTGTGATTTCTTAATAGTTATTGTTGTGTGACTTGGCCGTTGAAGGGTACACAAGGGTACAAAACGAGGTGAGCTATGACACTACCTAGGTACTCCAGATCTTCTATTATCCTTCTATGTGGCCATTAAACCCTAACTCTGTGCCAAATTTCAGTTCTCTAAGATTTTGGGAATTACTAGTTTTATTTTGATGATCATGAGTCAGTGAGTGTCTGTCAAAAATGCAACTAAATGACATACAGATTTAAAATTTAGGATTAAAAGTAGGTCATTATAGCTTAACAAATGGCAATAATTTCTGCGTTCTGGTCTTATCCAGAGGTTCTCAAATAGGAGCCTAAAAATGCGGCGAAATGGTTGGAACCATTACTGGAGTAAAGGATGGTATGGCAGTGTTTGCTTCGCACTCGACTTGGTTAATGAAACAATAAAACAACAGTAAAAAAAAACAGGAATCGTAAATCATTTGACATAGGACATATACAGTAATAATACTACATCATTAAGCATAAAAAAGAGAAAGTACATATTTAATGTGGCATTAATTTATTATAAAACACCTTTCATTATTGTTATAGATTATTAATCTCAACTATGTAAACTAGGCTCTAAGAAGCCTACTGGCATGCTATTTTATTTATTCTTATGACATGTTCTGTTCTAAGAGGTTTAAAAGTTTGTTTATCTTGGTTACTTCTTTATTACATATCTATCACCGAATAACATCTTTTTCTATTAATACATTTATTTACCACCTTACCGCGAACCCCAAGGCCTTCATTATAACAATTATGTAACCAAATTATGCTGTAGGTAGCTGTAGGTATATAAACTTAACATTCACTTTTAGGCTCTGAAAGCCCAAGGCTGGAGATACCCCATCCCGCCACACTAAAAGCAACCGAATGCTTTAAATGCCAAAAAATGAAGTGAATATGAAAATTCATCCACATATTTGGGGCTTTATGGGGTAAATTCCGAGCGCGAGCGGCTCGGGCCGTGTGATATTGACATACGTAGGCTTGAGATGAAATATTAAACAACGGGGGAGAAGTCTTGCTGTCTTCAGGGAAACCTATTTGAATACTCCTGAGGAGGGAATAAGGTATGCCTTGATTTCGTTTGCCTCAGACTGCAGGTTGTTATACGTGGATTTACTGAACAAAAGGAGGTGATGTAAGATTATTTACGTGCATGTTAACGTGCAAGAGATTAATGTTTGAATTAGAATGATGTGCAAGAATGAGATAGAAGATGAATGGCCGACAACGAGAAAAAGACGTAGCTAAGAAGATTATAATTAATATAGAAATACTAATTCCTGAATCATTGGATTTATTCGTAACCCAATCCCACATTATGGTAAGAATATAGTATAGCATCAGCCTATAAGCTGTACCACTGAAGGGCAAAGATCTCCGTCATAGAAATCAAGTCATTGCTACTATGATGGGATTAAGCTTAATCACCACGCTTGCCTAATGTAGATTGGTGATCATAAACCAATCTATGCTATGCTATGTTTGAATTATGGACAATACGACAAAAAATATTTTACCATTTTATATGCTTTTCGAATAAAAAAAGAAAAATAGATGACTCGAGTTTTTTAATTTCATTAAATGTGTGGTTTTATTTAATAAAAAAATAAATAAAAGATAGACAAAAATGCAGAAAGTGACGTAGTCTTGAGGCTCTACGTAGGTGATGTCTTTGCAATACAATAAAAACAGTTGACTCTCTCTGCCATTATTCACTACTGTCATAGTCAGGCATTCTCTTTTTTCTTAAGTCAACGTGAGCAGAGACGTCATTAATTTCTCATGCCAAGCTGTGACGTCACACGGGGATTTTTACAGTTTATTTAATTTCTCCTTAAATATCTTTTAAAAAAATCCAAAACATTTTTTTAAAATCCTATAAGGCTAATCTAGAAAACGGTATTTTTCATTTTGAAAAAAAAATATTGTCGTGTTCTCCATTCTAAACATACCTTTGCTCGGTCCGGGAATCGAACCCAGGACCCCGAGATCATGGCCCGGTACTTAGACCAGTAGCCCAATGGGGCCTTCTACATTATGGTAAGAATAGTATGTATGAAAGTCATGGTCAGCGGTAATCAGGATCTGTCCGTATTGGCGACGATAAGATTAGCCTTACTGCCACGTGGGATATGACGAGAAGTGACAGGCGTCATTTGTTCACCCAAAATGAGGGATAATTGAAGGGACTGGCCTATAAGTCCATTATAAGACCGGTTATTTTGTACACATAAATACATAACTGAACAAATGTGTTCACAATAGAAAATATGGTTAGCTAGAGTAATAATCCAACTCATGGTCAAGGCCATGCGTGCCATGCGTTTGAGGCAGGGTTAACACCAAACGCATTATAAAAAAAAAAAAAAAAAATGTTTATTTCAGACCACTGTTTTTGATCCATAGATTGTTAGTAACAAAATGACTTAAAATTATATTAGTAGGTACATATCGACAAAATAAAATGCAATAAAATAAAATTAAAAAAAAGGGAGAGGTTGCTATGGAGTTACCAAAGAAACTGGTTTCAGTGGTCACTCTTCGCACTAGAGTCATCAGGATGGTGTTGCGGCTGTCCCTCACCCTGCGGACCAGTGACGCGGTCTTTTTTATTGCACCCCCAGCCCAACACAACCCCAGCTTATTATGATCGCGCCGGTCACTTTTCAACCGAATTCAAAAAAAGGAGGAGGTTCTCAATTCGACCCGTATGTTTTTTTTCTGTTTGTTACGCGATAACTCCGCCAATTATGAACTGATTTGAACAAATCTTTTTTCGGCGTATAGATAATACCTCAAGAGTGGTTCCCATTTAAATTTAATAATAAAAAATACAACCCCCAAGAGTGGAAAATTGGGGATGGACTTTTTTATACGCAATATCTCCGCCGATTATGAACCAATTTGAACGATTATTTTTTTGTTGAGTAGCTATTATTTTTTTTTTGTGTTCACGCATTCGAAGTCGGTTTTATTTTTTTGTTCACATTATTTGTCATTGCTATTTTTTTTTAAAGAAAGGCTAATCAGGATGACCTCACTCCGCCTGATGACAGGCACAAAAGAACTAACAAAGTACCCATTGTGTCTGCCATCCTCACCCTAATGGCCTGCTGAGATGCCGTTTCACGCCCCGCCTAAAAGACCCGGGATTGTATGAAGGAGGAAACACATGAGCTGGTAGGGCATTCCATGTCTTGATGATTCGGGGCAGGAACGAGGAGCCAAATCTCTTGATGCGCACAGCCACTGTCTGGATGGTATGCGGATGGCAACGCTGTCCAGCACGTGTTGTTTGGAAGTGGAAAGGGGAGGATGGGATAAGTTGAATTAAACTCATCAGAGCATTCCCCATTATAAAGGCGGTAGAGAACACTTAGACTGGCAATGTCTCTACGTAGCTGAAGAGGTTCTAGGGACTTAGGGTTAGTCGCCTCATAACCTCCAACAATACGGATTGCACGTGTAGTTATGTGTGTCATATGTGATATTTTATGTGATAGGTGGCAGTCGAGACGACTAGGTAAGCGATTGCCGCCGCCAATAGACACCCGCGAAACCAGTGGAGTCACAAGTGCGCTGCCAACCTTTAAACTCCCCTTTCCCCCGGATTGGGATTTCGGCCCTTGATCACACGTAGCGAAATACAGCACTGTGCTGCTTCACGCTGGTTTTCTGTGAGGTCGTGGTATCACTCCGGTCAAGCCGGCCCATTCATGCCGAAGCGTGTTTCTCTCACGGTCAAAAATATTGCAACTTATTAGTAACACAATTGTGTAAAACATAAGTTGAGAGCCTTAAACATGGCCCTATGAGGGCATTGCTACATCGTGTGTTCTCTATTAGATGATTTGAAGTTCCAAATCGTATTCTCACTACTCCACATCTTTTACAACACACTGTTTACAAAAAACCTCTCCAACACAGTCGTTTATCGACGTTTTACAAACATAAACTCCTGCAAACCGCCTCCACTTCATTTAGAACCTTATGGCCTGGAGATAGGCCAGTTGTGATGCATACTACAAAATCGGTTCCCTAGTTGTAGACCTGTGGAATTTCCTGAGTAGTTCAATTGCATCGTTTCACTTATTGTGCTAGTTCTTTTCACTCACTTTTAATAAGGCAAGAAGACTTCACGATGAAAAGATCTGCCATCCTACATTACCGGTGAAACGAATCTTCCTATCCAGGGTGTGCAAAAGCAATTTATTGATTTAATTGTATAACACTGGGGCTCTTTTCATTAAAAAAAAAATCATGCATAGCTGATCGTTGAGATTGGCCATCATAGCCTGCGGCTAGAAGGACTTTGCATTTAATGAGTGATTGATACATTTGTTATGACGAAAACATTCGTATTTTAATCCTGAATAACATCCATACTAATATTATAAATGGAAAAGTGTCGTACTTCTGTAATGTCTGTTCGTTTTGACACGGTCAAACGAACAGACATTACAGAAGACCGGCGTGAAGTAGCGCCTGCGCTGTGTTTCGCCGTGTGAGTGAGGTTACCGGAGGCCCAATGGGGGGAAGAAGAAAACGTTGGCAGCGCACTTGTGACTCCACCGGTGTTGCGGGTGTCCATGGGCGGCGGAATTGCTTACCATCAGGTGATCCGTCTGCTCGTATGCCACCTAGCATATAAAAAAAAACAGAACGGAGCGATGAATTGACGAGAGTTAGTATAATATACGAGTAGTTTAAACGCAAAAGAGCGCTATCTCTCTTTCACTCAAACAGAAAGTGAACTGTTTCTCGCCTCTCTAGTTGCCTTTGTTACTTGTTTGATTGATTTATTTCTATTTTTGACAACCGTCGGTGGTGTTTGGCATCCCTTCTGACGGATTTATGTTATGAAACGCAATATTTCGGCCGTGCTGCCCGCTTTATCGAACCATGCGACCGATTCGAAATCGAAAATGGGAACTTGAAAAAGGAATTCAACGTTCCGTTTACGGAAATAAAACCTGAAGTCATGGAATATTTAATGCCAGATCGCAATTAGCGCTTTTAAAACATTATTTATTAGTCTTTCTACTGATATTCTATAAAGCTACTGTATTATGTCTCTTTATAAATATCTCTCTAGCCTGGCGGTAAATTAATAATAAATAAATAAATATTTCACAACATCACATACATTGACCGGATACACTGACTGACCGGATGGCGCAATTGGTAGTGACCCTGCCTCTTACGCCAAAAGTCCTGGGTTCGATCCCCACCCTGGACAAACATTCGTGCGATGAACACTTGTGTTTGTTCGGTGTCTGGGTGTAATATATGTATTTAAGTTTATATTTGTGTTCCTCTGTTGTCTGATATCTGTAACACAAGTGCTTAAGCTATTTAGTACGGAATCAGGTCAACGTATGAGATGTTGTGAGAATTATTGATCTGACTCCGAGATAGGTAGCTTAAGTATCTGTGTTAAGGATATCAAAACTAACAGCGGCATTACAAATACATATATTTTGTTACTTTTCTTTTGTAAATACATACTCATAATACATAGAAAATACCCAGACCAATACAAACAGACATGTTACAATGCACACACGTGTGTGTACTATCTGTGTGTGATACTGGGGTATCAAACCCGCAAACTACTTTTCCAAATGGGTCACCTTTTTTTTTATTAATAGTAGTTTATGTGATTTCTTATTATTATAGCCTGTAACTCACGGTTGTATCTAAATCTGTATTCCGGATCCCGGAGTACGCTTAGACCATGATTCAGGATTTTGGGAGTCAAGTAATTACAATCAAGCTATTTCCGTCTGACCTTCGCAACCCTTTGACAAGGATTAACACGCGAAATAAACATAGGCTTGCTGTCCCAAATCTAAGACTTCATAAAACTGGAAACTCATTTGTAGGATTGAGCATTAGAATGTTTAATATGTTACCTCAAAATATCATTGATTTATCTGTACATAAGTTTAAGTTGCATGTAAAAAAATGCATGCCTAATGCAGAAAGGCTACTATAAAGAAGATGATTATTTGAGAGATAAGGATTCCTGGACATGTTGATCTCTTCGCCTGTCCTCTAATGTATAATTCATTTCATAATCTTTCTTTGACGATTTATCTAAACGATATTGATTATAAGCATTGTATATCACACTGTCACTGTTATCATAACTTGTATTAGAATGAATATTGTAATTACCATATTATTGGAAAGATTAACTACTGAGTTTCTTGCTGATTCGTCTTGGTAGAAATTGACATTCCGAATCAGCAGTAGATTACATAATATTTGACATTCATAAATGATCTGTATGAACTTAAATTGAATTAAGACATTTTTGATTTCGATTTTGATTTTTGGATACCAGACCTTCTGAATCATGGAAAGGTGCAGGTTTTCCTCACGATGTTTCACCTCCGAGCTAATGGTGCAACTACGCATATAGATTTGAAAAATCCAGAAGCGCATACTCGGATTTGAACCTACGACCTCCCGTGTGCTTTCTTATCCACAGACCAATCGTCGCTCATCGCAAATAATTAGTAAAACAAACGCTCAAAAATTCATAAGTCCACAACACAATAATCTTAAATGTGGGAGAGCCACGCTTAGGCATGAATGGGCCGGCTCGACCGGAGTGATACCACTGCCTTACAGAAGACCGGCGTGCGCCTGCGCTGTGTTTCGCCGTGTGAGTGAGGTTAACGGAAGCCCAATGGGGGGAAGGGGAAAAGGTTGGCAGCGCACTTGTGACTCCACTGGTGTTGCGAGTGTCCATGGGCGACGGAATTGCTTACCATTAGGTGATCCGTCTGCTCGTCTGCCACCTCTCATATAAAAAAAAACAATACTGTTTAAGCATTGTTTCTTGTATATATTTTTATGTGATAGGTGGCGGATGAGCAGACGGATCACTTGATGATAAGTGATGAACGTCGCCAGTAGTCACCAGTCTAGTCATAAAGAAGCTGCCAAGCTTTAATGCCCCTTCCCCCGAATCACCCAGCTGGACCATTCATGCCAAACTGCGTCCCAACAGACTGTTTACAACTACAGTTGTTTACTAATTATATTTTTTTTATGAGAAAGGGAGGAAATGAGCACGTGAGTCACCTCATGGAAAGTAATCAACGCCGCCCATGAACATTTGCGAAATCAGATAGATCGCTAATGTGTTGCCGGCCTTTTTACAAAAGGGTACGCTCTTCCCTTGAAGGTCAAAAAATCGTAGTTTTTAGGAGAAAGGGAGGCAAACGAGCAAGCGAGTCACCCGATGGTAAGTGATCCATGGAGATCAGCCACACCAGGTAGTGGAGATGCGTTGCCGGCCTTTTAGGAAGGTTCGTTTCTTGAAGATCTTAATGTTTACCGGTTCGGAAATACCGCTGCGGGAAGTTGATTCCACAATGAGGAGGTGCGTAGCAAAAAATGACGTGTAAAGCGCACTGTGGTTGACCTCCACCCATCCAGATAGGACCGGTGGAATCCTAGTTTACGGCGTGTAGTAAGGTGGTTGAAATTCAACAGCGGTGTAATTTACTAATTACAGTGTGGAATTAGTCAAATAATCGCACAAAAAAATCATAAAGCCACAACTCATTAAACATTGTATCCCATACTAGCCAATGCGTGACCAAAACAAAGGCATAACAATATAGGGATACTCAAACATAGCCTTGATTACACTAGAGGCCTTTGTGGAGTTAATTGCATTGGCCCCAACAACCCACTCGTCATTGTCTTGAATAAGATGAATATAACTGCGTGTTTAACCCTGTATAACCCTAACAGAATTAAAGCAAGATTGATGCTTCCTCGGCCGGATTTTAAGCTTCTTAAAATAAACATTTTGTACACCTTAGTGCAAGTTTGAATATATTTTTGTCGTGGACAAGGTAAATGGATTCAGCGGGAACGATGGTAGTCGGTGGATAAGAACTTCCTACGGAAGGTAGTGGTTAGGATTCAAGCATGCTCTCAAAGACATAGCCCAAAGAATTGCATGCCTCAAGTAGCATTGGGCAGGACACATTCCGAGGAGATCAGACGGCCGATGGGGCAGAAAGGTCCTCGAGTGGAGGCCGCGTGGTGGTCGAAGCCGTGGCTCCCCGTAAACTGACGATCTGGGGAAGGTCGCGGGAATCTCTTGGATGAGGGCGGCACCGGACCGATCTGTGTGGAGATCACTGGGGGAGGCCTATGTCCAACTGTGGACGTTTATTGGCTGAAATGATGATGATATTGTTGCACCTCTAGATTTTTCATTTACCTATGAGTATTTAGTAAGATTAAAAGTTATTGGCAAACGTAATGTAGGGCGCCCTCTGGCTAGGTGGGGGGACGATCTGCGCAGGATGGCTGGCAAGAGCTGGATGCGAGAAGCCTTGGATAGATCACAGTGGCGAACAATTGGAGAGGCCTACGTCCAGCAGTGGACTGCGATAGGCTGATGATGATGATGATGATTTAATAACATTTCTTTATTTATGTGATAGATGACAGACGAGCTAACGGATCACCTGATGGTAAGCAATTGTCGCCGCCCATGGATACCCGCAACACCAGGAATATTATTAATAACAAGCTATTTGCAATGCCGAGGTGTCGCACAGTAGCGCGAGCACGCTAACCTGTCCCACGTGTCCTCGCCGCACTATTTTTTTTGTGAATGTCTGTATTTCATATTGCTTAATGAATGTAATTGGTCAGCAAAATAAAAGTGAATTAAAGTAATAATAAATAAATAGCGAGGAAACTTATAAACTGTCCCACTGCAGGGCACAGGCCGCCATCATAGAAATCAAGTCATCGCTACTATGATCGATCGCGATATGAAACTTCTTCGTTACGGCTAGTTTCTAAAACGTGTTTTGTTTTTATAGTGACACAGTATATTGGCTCTGCCTCAGCCTGATGGTAAGCAAGAGAAGAGCCCACGTTGCAATAGCAATGGAAACGATGTCAGGCATCACCTCTGTTGGGACTGCCATACTGACCCGCGAGATGCTTCTTACCGTTTCGTTTGAAGGAATCCGTATTGTAGGAAGGAGGAAATACATGCGCCGGCAATGAGTCTAATTTCTTGATGGTGCGGCAGAAATAGGAACTGCAAATTTTTTCGGTCCGTGTTTTGTAACCCTAATCTATAGGCAGAACTCTTTTCTGATTAGAGCAAGCAAATCGTTTAACTCTTTAGTCAAGGTCAAAGACATCGACTTGTTTAACACCGCAGCGGGCAAGCTCAGGCGCTTGCTTAGTGACGTTTTTTTTTTTTTGTAATAATTAATATTAACCTTTAAGGCTAATATTCCAGGCTAAAGTCCTTTGTTTTTGTATTTATCTATAAGTTTATTGCGTCGTCTACTGTTACTGTTTTCATACCTACTCCTTAGCTATTTGTGGAAACTTTTAATTGGCCATCAGTAACATGTAGTAATATATCTGCATGTTTGAAAGTCTAAATAACATTTTTATATACCTAGGTGTTAGTTTTCCTTAACTGTAAATAAAAAAAAAATGTGTCGAACACACAAAAAGTAACGATTATTTTTACTTACTTACTTCTAAGCCTAATATATCAGCGATGGCATCCATTGTGCACAGGCACTGCAAATTAAACAAGCACCTGCACAACATGGGCCTTACAGATACCAAAATCTGCAGGTTCTGTCGCGAGGACGAGGAAACGATTATCCACGTCCTCGGCGAGTGCATAGCGCTGCACCGCTGCAGAAACCGGCACCTGGGAGCACACATGATCTCAGCTGACGAGATCAAGAGCTCCCCCATCAGCTCCATTCTCGGGTTTATCCTGGAACTGGAGCTACATGAAATGCTGTAATAGGTTACGGGGCTGCCACAATAGATCATCTACTGGTCGCAGTGACTATGAGACACAGGGCTCACCCCATTTCTATCAAATAATAATAATTGTGCACAGGAAAACCAAGCTCATTTGCATCAGGGGACTCCACTGTACTCCATTAAAGTGAATCTTCCCGTATCCCATGATCGTAAATTCTTGTGACCTGATGGTCTATCAGTTGGTTTTGTACCCTGTTGTGAAGGTCAGACGGCAGTCGTTTCATTGTAATTACCAGACTCATCGAATCCAAAGGTACCCCGGGCTCCAAAGCGACAGCTTAAGATGACGGATAGGGCAAACTAGTGACGCCAATCGATTTTAATTTTGGGCTACTAAACAGGATCTGTTTTAAATAATTTCGAGGTTACAACTTCTCGGTAAGCACTTATACTATTTATTTAATAACCATGCACAAATTTTGGGTCCGTTTTTTTAACGCGAAAAATTGATTCACGCCAAAAGCGGCCACTTTTGGCGATAATCCAAAATTCGAGGCAAAAGCGGACCAAACGGTTAACTATAAGTATTAAATAAATAGTATAGGTGTTTGCCCAGAGTTTGTAAACCCGAAATTGTTTAAAATAGATCCGGTTTAGTAGCTAAAAATTAAAATCGATTGGCGTCGCTAGTGTGCTCTACCGTTCAGAATCACTATCTTAACAATCAATTGTGGGTATCCATAGTTTCATTGATTATTGTTCTTTTTTAATATACCTAATTATAGTTGAACAAATATTTCAAAGTATTTATTTTATCGAAGCGCAATTAAAAAAAATTACCTCCATGTACAGTCAACTAAAAAATATGTATACACTTTAGGACCTTGTCACAATACTTACCTATAAGAAAGTAGATGTCTACTGTCTTATATTATATATTGTGACAAGGTCCTAAGGTGTATACATATTTTTGGAGTTGACTGTACATTATGGAAGCGGGTGTTTCTATGTATTATTAGTATGTATTTACAAAATAAAAATATTATGTGTAACGTAATGTAATGTAAAGTGGTCTCCTTTTTTCGCACCTAGACTCTCATTCGGTCCATTGTGCAATATGTGTATATATTTGTAATTCCGCTGGTGGTTCTTATACGGAACATAGGTGCTTCAGCTATTTCGGAGTTAAATCAATGTATGTTGTGAAATATTTTTTATTATATTAATTAATTTAACAGCACTAAGGCTTCTACTTTGGCGTTATTAAGGTTTACCTCTGTTTTATAGTCCCGATCCAAACTCATTTAATAATTATCAAGAATTAATAGGTCACTTCGAAATGGTTGAATTGAAATGCTACAAAATATGTTTTTCGTTTCCGTGAATTTCCGAATTCATTATCCCCAGTAAGCTTAGTGTATTTCGTGTATTCAATGTTTTATCATAATTAAATAATTCCGATAATGACTGCTAGACGGGTGGGCCGTGACTAGTGGTCGAAATCTAAGGCGAAGATTGAGTTTGCTAACTCAGGTTTAATCCTCGTGTCGGACAGAAATTTGTACCTGAGGTTTTCGGCAAGAAATTTTAAGTGTCAGTTTGGAGTCCCGAAGTTGGTGGTCTTGTATCCCCGTGCCTCGGAAAGCACTTGATGCCGTTGGTCATGCTGCTAAATTATTTCCAGATATATCATATTGGTGTCCATTGGAATGTGAGAGCAAAGGGATGATAAGTGTTAAAGTGCACAGCTGCACACTTGTGCACTATAATATTTTCAGCGTAAGTAGTTACTTATTGCCAATCTATACGTTCAGCCGTTTAGATCGGCTTATGATTATATTAAGAGGTTATTATTAATCCAATTATTTACAAATACAAATATTTATTAGGATAAAATATAAAGGATGTTATGTGGTTCTTGCCGCTTAAACAGTTTTCTTCCGACAAACGCTATTTTCTACACAAGAAGCACTTAAATTATGTTTAATAATGTGGAAAGCCTCATAATTACATACAGTGCTACCACGATCAGAAGGCACTAAGTGATATTGACAGAGGAGCGCTGTAAAACGTATTTTTCAGCATCACCGACTTTTGCCACGTGCCAAATAACCGTGATCGCACTTTATATTAAAGCGATTGCCATTCGACCTTAACAACCCCAAGATGAGAGATTAAAACCGGGCCAAAGTTCATGGTTACACCCTCAGAATTGCTATTAGTATGTACCCTTTTTTGTTTTAGAGTCAACAAATGTCCTCCAAACCGATATTTCGGTCATGGCAGCCAATTTTAGAGAACGGCCATCGACGCAGGACATATTATAGTGCACAAGATGAGAGATTAAAACCGGGCCAAAGTTCATGGTTACACCCTCAGAATTGCTATTAGTATGTACCCTTTTTTGTTTTAGAGTCAACAAATGTCCTCCAAACCGATATTTCGGTCATGGCGGCCAATTTTAGAGAACGGCCATCGACGCAGGACATATTATAGTGCACAAGTGTTTGCGCTGACACAAGTGCACTCTCTATTCCCATACCCTCATATTTCGATGGGACACCACTGTGACACGACCGAAGAGGGATCAGGCGCAGGACTAACGGCTTAACGTACTTGTCGAGGCACGAGGGTACAAGACCGCCAACTTCCAGACTCCGGGCTGACACTGAAAACTTCTTAACATAAACACTCAGCTCTAAATTTTGGCCCGACCCGGGGATCGAACCCGGGACCCCAAGCGCCACCGTCACTTTAAAATGCGACCCGCCACTGTGCCAACGAGGCAGTCAAAGCCAACTAACCAGCTAGCGGGTCAATTGTTGGTTGGTGATTAACGCCGTGTATGAACATTTTCGAGATCTAAGAGATTCTGCATGCCGGCCATTTAGGAAGGAGTAGAAGTTAGGAAGGTCGTTAACTTTTTAACATAATGTATGAATAACAGACGTGTAGCAAAACATTAAGTGTACCATGTTTTAACACAAACAAATGCTATTCTAAGCTAAATAAAATTTCATATCAAATCTACGCGCTACGTTGCGTATACGCTATTGATACTACGAAACGATGCTACGAAAACCGTAGCACTTCTAAATAGTGCTACGAACGCGGTAGTTTGACTTAGAGCTTCAGTGCTACGTATTCGTAGCACGTTACTCAAATACGTTAGTGATCACACGTGCGTGATCATTATATTGAAATCATAGAATGTGAAAGTAATACATTGTTACTTTGTTTGGAAGTTAATACAAATGGTTTGTAGTTTACAATTAGAACCGTAACCCCTTTCCTAATACACGAACGTATGTAGTTACAAAATTGATTTCCGATCATGTTTTGTCCATTGTATCCAAAGTTCACTGACCTTTTGCGTCGAAAATTAGCTGATACATCAACAGCTCACACATGTGCAACTTTTGGCTAAGTAATTAATGCTTGGTTTGAAAAGGATTCCCCAGGCGATATGTATTAATACCTCTCTCCATAGTCTCAAGCCTCCAAGCAAAGCTTGACAAAGACAATTGCAGCAAAAATATTCGAAAAACAACGTAACTGTGATGCCTCGTATGTTGCAGGTGTCCATGGGCGACGCTAATCACCTACTATCAGGTAAGCCGTTTACTCATTTGTTTACAATTATGTATAAAAAACAAAGTTCCGTCGTATTTTGATTCCTTCTCTAACACTGAACCATACAACATTACAATAATAAATTCATACAACATTTCATACATTGACCTGATTCCGTACTAAGTAGCTTAAGCACTTATGTTACGGATATCAGACAACAGAGGGACAAAAAAATGCTTCATTTCGCCATCTTTCCACTCGACAACAGTTCCATCCACATCATCTAGATGATTAGCAGTGTTCAACTGTACGGTTCTCAAGAAATTTTCTACCTCGTACGACAAAACTATGGAATGAACTATTGCCTGCGGTATTTCCGGACCAATACGACCTGCTAAGCTTCAAGAAATGAGCGTATTCCTTTTCAAAAGGTCGGCAGCGTACTTGTGACTCCTTTGGTATTGCAGGTGGCCATGGGCGGTGGTATTCGTTTACCATCAGGTGACCGTCTGCTTGTCTGCCCCAATTCTCTTAAAAACATATTATACTTAAATACATCCTGCCATTGAAGAAACACAAGAGTACATCAAATAAATGTATAAAATACTTTTTAATAATTATATTTATTGTTTTTATTACAGTTTCTTACACATATTACTACCTATGGAACTCCGGACTAGCAAAAGATAACTAAAGAAAATATTTATTTACGTTCGACACTTACATATGATATCATAGCCCAAAGAAATATATCTCAAGTGGCAACGGGCAGGAGATCTGACGGGCAGTGGGGCAGAAAGGTCATCAAGTAGAGGCCGCGTATAGGAAGTCGAAGCCGTGGCAAGCCGCCCACGAGTTGGACCAACGATCTGGTGAAGGTCGTGGGAATCCCTTGTATGCGAACGGCACAGGACCGATCTGTGTGGAGAAGGCCTATTTCCAGCAGTCGATGAATATTGGCTGAATTGATGATACGACATATAGATTCACAATTAACAAATACCAGCACTGATTGGAGGTTAATTAGAAAATCCTAAGCCCGCATGGTGTTAAAGCGTCTGTGAGCATTATGTAAACTAGCGCCCGTTATTTGGTTTTTTTATTAAAACTATGTACCTACTCCAAATCATTGACAAAAACACTTAAAAAGCTTACTGAAAGACTATGATTTGACTGTCATACGTTATTAATTACTCAATCAACTGTCACGTGACATTAGCAACAAAAATAAAGCATTTGTTAAAGTAAGATTTTAAGTATTTTTTTTTTTATAGTAGAGTTGGTAAATGAGCAATCGAGTCACTCAATAGTAGGTAACATCTGCGAAATCAGAGAGATCACTGATGCGTTGCCGATCTTATTATTACATTTTTTCCATTTCCTTTGACCCGTCATAAAAAGCAAAATAGTTATTGACTAGCAATAACTATTTTGCTTTTTATGACGGGTTCAAATCAAGTCAAGATTTTCAATTTAAGTATAGATGTATGATTTTACTTCGAATAATTCGTAAATATATTTAATGTATGTAAGTATGACTATTCTCTAAATAATTCAAATATATGCCGCAAAAAGAAGCTAGAAGAAGCCTGGCTTATAAATCGACGGTTTCTTTTAAATGTACTATTTATTTATTCGCGCTTAGGAAGAATTAAAGAAAACGTAAAAATTAATTATCTTAAACCTGACAATGGCACTTTGTCCATTTATCGTACCTTTGCTTGACATTATCTTAACTTTTTATTTAATCAGATCTAATTATTCCTTATACAATTCTGTGGTGAAAGTTAAAATTACCATTCAAAAACTTTTAATGGTAGCGCTAGTGGTAAGTGTATCCACGTAGTGTTTAATCTAACAAACAAATTGAATAGCATAGGTGCTGTGTGGCTTCGCGGAAATTGGGATATTAACTGAGCCTTAACAATTAACCGATGGAACTCGGCTGGATTACTTATTGGTGTTCTTTAAATACAACCATAATAATATCTTTATCGTGTTTTTACTGGTAAGATTTTTTTTATGTGATTAGATAGATAGATAGATACTCTTTATTGCACAACATACAAAACTTAAAAGCTAGGTATACAGAGATACAATGTTCAATTTAGGCAGTCTTATCGCTGTGAGCGATCTCTACCAGACAACTTTCAGGTAAACATTAGATAGAAGAGGGGAAGGTGGTGTAATCCTTTTGATTTTGAACATTGATTAAGTAAATTAAAATTAGTAATTAAGATAGGTGGAAAACCAGCAGACGGATTACCTAATTGTATGCGATTGCACCCACAAACCCCAAACCAATATTCCGGTTATGGCAGCCAATCTCGGCGATCAGTCATCGATGTAGGATATTTTATAGTTCACAAGTGTTTGCGCAGACACAAGTGCAGTTTTAATTTCCTTACCTTCATATTTCAATGGGACATCAGTGTGACGCGACCAAAGATCAGGCGCAGGACTTTAACGTGCTTAACGTGCTTTCCGAGAAGGCAGACTCCGGGCTTACACTGAGAACTTCTTTACAGGAAAAAACTCTAGAAGAAGAAAGAATTTCTTAAGAAATAACCAAGAAATGTCATATATAACACTAAGGGCCGATTCGACCAATCTCATTCCGATACTAAATCAATGATTTTTTTTACATTATAGCGGACAAACGAGCAAACGGCACACCTGATGGAAAGTGATCACCGCCGCCCATGGACATCTGCAACACCTGAGGTATCACAAATGCGTTGCCGGCTCTTAAGAAAGGAATACACCCTTTTCTTGTATAATTAATAAAAATAAAATAAAATAAAAAATCATTTATTTCTATAATCATGGTTACAAAATGTGGCCGAGACTACCCAGTAAGTTGTCGTAAGACACTTTTGTTGGGTATGACTCGCAACTTCCCTTACGGCTATCTTAGATTATAGATTTAATAGGTAACTAGTTATTCATTATATACTAATTAATTAACACTAGAATGTGTGGGTGTGAGTGTGTATGTATGTGTGTGTGTGTGTGTGTGTGTGTGTGTGTGTGTGTGTGTGTGTGTGTGTGTGTGTGTGTGTGTGTGCGTGTGTGTGTGTGTGTGTGTGTGTGTGTGTAAAACATTTTCGGTAAAAAAAAAGTAATGACTGTGGAAATACATAAAATTGTGAATACTTTCACTTATTAATTGCTTTGCTTTCAAAGATGGATATCTCCCATACAAAATCGATGTCAAATTCAGAGTTTATTTTCAAATATAGCACTGTCCTCCTGGAATGATTGATGTTTTCCCGTAGGAATAAGAAGTTTTCCCCAAATAACTACAAATTTTCTTAACAGAAGACTATGTATCATTGTAACCGTGAAAACAAATTTTAAATCGGTTACGTATCAGGTGACTCGCTTGTCGTTTGTCCGCCTTTAGCATAAAAAAACGTAGTTTTGAATTATCATATATAATTTCTTAGTTTATACTCAGATTCTCAAAACAGTAACATTTGCGATATCCCTAGACAATTGAGGCGTGTATTTGCGTATTTCTGCCATTGGCTCGGCGGTGAAAGAAAATATTGTAAGGGAATCTAAGGCCTAGAACGCACTAGCGGTAGGCCGCGGATGCGGTGGGCCGTTGCGGCAGGCCGCACATCAATTTTTTCATTAAACCGCCAAATAACAACGGACTCGTATGCGGCCAGCCGTCAACCACTCCGATTGTTCTGGGGCTGATGTGCGGCACGCGCATCGCGGCCTACCGCTAGTGCGTTCTAAGCCTAAACTCGTCGTATAACAATAGATATCTTGAAATATGAACATTTTAAAAGTTTAAAAAAGTCGTGACAGTAACAATTTTATAACTCAAGAACGGCTAAACAATTTGGCCGAGAATTGATGGAGAGGAGCTTAGAAGTAACTAACGTACAAAGAATACTTGCTAACCCAAAAATATCAGGTTCCTGAGGGGTAAAAAAAAAATGAATACTACACCGGCAACGTCACGGGCATAAACTAGTGAGATTTATTTTCATCGGCACTTCCATACTAGAAACATCATTACTAACTTCAGCTTCATACTTTTGTTCCTGAAAGGGTTTTGAAATACGGCCAGACAGACAGACAGATAACAAAGTGATCCTATAAAAGGTGCGTTTTCCGTTTGAAGTACAAAACGCAAAAAAAATAAAAACTTCTTTTTGAAGAACCCTCGAGCGCTATCCTACATCATTTCATCTTACAATGGCTTCGACTAATGTAATGAAACAGACTAGATTTATTATCCCAGCCATTTCAATATTCAGCATGTAGGTCAAGATCAAATGCTTCTGTTGAATCGATTATCTAGATACTAGGTCAAAAACGACCTTAACTAGTGGCCCGCTCTTACTTCGTTTCAGGACATTAGTTCCACTTTGTACCAATAGATGGTGCCAGGTGTCGATTAAATCGCGCAAGCGTTTCGTTTTTTCGTATTACCTACTCTTATATATAAAAGCGTTGCCACTGTCTGCAGGATTTACCTCTTTGTAAATAGTAAAGATAAAGTACAGCCTCAGTTGACTGCCTCGGTGGCGTAGTAGTTAGTGGGTCGCACTATAAAGCAACGGCTGCGCAAGAGGTCCCGGGTTCAATCCACGGGTCAGACCAAAAATCAGTACCTAAGTTTTCGGTAAGAAATGTTTAGTGTCAGCCCGGAGTCTGGAAGTTGGCGGTCTTGTACCCCCGTGTCTTTGTATAAGTACGTTATAAGTCTTTTATGTTGTACAAATTTTTCAATCAAGTGTTATTTATTTATCATAATCATTCCCGATGGCATCTAAAGATGTAGTTTTGGAGCTGAGGTCTAAGATATAAAGCAATCAATTTTTACAAACAGACATAATATTACGAACATGTGTTTTGGAAGCCGTTGTGTTTTAAGTTATAGTGTCCCATAGGAATATGAGGGAAAGGGAATAGAGAGTGCACTTGTGTTTGCGCACACACTTGAATCACTAAAATATATTCTGCGTACGTGGCTGATCGTTGAGATTGGCCACCTTAGCCGTAATCGGTTGGAGGATAACGTAAAGTACAGCCACATGATACATATCACAAATTTAGTTTACTTAATCTTTGAGAACAATTTTCTGATATGTACCAAAAAATCGGCATACATACTATATTTATATATGAACATAAATTTATTATTAATCATATTAGTTAATAGTAAAACAATAATCACGGAGCAAAAACCAGGCTCGTGGCTCGAGTACTCTGAGACCAATGCCTTAAATTTTGGAAAAACAATAAAAAATACACACAAATGAGGAATTACATTATTGATCCGATTATATATTGCAGGAATACGTGCCGTAGGAGACTGTTAAACCAAGATTTGTCCGCGAGAATGGTAATGCAAATAATTTAAAAATTAATGCGGTTCCTAGCCCTTTTACGGATCACCACTTACAGCCACAATTTTGTTATTGATTGTAACGAAATGAAGATACCTAATTAATAAAAAACGTATCAAGCAAGACATAAAGAAATCCGAACAAAAAATTGAATTTCCCAAAAATAAATTGAAACTCCTATTAACTGTCCTACGTTCGAAAATTTTTGCTTAAATGAAGTCGCGTGGGTGGCCGCTCTACATATTAGATATTTATAATAAACTAGCTGACCCGGCAAACGTTGTTTTGCCATATAAATAAAAGGGTTGATCGTAGAAGGGTGAAAATTGAGGATTGTATGTATTTTTGTATGTTGTATCATAAAAAAAGAGAAATTAAAAATTTTGTCTAAAAAATAAAAATAAAAATTTAGGGGTGGACTACCCCTAACATTTAGGGGGATGAAAAATAGATGTTGGCCGATTCTCATAGATACCGGATAAGCACAAAAAATTTCATCAAAATCGGTCAAGCCGTTTCGGAGGAGTATGGCAACGAATAACTGGTATGGCAAGCCGTTCGGAGGAGTATGGCAACGAAAACTGTGACACGAGAATTTTATATATTAGATTAAAGCACAATTTTATAGGTAGGTAAGTAGCTGTCCCCCGCCGACATTTAAGCAATAATGTTCTTTCGTAGGACAGTCAACGGAAGTTTCTACTTACTTTGGGCCTATTTAATTTTTTTATCGGGGGTTTTTTCATTTTTGTATTCTTTATTATTCGATTTTTAAAAGAACTCCTATTTTTTATTTTAATTAAGTATGAATCAGTTCCCGCTTTCAATAGGCACCCCAAGCATATTATAATTTACTATTTCGCCATTTTATGAGGGCAGCCATCTTGAATTTGAATTTTTTTAATGTTTTTTTTTTCTGTGATAGGGAGCACACAAGCAGACGGATCGCCTGATGGTAAAAGAATGCCGCCGCCCATAGATACCCGCAACACCAGTGGAGTCACAAGTGTACTGTATTTGCATTCTACTTCTCAAACCCTTTTATTTGATACTGATATCGAGTAGGGTTGTGATACAATATATTAATCCGAAATTATGTGGCGGCGCCATCTTAGATAGATTTCCATCTAACATAGCTAAGAACACTCCCGACTTATTATCCTTCCAAACAAAAACAAAATCGTTTCATTCTTTTGGGAGCTACAGACACACACACACACACACACACACACACACACACACACACACACACACACACACAGATACGTTAAATTTATAACACCCCGTCAATTTTACGTCGGGAGTTAAAAATAAAATTTAAAATAGGATTTGCACACGCTATTCATTGAACTATCATCTCTAGTATGGTTTAAATTTTTTGTTACCCTTTTTAAATCTTGCTAAATATAATTTGTGACATGAATGGCATGTGCAAAATAAGCTTGAAAAATTCCAAATCACTATCTATTTAAAATGACGTCTCGATCAATTTTCCATTTACTGTCTTAATTTTGTTACAATCAATAAAAAAACTGGTAGCGACGCCATGAATTCGTAAAAGGGCTCTTAATATTTATGTGTTAGGCTCGTTTAGAAGAGTTCGCTAAACCGCTAGTTGTGAGTTTGAAATCAGTGAAACATCTTTTGCTGCTCGTAAATAAAGATATCGAATAACCAGTAAGAAGTTGATTTATTTAGTCCAATCGCAAGGGAAGTATACTATTTTATGGCATGTCTTGGTCTGGGTGTTCTCTATATATTAAAAGCATGTTCTTACAAAAGAAAAGTATTAAATATATACTCGTAAATTTTTCATTCCGCTGTTGGTTATCATATCCGTAACACAGGTGAGATAGGTAGCTCACCTTTATTAGAATCAGATAATGTACGTGATGTTGTGAAATATTTATATAAAAATATAAATTAGCGACAATCACACCTGATGGATAGAAGAGATGTGAGATGATTATTAT
The DNA here is from genome assembly GCA_019059595.1 of Marasmia exigua. Taxonomy (NCBI): domain Eukaryota; kingdom Metazoa; phylum Arthropoda; class Insecta; order Lepidoptera; family Crambidae; genus Marasmia; species Marasmia exigua. The sequence goes on along the minus strand of CM032465.1, from coordinate 15,742,017 downwards.
TATTATTATTCTCTTAGATGTAACGCGCTTATCTAGAAAATGACAGAACCAAAAAAGAATACAAAAAAAACTACGAAAAAAAACCGTATTGAAAAACCACGAACTAGAAGTGTAAAATAATATCCCATAAATAAATAAATAAATATTTCACAACATCACATACACCATCTGACTCCAAGATAGGTAGCTCAAGCACCTGTGTTACGGATATCAGAATCAACAGCGGAATTACAAATATATACATATAATACTTTTCTTTTGTAAGTACATACTTATAACATACAAACACCCAGACCAATACAAACAGACATGTTCATACACACAAATGTTTGTACTGTGCGGGGATCGAACCGCAACTCTTGGACCAAAGGCAGCGTTCACTACCACTGTTCCAAACGGGTCGTCACGTCAAAAAACAAAACTTGTATGAAATCCAAGTCACGCACTAAGTCAGTTAGTAAGTCGGTTTTTGATGCAGGTGCAGATTTTTAACACTTCACATAACATTTTATAACACTACACACGAAAAAAGGTGTTACCAAAGTCGGCGTCCAATAATATCATAATATAAGAGGTTTTTTTTTGTCAATAGGCTAACGCCTGACTACAATCGCACCTGATAGAAAATATCGATGAGGTCTAGGATCTCATTTCTTTGGCATAACTATACAGTTGAACAAAGAACTTCCTCCTTTTTTGAAGTCGGTAAAAATGACAGCTTTTTAATCTGACATTTAAGTTGTTATCTTTACTGATATTACCTATTGTCCGAATTCAGGTTGGTTGGCTTGGATGAGCGTAGAGACCATCTAGACCTAACTTTTTTATTCAAAATTTTCAGAAATATGATCGATTGCCATCAACTCTTAGGTAAGTTTAAATTAAAAATTCCTTTCCGCTATCCTCGCAACAAAATAAATACGGTATTATGCCCGCCACAACTTCGAACACTTTTCGGTGCTAGCTCCATATTCCACGTGTTTGTAAACTGTACAACAAATGTGACTTTTTGGATATCCACTGGGGCTCAATTTAGGAAAAAATTAAGATCTCTGAGATCAGAACCACGATCTTGATAAGAAGGTTGTGCATGAAGGAAATGGTAAAATTGTCTCAATTAAAATCAAATTGTAAAAGGTACGGTTTATTTTTATAAAATGTTGGTTTTTAAAAATTTAATTATTTTTTTGTGTATGTATAAGTGGTTTTTTTTTATATTTAATATCTGTATTCGTACGAATTGTTTGCATGCTGTGTTTATCTGTAAATCTATTGTGCAATAATTTAATTACTACAAACATGTGTCCGGTAGACTTTGTAACAATAGTTGATAGACCTAATAAATAAATAAAAAAAATTAATTGTAGTTAACCTCGTCTGTAACCGTTCGCCACGCCAAGGTTAAAAATGTTCATGTCCAGATTCATTTCAAAATCTTTAAGTTAAATTACTTGCTATATTGATATGGCCGGTAATGTACTATAAGTAAAGCTGATGTATGATAAACGGGGCGAGTTTGGTTTAAATAATTACTAGACTAGGTTCATTGCAACTACGTTTTTTTTTGTTTTTGCTGTTATGCGTCAGTTAATACCATAGACCCTTCATTCCATGGTTAAGACGCAGACAATTATGTCAATGTCATGTGGATACAGAGACAAATACGGTAATGGTAAAATTGGTGAATGCGATGAATGAAGAATGATTATACTTAATATCTTTTTCTTTTGTATTAGTAGATCACATAAAACAGAAAAAAACATACCATAGACAGCACATACAATACAAATATATACAAACAGAATTAGAAGGGGTTCAACTACGTACAGAAGGCACTTTACGTGATGTTGACAGGTTATGTTTATAGTCGCTCGCTACTCGCACTGTACAGCGACAACTGCGGTTGGGGGGTTCGATCCCCGAGACGGGCCAAAATGAATGAATGAATGAATGAATGAATATACTTTTATTGCACTCAAAATAAAGTATGAAAACTTAAAACTAGATATTACAGGATATGTACAACGAAGGCGGCCTTATCACTATGAGCGATCTCTTCCAGGCAACCTTTGGATAATGGACACTGAAATGTGACTGAAGGAAATGTGAGTGTTTCTGTTAAGAAACTGTCAGTGTCAGCCCGGAGTCTGTAAGTTGGCGGTCTTGTACCGCCGTGCCTCGGAAAGCAAGTAAGCCGTTGGTCCTGCGCCTGATCCCTCTTCGGCCGTGTCACAGTGGTGTCCCATCGAAATATGAGGATAAGGAAATAGAGAGTGCACTTGTGACTGCGCAAACACTTGTGCACTACAATATGTCCTGCGTCAATGGCTGATCTCTGAAATAAAGCACAGTTATGAGTTAGTAAAGCACATTAGCAAAATGAACAAACTAACATACTGGCGCAAACACAAAAACACTGACAACAAAACTGATATTAAAATTATGAATCATTTTTGATATACTGGGGCCGGGGGAGTCAATATTAACACTATGACGCACCATGATGAAGGCATTGAAGTGTCGCATCATATCGACGCACAAGCCCTGCCGTCAATGATTCAATGAACACTCGAGTGTATTTTTACCTATCCACATGCGATCAATGAATACATGATCAGAAAGCGATATGATTATATGTACTTATGTTACTTTAATTTGATTATTGTATAATTTATGTTACGTGTACCGCCGGCACATCCGCATAGGCCGATTCCACCTCAGATGTTTTCGGAAAATATTAAAGATTCAGTGCTTTGACTATTTGCGGGACACTGAAGTGCTTCGCAGAACTACATTAGGAACTCGTAGAACTAATGTAGGTATCGTACTTATATTTATGTTAATTAATACTTGATACATCATCACAGCCATTAACGCACTAGGGTTCGATTCGACCAATCTTAATCCGATAATCCGATACTAAATCAATAGTATAGTGCTGTCATTCTATATAAATCTGATGTCATATCATTAATTTATCCACGGATAAAGATTAGTTGAATCGGACCTAAAGTTAACAAAGATGAAGAAAATATCCATAACCAGCCAGCGTCATCATCATCATCATCATTTCAGCCAATAGACGTCCACTGCTGGACATAGGCCTCCTCCAATGTTCTCCACACAGATCGGTCCTGTGCCGCCCGCATCCAATGGATTCCCGGGATGTTCACCAGATCGTCGGTCCACCTTGTGGGGGGCCTGCCACGGCTGCGACTTCCTGTACGTGCGTGGCCTCCACTCGAGGACCTTTCCGCCCCAACGGCCGTCTGTTCTCCTCGCTATGTGCCCTGCCCATTGCCACTTGAGGCATGCAATCCTTTGGCCAATCCAGCCAGCGTATTGTACTGTGTTTCAAAAAAAGTGTGAGTCGGACTCGCCCATGAAGGGTTCCGTAGCAGCAAGTAATATATATGGAAGGTAAATTGCGGTTTACGGTTTATAACGTATTAAAAAAAACTAGATCTTACTAGATCTAGTCCAAACCCAATTTTCGTTGTTAGTTTTCATGATTATGTACATCATATATATTTTTAGTTTTATAATTCATTTATTATAGCAGTTAGAGGGGTGGGGGGAGACACACAATTAACCACTTTACCACTTTGGGAGCGTCTCTTGCGCAAAGTATTGTGCTTAGAAAAAAATAATGGTTAAAACCTCAACATCATTTTTAAATACATATCCATATATACCCCACACGTATAGGTTTGATAAAAAAAAAGTTTTGAGTTTCAGTTTCAAGTATGGAGACCCCCCATTTTTTTTAATTTTTTTATCATTTTTGTGTAAAAATCGTAATGCGGTTAACAAAATACATCTATTTACCAAGGTTCAATAGTATAGTACTTATAGTTTCGGAGAAAAGTGGCTGTGACATACGTACTGACAGGTATGACGAATCTATAAGGGTTCCGTTTTTTTCTATTTGGCTACGGAACCCTAAAAATGACAATCAACTTCTCTAGGGAATAATGCAAAAAAGTAAATTCAACGTATAGTTACGTGGTACAAATCTGAACAAAACTTCAACTTCAAACGTTCAAGTAATATTATCCGAGAATAATGTATGGTATATTATTGCTACGATTTGTATGGTATGACTGCGTTATACCACAGTATAACAAGAGCTTAAGGAAACCTCTTGTTTTAGTGTGGTTACTAATATAGAGTAGTGTGGCTTGAAAAAAAATTACAGTTTGCAATAAACAAGCTGCACGCTGAAAAAATTACAGACAAGTATTATTAATGCACCTTTACTGGGACTCTACAAAATCGTTGTTTTTTTAACTATAGGTTAACTCTTGAGTTAACTCATAAGTTAACCTACAAGTTGGTCAAGGCCAATGGCACCTGATGGAAATAATCGATAAGTTCTTGGATATTTAACGTTTGCTTAGAAGAAGACTGTTCAGTTTGGTAACTAATTTCAGTACAAATTATAGATATTTTAGCTACAAAAAAACAAATAGGCTTCAAAAGATTTTAACGCATGTAAGAAAGTCTTATACGGTTGCAATAACATTCAGAAAACCGTTCGGTTAAGAAGAAATTTGTAGTAATTACCAGGGAAACTTAAAAAGGCTTTTTCTTCAGTCTTTGGTTTAGGATAATTAATATAAAAAATTAAACTTCATCCATTTCAATGTTTATTTATTTTTCTGTGTTATCGGTTTTTAGTGTTAAAATAATAATAAGAAATATTTTAAAAAATTGCAACCTACTTCAAATGTGAATAATTTCACGAAACTTGGCAGTTAGGTCGAAATGCTGGTCAGCGTTAGATATCTACAATAACCTTTCACTCCTAATTAACCCCTTCGCTTCCCTACATTTGTTTTCTTCGCTTACCGCCCACCGTACGGGAAAAACAAAACTGCAATATACTCCCGGGCGGAAAGCTGTGTGCCCAATCAAGCGGGAATATCGTCAATCTGTCCGCGATCGCCGCGTAACTTCATCAAAAGAACCGTTGTACGTCTTTGAGGCATCCGTATCTAACTAACTCGCCCTGCAGGCATCTAGATCCATTTTTTCTTCCACTTTCTGTCCTTACAGCGCATACTTTATTTCTATTTGCCCGTATAGCGAGGTGAACGGGGCGCGGGGGGGGATTTAGGGACACGCGCGTTGGAGCCTCCCCAGCCAGTTGAGGCTGCGACCGGCGAGTGAACGCTTGTCACGGCCGCGGATCCATGGAGAAGGACTTGTGACCTACCATAGTGTCAGTGACGTGATACCTAAACGCACATGCGTGCAATGGAATGACCAATAGTGAGACTCGTGACTTGTGAAGTGTTGCGTGCGACTAAGTGAGTTCGTGGCGAGTTTGTCCTTAGTTGCGGTGCAGTATCACTGCCGGTAAGTCGCGGAGTTTTATACGAGAATTAGCATAGTAACTAGATCTCATACATTAGTTTAGCAAATAAGGTCGAAGGATTAACAGGGTCGTACGCGCTGTGGATAAATTAATAAAAGTTTATGCCCGCTGCGCGTTTCTGAACGTTTTCTCGCCGTCCGATAAATAAATCAGTAGTTTGTATGAAGGTTGCGGACGGTAGAGAAGAGCTTTAATATTTTACGAGGTACGTATCGCAAAGGTATTAATTTGAGCTATCGTAAGTTGCAATTTATTTTAGTAAGTAACAAGATTATTTGTCTACAAAAAATAGTGATGTAACAGAAAATGCTAAACAGGAGCATGAAACTGAATATGTTATGCTAAAACTTTTCTTTTCCGCAACTGAGATGTATTTTCTTACAGTCTTATAAAAACAGGAACCATTTGAATACTGAAGATCAGACCTTATTGTTATTCTTTTACGGTAGGAATGTGGTCAATTGTTTAACATAATGAGAAAACTCCATGTCCAAATAATGCTACCAATATAAAAAGTGCTCAGGCATTACGAAGCCTACGAGAGACCTTTTAACAGCCTTCTTTAAAAGGCGTCATGCTGAACTTAAACCTTAGCAACCTTATTACGAAATGGGGTCTAAAGGTATTACTGTACTGAAGCTCATGTCATCCCGTTCCGACACGCAATGTTAAAAGGGGCTGGCACGAGTTTTGTTCCGGGACTATCCTTAGTTTGCGATTTATAATAAGGGAGTAAGAGATAAATAGTTTTATTCGCAAATACTTTAGTGCCAGTGAAATAATAAATGCCTCTAGTTTCTTATTACGTTATGTTATTAGGAACCTCATGGAGATAGTTAATGAAAAATACATGTACCTATCGAATTAAAGTAATTAAATTTAAATATTATGGTTGCTAAATAGGTACCTATACTAATTAAACTTGTATTAAGGCTGACTTGAACCACCTTCATCCGAGAATAATCTAGCAATGGCAGCTCAGTGGATAAGAAAGCGCCTTCCATAATATCCTCCAACCGACTACGGCTACGGCGGCCAATCTCAACGATCAGCCACGTACGCAGGATATATTATAGTGCTCAAGTGTGTGCGCAAACACAAGTGCACTCTCTATTCCCTTGCCCTCATAATCCGATTGGACACTAATGTGACACGACCGGAGAGGGATCGGGCGCAGGACCAACAGCTTAACGTGCTTTCCGAGGCACGGGGGTACAAGACCGCAAACTTCCAGACTCCGTGCTCCCACTAAGAATTTCTTGCCGAAAACTTTGGTACAAATTTTTGGCCCGATCTGGGGATCGAACTCGGGACCTCTTGCGCAGCTGTCGCTTTAAAGTGCGACCCTCTAACCACTGCGCCACCGAGGCAGTATAAAAGGCGCCTTCCATAGGGAGGTACGTAGTATGTAGTTCGAATCCGAGCATGCACCTCTGGATTCTTCAAATCTATGTGCATATTTCTACCATTAGCTCAGCGATGAGGTAATGGTAGAAATATGCACACACCGCGTCGCACGTCTCGAATAGTTTCTGAAACATGTAACCACGATCCAATTGGTCTGGTTCCCTGTCTTAGGGTTGCGAAGGTCAGACGGCAGTTACTTAATTATTTTTTTTAATTTATTTGGAACAACAAACAATTACACTAAGTATTACTTAATAGTATTACAAAGAACACGGCTTATTTAAAAGTGTAATCAACCCCGTTGTCCACACATTGAAGTTATGAAATGGGGGGCAGCAATAAAAGTAATAAATGGTACACACAAGAGAGAGAACAGTCGTACTTCCATACATTGAACATATTTACGAATTATTCGAAGTTAAATCATACATTCATACTTAGATTAAAAGAGTCTTAATGATTTGAACAAGATTTCTCTTGAACGAGTCAGGTGAGGTAGCAAATATATCTATGTGGGATTGGTGAGAGGTAGATGCATGGCAAGGAACGTGTATGAGTTCGATGTTTGAATTAGAATGACGTGCGAGAGGGAGAGAGAAGACGTATGGCGGACGACGGAAGGACGGTGTAAGACGACGCTAAAAGTTTATAAATATAAGAATACTTATTCAGAAAATCCCTGGCTTTATTCGAAACCCCATCCCACATCTATGTCTGAGAAATAGAGGTTAAACTGTTTAGTTATTTTATGTAATGGTGCACGCTTACCTGCGTTCGTTTTACAAGGTAATGGTGCGAACAAGTAGCGATGACGGGCCTCACGCGTCTGTGAGCGAAATGGTACACGAATACGACGATTTGATTGAAGAGTTGGTCGCAATCATACTTACCATTTCAGAGAAGGAAAACTCTGCATTTATATCTAAACCCTCGCCAACCCGTCTGCCAAGCGTGGTGAGTATGGCAATTACCCCTCATGTGATTGAGGGAGGCCCGTGCCCCAGCAGTGGGGACTTAAATGGGCTGAAGATGAAGATGAGATGATACTTACCATTACAAATGTTAAATAAAAGTAATTCGTCAAGGAGCAATCTTCTCGCCTTAAGGGTTGTTAAAGAAAATTAATTGTGATTATCAGACTTGCTGAACCAAGGATACAAACAGAAGCCGGGCACAAGCGTATCCCGGACTCCAAAGTGATAGTTTTGGATGTAACTGGAAATCGCACGCTAAAATGAGGAGGAATCTATGATATAACGAAGTTTGAAAAGTATTTTATTTTTAATTAAATGGGTTTGCACTTGACCTCATTTCACCTGATGGAAAGTGACAATAAGGTCTAAGATGTAGCGTGCTGTCGTACGGAGACTGCGTTATACCATTTTCTCACAGAATAATTTGTTGGATTGGGAGTTGAAGGTTAAAATGTTATTGTTAATTAACTTAATTTCTAATGAATAGCGTCAAAGGTCTAACGCTAATTAGGTAATTAATTTTCTCATTAGTCCTATTTCACTTGCAAGCGCCACCTTTAGATTGTTTCTCTATAGTAGAAAATAAATTCATAGTAAACCGGCATGAAGAGGTACTTGCGCTGTGTTTGGCCTAGTGAGTGGGGGTACTGGATGCCCAATCCGGGGGGTTGGGGGTTTAAAAATTGGCAGCGCACTTGTGACTCCACTGTAGCGCTTTCGGTTCCACTGCAGTGATTTTTGACACCCATGAACACCTACGGGTGGCAGAAATCGCTTACCTTCAGGTGAGGCTAGTTTTCCGCCTTTGACATAAAAGAGTCTTTTAGTATTTACAATTACATTTTCACCTATATTTTACAACAAAAAATGGATATGTTATTTTTAGGGTTCCGTAGCCAAAATGGCAAAAACGGAACCCTTATAGTTTCGTCATGTCCGTCTGTCCGTCTGTCCGTCTGTCCGTCTGTCACAGCCGATTTACTCGGAAACTATAAGTACTACAGTGATGAAATTTGATGGGAATATGTGTTGTATAAACCGCTACAAAAATATGACACTAAATAGTAAAAAAAAGAATTGGGGGTGGGGCCCCCCATACATGTAACTGAGGGATGAAATTTTTTTTTTCGATGTACATACCCGTGTGGGGTATCAATGGAAAGGTCTTTTAAAATGATATAAAGTTTTCTAAAAAACATTTTTCTTAAAGTGAACGGTTTTTGAGATATCAGCTCTCAAAGTCGTAAAAAGTATGTCCCCCCCCCCCTCTATTTTTATAACTACGGGGTATAAAATTCTAAAAAAAATAGAGGTGATGCATGCTAATTAACTCTTTCAACGATTTTTGGTTTGATCAAAGTATCTCTTATAGTTTTTGAGATAGGTTGATTTAACTGTAATTTTGGTTAAGTTATTGTGCTTACACTGAAAACGATGGCTGAACCTTATAAGATAGATCAAAAAATATACTACAGTATTGTACACCTTTAAAAATCCGCGATGATATAAAATCTTTATAATGTATATTTGCTGCTACGGAACCCTTTGTGCGCGAGCCCGACTCGCACTTGGCCGGTTTTTTTATTTAAATCCTTCATGACTTACTTGCTAACTTCTTCCTTTTGACCGTATATAACGTAGGGCTGCTCGGATTTCCGGCGACTTGACTCTTTCTAGTCGGTTTGATACTTTAGCACTGCGGCGGAATAAAGCTTCCCTCAGCATTCTGCACCACATTTATCACGGAGAGTGCTCTGAAGACCTGCTTAATCTACCTGCTGAATTCTTACATCGAACCACAGGCAAGCGATTATCATTCCATCCTAATCATCTAGATGGATAGCGGTCTAGTATTGTGCGTTACTCGCGAAACTTTTTACCACAAACAGGCGAGTCCTGTGTTATGGTTTGTCTGCAGAAGTATTTTCCGAGAGAAAAGATAGATAGATAGATTTAGGGACTTATAAGAGCAAAGATGACTGTACTGCTTTTTAAAAGGCTTTTTCTTTCTGATTTCGCAACTGTTCATGAGCGGCGTTGATTACTTGCCATCAGGTGAGCGCTTGCTCGTTTGTCACTTCTAGCATAATAAAATAGAAAGACGAGAATACTACCCATCTGATGGACTGTATATTAACTTAACAGCCGCTAATATACATCAACAATCCAAAGGTACAGTTATGCCGATGCATACCGTTTAAGACCTCTTTTCAAACATTGTTGAAAATGACATGTAATAGCATTAAGGAACATAGTGACTGACAGCTCATTCTAGATTCATCATAATCCAATGGGATATCAACGTTATACGTACCAACGTAATATGATTGGACGGAGAAGAATAGGGCACTGGATCAATGACGTCAACTTCATTGGTTGGATTAGAATGAGCTCCGACCTTTTTTTTTTAAATTAAGGCTCTACCTGAAGATATTTTAATTTATTGAAAATAAGTGGGTAGTCGACAGTCGAAGTCATTCAAACTCACAGTCATTTAATAAAACGCCATTGTTTTGCGTTTTATCGACCTACAAATTCTGCCGATACCACTCTAAACACAATCTTAGGTCCAAGCAAATTGTCACGTGACAACTCACTCGACACATAATAGCAGTGTTAAAAACGATACAAATCGATGATTCATATTAATAGGATCACTTTGCTGCACTTGACTGCACAAATGATCGCCAAAATTGTTCACTAAAACCACTAGATACTAATTTAAAATATTTGAACCACTACAGACCACGAGGAGTGTTTGACTCCTATCACCAGAATATGTCTACTCTCACAGTGCCTAAAGACAAAAGTCTTCAATCAGTGCGTCCTACCCGTCATGACATACGGAGCCGAAACGTGGACACTTACGGTACGGCTGGTCCACAAGTTAAAGGTCGCTCAGCGGGCTATGGAACGAGCAATGCTCGGCGTCTCTCTCCGAGATCGAATCCGAAATGAGGTGATCCGGCAGAGAACCAAAGTTATCGACATTGCTCACCGGATTAGCAAGCTTAAGTGGCAGTGGGCTGGCCATATTAGCCGCAGAACCGACAACCGATGGGGTAAACGAGTTTTGGAGTGGAGACCGCGTCTTGGCAAACGTAATGTAGGGCGCCCTCTAGCTAGGTGGGGGGACGATCTGCGCAGGATGGCTGGCAAAAGCTGGATGCGAGAAGCCATGGATAGATCACAGTGGCAAACAATTGGAGAGGCCTTTGTCCAGCAGTGGGCTGCGATGGGCTGATGATGATGATGATGATGACCAGAATATGACTATTATTCAACTAAAATCAGTAGGAACTTGAGTGACATTGACAGGGAGGTGTTGAACATTTTTTTTTATGAGAAAATGGAAAACACTGTCACTTGCCTAGAATTAGTCCCGACTTTTTGCCCATTGATCGTACGGCGACAATACTAGCTAGTATCTTGGGAGCTTCTTCTACATCTTATCTCTTACTTAGCCAACATTAAGATTCAGACAGTAATGGTATAACAATATAAAATGATATACTTGAAAGTTGAAACTCTCTCGTCAGAGTTTAAAACGATATTGTAGAGTCTCCTATGTAGAACCCTGTTTCTTCTCTAGATAATACCAGCAGAGTATTTTTTTTGTGAGTGTCTCATCGTCAGCCCTTTTAAGTCCCCACTGATGGGGCACGGGCCTCCCTCAATCACAGAGGGGTAATTGCCATACTCACCACGCTTGGCAGACGGGTTGGCGAGGGTTTAGATATAAATTCAGAGTTTTCCTTCTCTGGGTGCTGATGATCATGCCAGCAGCTTTACCTTAGTCGCCTTTTACGACACCTCGGTAAGAGTGAGGGTGGCCTATTCTAGTCTGCCGGGGACCACACGGTAAAGTCTGTCTGTGAGTGTCTAGTAGGTAGCCATCTATAGCGTAGGTAGCCCAATGGATAACAACGCGCCATCTATACAATAGGTGGTGGTTTGAATCTGAGCTGCATGCTCTGGATTTTTAGAATCTGCACATTTCTCATATTTCATATATTCCATTAGCTCGTGAGGGAAAACTTCGTAAGAAAGCCTGCAAGTATTGGATAGTTTTTCGAAAATTATGGATACCTAAAATACTTGAGAGAATGATTCTGAAAGTATAAACGTGATCCGTTTGGTCCGGTTCCCCTGTCTCAGGGTTGCAAAGGTCAGAGGTCATTGTAATTACCAGACTTCCCGAATTCTGCATCATGTTCTTAGCGTTACCGGGGTCCGAAGTGACAGCAGGGAGTTACACGCTAAGATTACAGAAAACTGGCACTGCATGAGTGAGGGTACCGGAGGCCCAATACAGGGTAAGAGGGGTTTAAAGGTTGGCAGCGCACTTGTGACTCCGCTGGTGTCATGGGTGTTCATGGGCGGCGGTGATCGCTTACCATCGGGTGATCCGTCTGCTCGTCTGCCATCTATGATATATAAAAAAAGATGAGGAGAACAAGTTATGGTTATAATAATATTATTATAACCATCCTAGGCCACATCATCGCTTACCATCAGGTGAGATTGTGGCCAAATGTCTGGCTAATCTAATAAAAAAAAAAACAGTCTGACCTTAAGACGATATGGTAGAGCCGTTCTCTAACACAAATGAAAGAACCCTTTTCTTCCCTGGATAATGCCGGGAGAGTATTTTTTTTCTGAATATCGCGCTCTGGGGAGGGTTAAGGAGATGGGAAATAATTCGTATATCACCTGGGGTATCTTCTTAGGTGTCTTCCATCTATATACACCTTCATTTTTGTATCGTTTACATTCTGAAAACCCCATAATAGGGACCATGAATACAATATTACCAGGTGGATATTCCATTTTGTATGAAAGAAAAACGAGGTGTCGTAAAAGGCGACTAAGGTAAAGCTGCTGGCATAATCATCAGCACCCAGAGAAGGAAAACTCTGCATTTAGTTCAAAACCCTCGCCAACCCGTCTGCCAAGCATGGTGAGTATGGCAATTACCCCTCATGTGATTAAGGGAGGCCCGTGCCCTAGCAGTGGGTACTTAAATGGGCTGAAGATGATGACGAAAGAAAAGAAGGAAAACTATTTATTGACCACAACACATATTAAATAAAACAAATAATAATTAAAAACGGTACAGAGCATAAAAGTTGCGGCCGACAAGGTTCAGCCTCAGCATATGCTGCAACTGCCGCAAGCAACAGCTGCAGCGCTGGTTTTCAGGCTGGACCTTGGGTGTCGTCTTTGCGCTAGAAGAAATATAAATATTGACATGCAATACAGAATATACCAAAACAAATACAAATTGTGTTCTGTTTACAACTGCTATAAGTTCTGTGTTGTGATGTCTATAGTAATAAATATTTTCTTTCTTTCAATACATAAAGACCAACCGAGATCAGAAGGCACTTCAGTGAGATTGACAAGAGGGCGTTGTACATCGTATTTTCTATCCGAAAATGTCAAAACAGCATTAGTTCCGACTTTTGCCACGTGCCAAATAACCGTATTTGGAACAGCTGGTCTTTTATTTGCTTATTTCGTTGATCTTATTCGAATGCTGAATGGACTTTATTCACGATACCTATTATTTGGTTTTCTGGATAAAATAAAATGACAGTGTATACTTTTACTATCGATGGCATCCTCACACAACATTGACGGGGTAAGGCACAGAATTTCAAATGGCTTGACCATTTTCGAATCTGCACATTCAGTTAAATTGAGACTGGTAGCATACACACGGGACTATCCTGTACACAAGATTTCCTAAACACAAACATCGTGCTATACAGCTTTGCCATTTTCCTTGAGAAATCAGGAATCTCAAGAGACATGTCGATACTATGCATTGGGTTTTAGTCCTTGGCCATTTGAGAATGCGGTTGAATTTTGCCTTTAGTATTCAATGGCTTCAACCAAATGGTTATGGTTCATGGCAAAAGCCGCGCGTTGAAACAAACAAATAAAATTTTGTGTAATACGAGTAGCAGATGTTTGGTAATAGTTGTTATTAAAATAATACTTAGTTATTTTCAATAACAAGATACGTAATAACAACCAAGCTTCATTTTTTAAAATGGTTGGAAGTTAAGAATGTCTACTATTTTTCTATGAATAATTCCACTTTGTCAATGATTCTTAATAAGCCTATCCTAGTCCAAAAAAACGATGTACAGTACAAAATTGTACTTTTGGCGAAATCAATAAACATACTAACTAACTCACACACGTACATACGCTAGTAGACTGGTACAGCCAGTCCGTTTTTAGCTATAACGTACCTAGTCGGGTTAAAAATAAACACAATTTACAAAAAACACGATTGTAGAAAAATGTGACAGTAAAATAATAGCGATACACACACAATATCATCCTTTAGTTGAACTACTCGAATTTGACAGTACAGCTAGATTTTATCCGAGTCAAACAATACAGGTATGCATTCAAAACGGGAATTACTGGCTACACTTTTAAAATTCCCGGCGCACGCATAAAGTGTCCAATGAATACCGGCACGGCCATTTGTACAGTTGTACATTGTACGGTTGTACGTTGTACAGTACACCGCAGGAGATTTATTAGAGCCAACATCGCGCTGTGAATTAAAAGAAAATACGTGCAAAACAAATTCCGAGTCGGACTCGGTGACCGCCACTGGCTGATTTTAGGTAAGAGGAAAATAGTCGATAAAGAGAATAATCGATTATTTTTTTTATTTCATAATCTTAAATTCGATGCTTCTTACCAGCCATATTTAACCATGCTGCTAAGGCTTAACCTCAAATTCACCCTTCAAGTGAAGTGATGAATTCACCCTTCAATTACTTAAGAGGAAAAAAGCGTGTCACGCGATGAAATAACCTTGATTTGTGTTAGTACATTTTTCCCATCTACGAGTACATTCATGGATAAGATCAGTCTAAAACGAATAAAGAATTTGTCTCAAACTTATTCTTAAAATGGTCTATTATGGTATTTTATTAAATCTATACATAGTTAGTTAAAAATGATTAATTTAATAATTGAAGCCGATTGAGCCGTGTGGTCTCCGGCAGAGTAGAATAGGCCACCCTCACGCGTAAAAGGCGACTAAGGTAAAGTTGCTGGCATGATCATCAGTACCCAGAGAAGGAAAACTGCATTTATACCAAAACCCTCGCCAACCCGTCTGCCAAGCGTGGTGAGTATGGCAATTACCCCTAATGTGATTGAGGGAGGCCCGTGCCCCAGCAGTGGGGACTTAAATGGGCTGACGATGATGATGAGACACATGTATGGCATGTTAAGAATTGAAAAGAAGAAGCCTTACTTTCAAAAAGTGCATATTAATTCACGAAATATCGATTAGTTTTCTGACGATGAATCGATATTCATTTCTTTCTAAGTCACACCCCTACTCGTTTCCAACGGGAATTCTAATACAAGGACAAATTGGATTCGAACAGGTATCTGTGTACGTTGGCGCGAGTGTTCAAACTCGTTATTGGGGAGGCATCGTGTGTTTTCCGGGAAGACGGTTTAGATGCACCTTTGGCGGGCAAACGAGACTGCAAGAATTTTATTGTAAATTCCGACTGCATGAAAAAGTTTTTGTCCGCATCTACGCTCGTTGTTATAGTTTTTAAGGTTTAAATTAGTTGTTTTTTTTTATGATAACAATATTTGAACGAACGAACTCATGGACTTGTATTAACCGGCTACGTTTACGCGCCATCGTCGCATTGTGAGTAGTTAAGAACGCTTTGGACTATCAGTTTAGCCGTCTATGAAATCGACTAATCGACGAATCTACTGTAGATCGTCGAATCGTCCATTAAACGTAGACCGTCCAATTAAACCGCTCGTTAATTCCACACATGAAATTTATTAAATACATCATTCAATTCATTTTAACCGTGGGAAGCCACAAATGGGCCGGCATGAATGGGCCGGCTCGACCAGAGTAAACCATGGCGACGGCCTCACTGAAAACCGTCGTGAGGTAGCCCTGTGCTGTGTTTCGCTGCGTGAGTGAGGGTACCGTAAGCCTAATCCGGGGGTAGAGGGTTTTGAAGGTTGGCAGCGCACTTGTGTCGCGATCCGTCTGCCACTTATAACATTAAAAAAAATAATTCATTTATAATCGTAAATGTGATAGCAGTTTTGGTGAAGTCAACTAACAAACACACAAAAAATTTCATTGCATAATTTGATTCTTTTTTTTGCCGTGATTGGGTAAAAAAAGCTCTTTTCCACTCCTGTGATGTACTGGTACAATAACAGCCGATGTCGTGTCAT
The DNA here is from genome assembly GCA_019059595.1 of Marasmia exigua. NCBI lineage: Eukaryota > Metazoa > Arthropoda > Insecta > Lepidoptera > Crambidae > Marasmia > Marasmia exigua. Next base: position 15,725,997 of record CM032465.1, on the reverse strand, counting down.
TAGCGTGCAGGGTTGTATGGTACCGACTTCATGTTACGCGTAGCGTGCGTTGTAAAGTGCCACATGACACTTGCTGTGAATAATTTACCGACGTTTCTAACGAACGTAAAATTGACAATGTTTGGAGCGGAATTATTTTTAGAACCCGATAAATCCTGAATAGAAAATAAGAGGAAAATTCGATTGACGCTATTTGGAACTAAAAAGAACTTTCTGCTTCTAATTGAAGTTTGTGGGTTGACATGTTTTAGCTATACATGGCTCAGTTTGGTGATAATAATTTAATTAACTTAACCATGCGTAAAAGAGTCAAAACGCTTTAGAAATACTGACAGATACAGGCCGCGGCAAATAAGTTAAGTGGTGACCTGAAATCTGCAGAAAACAAGTTTAGTACATATAAAGTGAGCTATTTTATGGAAGTGGAAGTTGGATTTTGTGAAGAATGACATGATGGGAAAAGGGGTGGAGGGTTCGATGACGAATGACAGTGACGTATGGAAAAGGAAGACATACTGCGCCGACCCCAAATAACATGGGAAAAGGGCAGGAGGATGATGATGATAAAGTGAGCTATTTTACTAGTAGGTACACAAATATCCCTACTACTAACGCCGAGCATTTAACTTATAAGTATACTGCTCGGCGTTAGTAGTGGCGGCCTGTACACCGACATGCTTGAAAGGTGGACTCATTTTTTCCCCACTAGATTATCTTTCGATCATTGTACGTGACACGCGGTAGTCTATGGGCGGAAGCAATCGCTTACCATCAGGCAATCCGTCTACTCGTCTTCCACCTATCACATAAAAAAACACAGACATGCTTTACAGTTAGGCCCGATTCGAACAATCTTAATCCGAGACTAAATCTATGGTAAAGCACTGTCATTCTATACAAATCTGAATTTATGCCATAGATTTATCTACGGATAAAAATTGGTCGAGGCCTTAAGGTGACGGGTAGGGCACACTAAGGACGCCAATCGATTTTAATTTTTAGCTACTAAACCGGATCTATTTCAAACAATTTCGGAGTTACAACCTCTCGGCAAACACTTATACTATAACCATGCACAAATGTTGGGTCCGTTTTTGTAGGCGAAAAACTGATTCATGCCAAAAGTAGCCGCTTTTGGCGTGAATCAAATTTTCACGTACGCGGTGGACCCAACATTTGTACATATTTAAAAAATAGTATAAAGGTTCAGCTTAATAACATTTCACGTTTTGTGTGAGTCATATGTTTTAATGTATGACAAGTTATAAAAATATCTCGCAACTGAATATTTCTATTTTTTTTTTTTTTTTTTTTTACTGTAGATAGGTAAGCGTTTGACCATATTTCACCTGATGGTAAGTGATAATATGGTCTAAGATGTAGCACGATTACCTAGAAGATACCTATTCACTCGCGCTTTGAAAACCCCCAGATTGTAGCCACTAGGGAACACCTCCTCAGGCAACTGATTCCACTGTTTCGCAGTACGAATAAGAAAACAGGATTCAAACCTCTTTGTGCGGACTTTTGGTATTTCTACCATGTACCGGTGTCGATTCTAAGTCTCAGTTTGTTGAATATCATATATCAAACTTTCGGTAAATTAACAAAGTTTGAAGGAGTATAATAAGTTAACGTAGAGTTTTAATACAAGTAGGTTAAAGGTTTTGCGGCATCGTTCACACCGGTACAGGCGAAGTTTTACAGACGCGTATTTTTTAATAAGTAAGACACAAATGTAACACTCGCCTGATAATTTATTGTTCCGTATTTAGCCTAACTTGGTTAAATAGTATATAGCACAATAATATTTTATCTTTTTTGTTTTCGTTTCTTTTAAATTCTAAAGTATTTGGGAATGTCTTGCAAATCCTTGGAACGGAACGCGCCCGCAACAGTGCTGCCAACGGCACATTTTTAAAACACAAGTTTCCGACATCTCCTACCGATCGACACGGTCGCCGCGCGCGCGATTCTAATTTCAATACTTATAATAAAGACAATACACTTGCGGGAATATTCTGTGATCTAGACTTAGTACGGTGGTGCGGTGATAGCAACAAGAACCAGCCCCTTTGGATTTATAGTCTCCCTGAGACAGCACACCACGCGGATGCTTGGATGACCAGGTTAGTCAAGCTTTCCCAAATTATCGCGGTCCTTCGAATATCTCTTTCCGAAACATTTATACTTGTTGAATTTCGGATCATGGTATCTTTAAAGAAGCAAGATCAAGCATGAGATAGAAGATATAGACAGTAGAATATAGAATTAAGTCGGAAAATGATCATATAAAAATAAATATCGCATGAGGGAGCGATATTAAAAAGGTATCTCTGTCTCTCTCTCGAGAGGGAGATGACGAGATTGATATCCGCATCCATAACACTCTTCGCAGTACTGCAACCCTACATAAGGTAGTATCGTCCAAGCTTTTTAGTAGAAGTACTAAATTGCAAATATATAAAACAGTTATTAGACCTATACTGGTGTACGGCTGTGAGGCTTGGATGCTAACTTTAAAAGAAAAGCAGGAACTCCTCGTAGCAGAAAGGAAAGTTGTACGTAAAATTCTGGGCCCAGTAAAAGCAGATAACGATGGTTGGAGCATCCGCACAAATGCCGAGATAAAAAAGATTGTGAGTACACCCAACATAATCGGCGAGGCGCACCGTCTCCGCTGGCTTGAGCATTTCGAGAGATTGGACGAAGATCGTTTCGTGAAAAAAGCATATCAGGGCAAGCATACCACGTAGGCCCATCTAGGTATCACTGGAAGGACGTCATTGAGACTGATCTGCGCGAGCTCCTTTTTTTATGTAATAGGTAGGCAGACGAACAGACGGATCACCTGATGGTAAGCAATTGCCGCCGCCCATGGACACCCGCGACACCAGTGGAGTCACAAGTGCGCTGACAACCTTTAAGCCCCCCTATCCCCCGGATTGGGCCTCCGGTACCCTCCTTCACGCAGCGAAACACAGCACAGTGCTGCTTCAGGCCGGTTTTCTATGACGCCGTGGTATCACTCCGTTCGAGCCGGCATATTCATGCCGAAGCTTGGCTCTTCCACGGCTCCTGGTCAATAACTGGCAAGAAATAGCGCAGGATCGACCGAAGTGGTGATTTGAAGGCCAAGACTCTATTTGGGTCGTTGAGCCAGTAGAATAAGTAAGTATCTCTCACTCTCTCTCTCTTTGTTCTGTAAACGGCATGATATGTAATGGAATACAAAAAGTTATTTTATTAATAATATAACGTTTAATTTGTAGTGTACATAATAGTATTGGTTACCATAAAGTGGAACATAAAGTAAACCAAAAGATTAAGTAAATCAAAAATTGGAATTAAAAATATATATTATAAAATATTAACAGCCAAGGGACATGAGTGTGTAAAATAAAATTATACTAAGAATAGCCGACCACTATTTTGAAATGGAATTAAAGCTATCAGCTTCAAGAATATTTACCAACTTCTTAAAAGTAACTGTCATCAGATTCGTTATTTTCTTTGAATAGCTCTACTAACAGGTTCTCCAACGCTGAATCTGAACCCAACATAAAAAGCCAATAGCAAACTCGAAACAACAGAAACTATAAAAACTTCGACAGTTGAAATGTGATAAACGAAATTACATTTGTAACCTTATTTTGTTTGACACGTGTCAGACCTTGAACTTGTCTAGTCATGACAAGGTCACAAAAGTTTCCCTGATTCACATTAACTTGTTAATGTCAAAACGCACGTAGCTAAGTGCTGGCACATTACGCCCTTACAGTTCAACCCACAGTGGGCCCATTCTGGAGATTAGGGAACTCTTGGTTGTTATTAACTAATGCTGCCTCCTCCTTGAATCCTTTAGTGGATCTTTTATTCATGATAAGGGTGTCTAAGCTTCTTTGGAGGCGATGATTGGATGAATTACGGTTCCACTTTTTACTTGAAAATATTAAGTCTAGGGAAATTTGCAAAAAGATTTTACATTGCGACATATAATAAAATAAAAAATATTTTATTTCGAACAACTGAGGCTCATACATGGTTTGTTAGTATTCATATTTGTATCTTATTATCTTATTATCTAGAGTTAGTAACAGTAAGAGATATAGAAAAATATTATTATAGGTACTTAAACTAAATCACCCTCCGGATCAAAGATGACCAGATAGGCGATGTGTATCTGTCCGCCACTGTCTGCAGGATGCTGTTGCGGCTGCCACGCGCTCTGTTAATCAGAGATGCCGTTTTTTTGCGAAGGATTGCGTGAAACCCATCGGTATGTCGCCGTGCGAACATCTCAGACGCGCTGCAGTAACGTGGCAGCCGCAACAACATCCTGAAGACATTGTTATACTGGAGAACATCCTGAAGACATTGTTATATATCAGTTGATAAGTCATAATACCATGCATATGTCCACCGGTTCAAAGTCGCTCAAAGAGCTATGGAAAGGGCTATGCTCGGAGTATCTCTGAAGGACCGCATAAGAAATGATGTAATCTGACAGACAACCAGAGTCACCGACATAGCCCACCGAATCAGCAAACTGAAGTAGCAGTACGCTGGTCATATTAACCGCAGAACTGACAGCCGTTGGAGCCGTAAACTCCTTGAGTGGAGACCGCGACTCGCTAAGCGTAGTGTAGGACGCCCTGCAACAAGATGGGATGATGACATTCGAAGGCTGGCTGGTGTGGGCTGGATGAGAGTGGCCAAAATTCGGGAGCAGTGGCGTGCATTAGGGGAGACCTATGACCAGCAGTAGACGAGTGTGGGTTGCTGATGATGATGATGATCATGCATATTATTACGCCGGGTATAAAACCGTTAAGTGTTCTCCATTTCAATACGTTATAAAGTGGCTCCTGTGTTTTATTCTGTATTGTAGCAGGTTCTGTATACTTTTTGTTACGCTGTTTACGGTGTGGAATCTATTTTACAAATTCGACTCTGAATGATGTCAGAAAATTTATCTTTATAAAATTACATTAAGTTTCTACTGAAATCATATCTCTGAATTAACCTAAAGTGCTGAATACAACTTTATACTCAACGTTACTTGTAATAAAGAATATGATTTGAATAAACTTAATATCTGTGCTTACAAAGTCGAAGAGTTCGAGAAATTTTTATTATTTTTCTAAATCACATAGTAGAGGGAATGAGATCGCTCATCTCATTCCCCTCACCTATGTAATAGGAAGCTAATAAAAGATTTAACTACAGTCATATCCTTCAAACTCAAATAAAACTCACATTTCCTAGTAATTTACGGATATGTCAGGTGACGGCCACGATAGTAACAAATTATGCAAAGTATGCCTTAAATACAGTGAGATAGGTTTATTGTGGAAACTAGAGCCATGGTATGGCTATACCATGGCATGGCGTCCCATGCGGAGAGGGCGGGGGGAAGAGCTCTAAATTTTTCAAATCTATGTGCGTTATTCTACTATAAGCTCGGTGGTGAGAGAAACATCGTGAGGACTCCTGTGTAATTTGGATAGTTTCTGAAACGTGTAGCCATGATTCAGTTAGTCTAGTTCCCCTGTTAAAGGGTTGCGAAGGTCAAACGCCAGTCGCTTCATTTTAATTACCATACCCATTATTCTAGCACATTCTGTCAGTTGCTTTTTTATGATAAATTCCATATTATTTATTGTTATTTTTAAAACTTCGGATAAAAAAGTAAAACACACAATATGTAAAAGTTTTTAAATTGGTAAAAAACATTGAAGTAGATATCTTATTTGCTAATTTATTGTTAAAATTTGTTAAAAGGAACAACAAAATAAAAAAAAAACAGCTGCTTAGTAGCCAGTCACACATACATTTTTTTTGTATATTTTCTTATGTCTTTACCATTATGACATCAAAATAAAGCCTTGTCAATGTATCCGTTCATAAGACTTGGCAATATGTCATCATCATCATCATCAGCCCATTTAAGTCCCCGCTGCTGGGGCACGGGCCTCCTTCAATCACATGAGGGGTATTTGCCATACTCACCACGCTTGGCAGACGGGTTGGCGAGGGTTTTGATATAAATGCAGAGTTTTCCTTCTCTGGGTGCTGATGATCATGCCAGCAGCTTTACCTTAGTCGCCTTTTACGACACCTCGGTAAGAGTGAGGGTGGCCTATTCTACTCTGCCGGGGACCACACGGCAATATGTGCCGCCAACAAATTTATTCAGAATGCCCCAAAGCATTCCAGCGAATGTCCGGAAAACCCAAAGTTATGCGACAAAAGGTTTTTATATGTACAGCATCGATTGGTAACAAGTACAAATTAGACTCTCAAATAAATATGTATTGAAAATTGATATCCCAGAAATATCTTTAATTTTTCCGACTTCAAAAAAAGGAGGAGGAGGTCGAGTAAACGTGTTACTGATGTCGGTCGGCTTGATGATGATGTTGAGTTGTGTAATGAGTGATGTTACTAATCTTGTAATACATTCAATTATTCAATACAAGGATTAGGCGCCGACTTCAGTGACATCTTTTTTCGAGTGTAGTGTTTTAAAATGTTATGTGTTGTTAAGTGTATGAAGTCTACAAAATATTATTTAACACTTCTTAGTTCGTGGTTTTTTATGTTTTAAGTTGGTCTTTTTTGTACATTTTTAATGCTGTGCGTTTTTCGCGGAACTTTCTACCACGTACCTCAGTTCTGTGGAGCAGTTTACCAACGGAAGTATTTCCCGACGGCTACGAGCCTACGACTTATGGACCTTAAAGAGTAGAACGTACTCCTTTTTAAAAAGGCTGGCAACACATTTGTGATTTCTCTGATTTTAATGGGCAGTGATGATTGTTTTCCATCAGGTGACTCGCTTGCTCGTTTGTCATCTCTAGCATAAAAAAATCATTTTATAAAAATAGCCATTAAAGTTATTTTCATTATAACTTTACCAAAAGATTTGATTAAAAAAAATCATTAATTAATGACTCATTTATCATCTACCCTCAATTTTCGATCAACCATATAGCTTCGAAAATACATAAGTGACAGATATTTTGAGCAATATTTCTTATAAGCTAAAGTATATTACTGCTCTCCTGGTCGCTGGTTAATTGTCATCTGTAACAAAGCATTTTGACATTTCGCTCATCCGGAACAATAAAATGAAACAAAATCTACGAGCGAAAAATCGCCTTCAAAAAAACAAACAAAAATTGTAAATAATATTTTTAACACTTCAAACACTTCAGATAACATTTTAAATAACACTATTCTCGTGAAAAGATGTTACCGAAGTTGGCTTGATGATGATGTTGAGTTGTGTATGAGTGATGTTAATAATCTTGTAGTACATTCAATTACTTGGACGCTGGTTAATTCGTCATCTGTAACAAAGCATTTTGACATTTCGCTCATCCGGAACAATAAAATGAGACAAAATCTACGAGCAAAAAATCGCCTTCAAAACAATAAACAAAAATTGTAAATAATATTTTGAACACTTCATACACTTCAGATAACATTTTAAATAACACTATACTCGTGAAAAGATGTTACCGTAATTGGCTTGATGATGATGTTGAGTTGTGTATGTGTGATGTTACTAATCTTGTAAAACATTCAATTATTCAATACAAGGATTAGGCGCCGAATTCAGTGGCACCTTTTTTCGAGTGTAGTGTTATAAAATTTTATTTGAAGTATATGAAGTTCACTTTAATCACAGTTATACCATACTCAACAATACTAATAACAGGTTAAAGCTCGGCTAAAGTGTGATTACCTACCGATTTTTAAATTTGGTAAACTCGGCCCTAAGTCTCATTGCTAATACGAATATAGTTAACACCTGAAAAATCTGTATTAATTTGGAAATTATCTTCTTAATTAGATACTCCAACATTACCAAATCAGCACACTGTGCACACAATGGAGAATTAAATTATTCCTCCAATTTGGTCTACATAATAATGTGGGTCAGAACGAAACGGGGAAGTCGTAAATAAGGTTTTATTTGAAGTGGCAGCATTGTATGGTTACGGCCCCCGCGAGCGCGGGGCAGATGTTTGCACCACCCCAGTCTTAAAATAGTCAGTACAACCTGTGCGGATAAATAAATAAATAAATAAATATTTCACAACATCACATACATTGATCTGACTCCGAGATAGGTAGCTCAAGCACCTGTGTTATGGATATCAGAATCAACAGTGGGATTACAAATATAAACATATAATACTTTTCTTTTGTAAATACAAACTTATAATACATAGCAAACACCCAGACCAATACAAACAAACATTATAAAGAATGGGATTCGCTCGATCGCACTCGTGGGTGCGAGTATAGACGCAAATAGTGTGCAAGCGAGAAGTGAATAGATGCGCCGCCATTTCCGATCCCATTCTTTGTCCGCACAGGTTGTACACAATGACATAATGTACAGACAAACACACATCAGTGTACAACTATATGTCAAATTGATATTTAATCAAACGTCTTTGACATTAAGGCGAGAATCGATTGAAGAGTTTGACAGATTTATATACATTGAAGTGTGATTGTTCGTTCTTTTAAGGCTCAACGCTGAATGTTAGAGGTTCAGTAGGTGACGCTTTGCCAAATAAAGTAACAGAAAGTCGTTCCACGAACTGTTTTGGCCACCTTAAGGTGGGGCTACGCTATATGAGTGCAAACCGGCTGCTTTATAGCTGTGACAAGTGTGGTTGTACAACGACCTGGGAACAGTCACCCTCCATGAGGAGGGAATCATGAAAGGAGGGAAAGGATGTGAATCCTTATGTAGTCATTAATAAACCAACAACAGGCGGAGCATAGACCATAATAAACCAAACGCTCGTGCAAAAAGCTGCTTTTTCTACACGAATTCTTACTTGGCTCGTGATCTGATCTTTTTTTATGAAATAGAGGCAGCAGATGGATCACCTGAATGCTAAGCGATTATTGCCACTCATGGACATCTGCAACACCGATGTGCCGCCGGCCTCTTGCTCGGTTTGTTAAGCATAGACCCACCTTTAACTTCCTAAGGCCACGATAGCATTACACAATAGATAATCAATGGTTTTTGGTTTTAGAAAGGACTTTAAGCCTTTTTAAACTTAAGTTTTCGCTTACAAGGCAACCGGAGCGGTGCTTGTTGAAAGTCCAGTCTTGCTACTGGATATCCTTATACTATGGTAACACTATGCAAGTGTAATGTGTTTTCTTTTGAATTACGCCGCTGCGGTTAGATGGAGAATAAAGATTCCGTTTCATTCTGGGTGTAATGTCTCTTTTATACCTCGAGCGTATGTGCTCTTTGCTTTATTTAAAGTTGGCTTTTGTTAGTGCAAACCGTTTGAGAAAACTATCCTTTAGTAACACGTAGTAGGTGTTTCGTTTTAAATGTGTTTGTGTACCTGACTGAAAATTAAAAATGAAAAAGTATTCATTTCCAACAAAATGATGATACATGGAAATATAAATTATAATTATTTTAAATTATATAGGACAACTATGTGCTTCTACCAAACCATTTTGTTGCTTAAGTTTTTCGTCCTTAAAAGGACGAAAAACTTAAGTATTCTCTCAAATAATAAGTAGTTAATTTTAAAACCCCTTCAATTTCAAAATACAAGTGTTTTACAATTTAATCTTTTAACAAAAATAAGCTATGATTTTCAAAAGTTCCCTTGTTGACAAGGGCTTCGGTTGTTCGGAACTCCTCCAACGAATTATGAAAGGAGTTTTGAGAAAATATTTACTCATGTCTCCCTAAACAAACATTGCGTCAACGAGTATAAGGCCTTATTTTCCTAGCATTTTTCATTATTCTTGCAAAAATACGTTGATTTTACGTAATTTACAATTGATAGTGCTTTAATTGGACAGTTCTGCCATGTACATAATATGTAAAAAAGTATGGCTCACTGAAATTAACATCGGATTGTGTTGTAATGTCGTTGACTGTGGGAGAGCCACGCTTCGCCATGAACGAGCCGGTTCGACCGGAATGGTACCACGGCTTCACAGAAAACCGGCGTGAAGCAGCACTTTGCTGTGTTTCGCTGCATGAATGAGGCCCAATCCAGAGGAAGGGGAGTTTAAAGGTTGGCAGCGCACCTGTGACTCCACTGGTGTTCCAGGTGTCCATGGGCGACGGCAATCGCTTACCATCAGGTGATCCGTCTGCTCATCTGCCATCTGTAATAAAAAAAAAATTTTCGTCGCCGTTTCAACTTTGTTAATTTCAGACTATCACATTTATCTTTCTATAAGAAATCTTTCAATAAGAGCTCAGTGGATGGAAACATGAGTAAGTTTGATACCGAGCATGCATCTCTAGATTTTTCAAATCTATGTGGATTTCTACTGATTAGCTAAGCGGTAGCGGTAGCGGAGCAGTGAAGTCCTTGAGTGGAGACCGCGACTCGGTAAGCGTAGTGGAGGACGCCCTGCGACAAGATGGGATGATGACATTCGAAGGCTGGCTCGTGTGGGCTGGATGAGAGTGCCCGTAAATCGGGAACAGTGGCGTGCATTAGGGGAGACCTATGTCTAGCCGTGGACGAGTATGGGTTGCTGATGATGAGCTAAGCGGTGAGGGAAAATATCTTGAGAAAACCTAGTACACGTTACGCATAATCTCTAAACCGTGTAACAACAATCCAGACAATCCAGTAGGTCTGCTTCCCTGGTTACGAAGGTCGCTTTATTGTTATTGTTCGAGAAGTCTTCTGGAACTAGACTTCTCGAATTAAGGATTACGATCCAAGCGTACCCATGCTCCTCAGCGACAGCTTTGCAACAATTACAAGAGATGATATAAAGCTCTCTTTAGATAGAAGAGATCAGATGGCCGGTGGGGCAGAAAAGTCCTCGAGTGGAGGCCGCGTATGAGGTCGAAGTCCTGCCAGGCCCCCTACAAGGTGGACCGATGATTTGGCGAAGGTCGCGGGAATCCCTTGGATGCGGGCGACACAGAATCGATCTGTGTGGAGATCATTGGGGGAAGCCTATATCGAGCAGTGGATGTTTAGTGGCTGAAATGATGATGATGACATAAAATTATCTTTCTGAAAAAGATTTTATTCATATTTTTGTTATAGAACGAGAATGCTCTTATTTTTTCTAAGTTTCCATTTCAAGATATTCTCTTCAAAAAACTATAGAGTTTCCAAGTATGTACCTCTATAGTTTGCCAAGTAATTTGGAAGTTGCGGATAAATCCTTTGTCTTTTGACTGTCCTAGTCCAAGGTCCCGTCTGCAAGTTCTAGCCTGTTTAAACCCTAGCTTTTGTTCACAGATTCATTATTGAACTGCAAAAATTGATTTTGTAAAAATTACCAGACAAGCTCCTAGTACGTGCGGTAAGTAAAATTCCTATCTGGTTTTACCACGTGCCCATCAAGCACATGAAAATCAACATTATGTTGTATCAAGTCAAAAAAAATGTTCAACCTTAAAGATATGGTAATTAAGGTTTATAATCTCATTGCAACACTTTTTGAGCTAAATCTGTTGATTGTCATGTGCGATCAGTATAGATGACAGACGAGCAGTCAGATCATCTGATGGTAAGCGATTATCGCCGCCCATAGATACGATACCAGTGGAATAACAAGTACGCTGCCAACTTTTAAATCTCCCTTTGCCCAGGATTGGGCCTCTGGTACCCACACTCACGCAGTGAAACACAGCACAGTGCTGCTTCACGCTGGTTTTCTGTGAGGCCGTCGTATCACTGCGGTCGAGTCGGCCCATACTTGAAACGTGGGTCACCCACGGTCGCGCGACTAGTAGCGCGGTAGCTAACATGTCACCATAGCGACAACTCCATTTGGGTCCTGAGAATTTACAACGAAACCTTCCATAAGTATCAGCCTACTTACTGTCCCACTGCAGGGCAAAGGCCTCTATCATATAAATCAAGTCATCGCTACTATGATGGGATTAGGTTCCACCACGCTTGCCAAATGCGGATTGGTGATTGCAAACCTAAGCTACAATGTATCAAGACGGGAATTAACATGATACTTATTATGTGAAACAACATAGTGTACTCACATATTTCGCTCGACGTTTCGGCTACGTTACAGCAGCCGTGGTCACGAGCGGACTGGCGGAGCACGGCGTCGTCTGCTGGGGCCGAGCTGTGAATCTTCGGACACCCTCACTTTTTTGATATTAATTCGCCACTAGCTGAATTGTCAGTGAAGCTACTCTGACACGCTACACTAACAGTAGTCTTGATACATTATAGTTATAATGCAACGCGAAAATCTAAAAAACTATTAACCCGAGCTACGTGCGAAAAATTCGAAGCATACCTTTGCTCGACCCGGGAACCCAGGACCCCGAGATCATAGCTCGGTACCTAAACCATTAGACTAACGGGGCGTTAAAACCTTCCATATAGAACTAAAATATCCGTTCCTATATTTTCTTAGTAAAGTAGCATTTTTTTAACTCACACCTAATAAACTGACTGTAATAGGCAGAACAGTTACTTTGACATGGTACTAAAGTGTTACCTAAGCTACTTTTCATGCTGACCGTACTTATCACATCCAAACAGAAGTGAATGCGTGTTAAGAGAAAGTGCTTGTTATACCGCTGGGTGCAGCTACACTCCCCGGTGTGTCGCTTTCCATATTTGTAATACACTACTGATATCTTCTGCAATAGTACTAACACTAAAATAAGTTCATTATGTTACTAACACATTTTATATGGATTGAAGATCTGAAATAAATGAATATTTAATTTAATTTAATTTATTTAAATTATTTGACGACCCGTTTGGATCAGTGGTTGTAAATACTGCCTCTGGTGCAAGAGTTGCGGGTGCGATCCCCGCACAGTACAAAAAATTGTGTGCATGAACATGTCTGTTAGTTTAGTACTGTTAGTATAGTAATCTCCAAGACCTATGTCTGGGAGATTTATATGTATTAAAAGTATATTTTTACAAAAGAAGATAATTATTATGTATACATTTTGTAATTCCGCTACCTATCTCGGAGTCAGATCAATGAGTGTGATGTTGTAAAAAATTTATATAAACTGTAGCTGAGTGTTGGGCTTGGTGTCTTTGTTAGATTATTTTAAGACATTATTATTTAGACTAGCTACAGTGACTTTTTCTCAAACCCCGAGTTTATATTTCAATTCCATGGTAAGCACTACAGGCCTACCTAACTCCCTAGATGAGCTTTAATTTTACATACAGTACTAGAGGCTACAATTTGGGGGTTTTCAAAGCGCGAGTGAATAGGTATCCTTTAGGTAATCGTGCTACATCTTAGATCATATTATCACTTAACATCAGGTGAAATATGGTCAAACGCTTACCTATCTACAGTAAAAAAAAATACAGTAACATTACGGAATCATGTACCTGATGGTACTATATTAGTCACTGTTGACTCATTTCCATGGAATATTACATTTTCTGAGGCTCTATTGAAAAACAAAACAATAGGTTACTTTATTAGGTAAGTGGTAACAAAAGTTTCTTGATATAAAAAACATCTCACATATCTTTATATAAATATTTTGGGCAACTCACTTTATAAAACATGAAAGCGAAACGGTTCCGTCAGACATTACGTCGACAGTACGTCTCATTCGTCAAACTAAACCAAAGAACGGCAAAGTTTCAGAAAGTGCCTTGAAAAGAATTACAAGATAGCAGAGTTGTACAAAAGCCGACCTTTTTTCATTCAATATTTAAGGAAACCCGAAATCTTTGCAAACTTTTTTTTTTATTTCACAACAGGAAGGTGTTAGCTTATGTAACATTACGTAGACATTATGTAGATTTTCAGAGAAAAACATAAAAATTACATTATATTTATGTAATGTTTTGTGTTACAAAATGACTGAATCCAACAAATCAAAAGAAAAATATCATAGAAAGAAAAAAAAAATGCCGCATAATTTTTTATTGGAAGAGAACCATATCATAAATCTTACTTTTATTGTAAGATTTACCAAACTGCAGCTATACCCTTCCTAAACGGCGTCCGTGGATGTCCATAAATATGCGTTTGCTACATTTTTTTCTCATAAACAAGGCTGCTCCGCCCTACAGTATCCGCCCCCAATCCATATCGATGCCTATCTTCAGCTTGATATTAACTCCAACAGCCAACTTTGGCAATTTACCGTCTGATGTTATAGCCAAGATATTACCATCGATATTAAGCAAACTATACTATCTTTGTATGTATGGATATGCGCTTAAAGTATCTTAATTTTTTTTATATACAGATTTTAAGAACCGCATCGAGAGCCCGCGATGAAGCAAAACTTTTAAAAAAATCTTATCAATAAAAAAAAACTGCGAAAAAAACCGCCTTCAAAAACCACGAATTAAGAAGTGTAAAATAATATTTTTAACACTATACACTTCAAATAACATTATATAACAGTACACTCGAGAGAAAGTGTTACCGAAGTCGGTAGTTCGTGGTTTTTGATGGCGGTTTGTTTTCGCAGATATTTTTTTAAGGTTTTTAGTGTCTCATTTTTTGGCAGCCCCGCATTAAGAACCTCCTTTTTTTGAAGTCGGTTAGAAAAAAAACAAAATGATTTTATTTCAGATGACTTTGATCCATATTTGTATTAGTATTATAATATCTGTGGTACAGCTTAACCTATGGTTGTTAGTACTCTTAAGTGTTATAAATTGAATTATGTGATATAAATATTGAAATTAAAAATTGATTGTGAAATTTAATTAAATGAATTGTATAATGTCAAATAACAATGGAAATTAAATCAATACAAAATTAAATTAATAAATTCAAAATACCATCACTATCTAATAATACCAATACCAAAATAAAATTAAATTTGATTAAATTCAATTGAATCAGTCAGCAAATTCATCATTATAACTGAGGTATAATAATTTCCTATCATGCGAAATCCTGTCTCCGCCTGCAGAGCTGATCCCAGTGCGTGAGAGCGAGTGGAGTGCAAAAAAAAAATACATTAGATTTTTTTCTACGCGAAGATGTATGGTAGAAAAACAAAGGCAGCCTAACCAGTGACGCTACAGTCACACCCATATACGGGGCGGGATACCTCCCACACACAATTCATTGACAAAAGAAAACTACTATAATCTACTACATATTTTATAAGTATCCAAACTTTGTCACACAGAGTACTCCAATGTTTTCAAACATAAGTTTATTGGAATATTGCTGGCAACATGATATTTCACATGCTGAGTTCGAGACGGTTCAAACAAACTGCCTCCAAAAGGCAATTTCGTATTATCTTGAAGATATTCGATTCTCCTGAGGGAGCTACATACATCGGGTGGAGGATCAATGTTATATTGGCTATACGACGTATATATATGTATGTATATGCAGCTGGAGTATCAAATATAAATCAACGGTAGCTACTTTAGACGTACATACTCAGATATGAGAATAGACAAGGAAAATGAATGCTTACAAAAGATCAGAGATGCTTATGTTGTAAATTGGTTTCGGAAACCTAAAAATGTTTCCCAATGTTATAATGATTGCTGTTATGTCCCGGCAGCTCTGGTGGAATCATCGACTTAGAATGCCGCCCTGATTTTTTTGAGTTGATTGTGAATTATCATCAAACGTCTATTCATTAAATTATTTCATTTAGTTCTTATTCAATGTTTGCTACATAATAATATTTTGTAAATGAACTGGTTTATGTATCATCATCATTATTTATTCAGCCAATAACCGTCCACAGCTGGACATAGGCTTCCACCAACGTTTTCCACATAGATCGGTCCTGAGCTGCCCGCATCCAAGGGATTCCCGTGACCTTCACCAGACCGTCGGTCCACCTTGTGGGGGGCTTGCTACGGCGCAACTTCCTATATGCGGCCTTTACTCGAGGATCTTTCCACCCGAATGGCCGTTTGTTTTCCTCGCAATGTGCCTTTTTTTTGATGACTCGGAGAAAATACCGCCGGCTCAGTTGGAGCCGTCATCGGCACCGGTAGTCGGCGTTGCCTCATGCACACCCGGCCGCTGGGAATCGGCCGGGTAGTGTGGAGATCTTCCCTGGGTTGCTCCCAGTGGCATACTCACTAAAACTTCCAGGCATTTTCTGACTATTGCCCGGAAAATTCCGAACGGAGCACGGGGCCTATGACCACGAGGGATCCGGCCGCAAACCGGCCAGCACGGCCTCTCACCATCATTCCGGTCAAAAGGACCCAGGGCCTCTCCCACAGCCCACCAAACACTGCCCCTCGAATGGCACCCACACTGCTGGCTGCAGTGTAAACACCACTTGGAGGAGGACGGCGGGTACCTTTCCCCACCCATACACTGCTGGCTGCAGTGCAGAGTGGGTTGGGAAAAAAGCCCCGCAGGCTTTGAAGCGAAGCCGCCGCAAGACCCAACTCCGCTGGATGTGGAGCCGGGAAAATTGGGACACCGTCGAAAGACTGACCCACCTTGGCTTGGACCACCGGTCCCCGAACAAGGCCTTTCGGCCACTACGCCCAAAGGCGCTCCACTCCACTGTCACGCGTAGCGTGACGCCGGACAGAACAAAAAAGGTCACAGGAGAGGGGTTTCTGACCCAAATCGTGAGGCCGACCGGGAGTCGACAGAATGACTCCAGAAGCTCTCCCGTCTGTGTGCAGCTGTTAGCCGTTGGGTATCAATGGGCGGCCATGCTGATTACTACATCTGCCTGCCTCACCGTAGTCCCCATTGCAATGTGCCCTGCCCATTACCACTTAAGGCATGCAATCCTTTATGGTACGGTACTAGTATCGTATGGTTTATGTTTAACTTGCTTCAAATATTATACTTAAACACACGAAACAGTAACCTGTCAAAAACAATCATATGAATTTGTGGGAACATTACTCAAACCAACGTAGTGTTGTACTTTGATAACTTGTGACAGCTGAGAAGGGACGATAAATATTAAAATGTGTATTTTTAGGGTTTTGTCCTAAATAGTTCTTTGTTCCCGATTTCCTCAATATATAGAAAAACTTTAATTTGGGACCGGGACAATGTATAAGTCTCAATTTATTTATTTATTACTGTGTTCTTAATTTTTCAATGGAAAATACGACAAAAAAACATTTTTTGAAATGAAAATAACCCATTTCTAGATAAGACTCATATTAATTAAAAAATATATGTATTTCAGAGATTTAAAACAGATATTTATGTAGATAAAAAAATGTATAAATCTTGCTGTGACGTCATCACTCGGCATGACAAATCAATAACGCTTTGTAAGCAAATTTTGCTCATGTTGATTTATAAAAAAAAGTATGATATCTGACCATAAAATGACAAGACAAAATAATAACAGTGACAGTAAGTAACTTAAGTCACTAAACTTTTTTATTGGACATGTAGCACCGACATCACAATACGTTGAGCCTCAGGACTACGTCACTTTCGGCATTTTTTTTTTATAAAAACACCCATTTAATGACATACTAAAAAATATGGGTCATCCTTTTCTCTTTCTTGTTCCGAAAAGTGTATAAAAATGCTAATATTTTTATATATTATATTGTCCATTGAACAAGCTTATCAAAATTTATGTACACTGGCCTAAACGCAATTTTTTTTTATAAATAAAGTACACTAGTCATAGTATTAGTAAAACTAAAGCTTGACATTTCGACCAAGTTACATGTTATTTGCAACGCGAAAATTTAAAATAAAAGCTTATCCATGCTTACACCAGTCTTTAGACATCACTAAACCAGTTCAATTGTAACGCCACCCGATACGATTTAGTTCTTGCCATTTCACGTACGTTAGGGTACATCTTTTGATGACGCAGCATTTTCGGCGGGTGGTGATCCCCGCGCCGACTCATCGCATTTCCACAAGCGGAGTTTTTGTCGACTCCAATCTATTGTGAAATGAACAAGATAAGAAGATATTTTTCACGGGACGAAAATATCATAGATATTGGGATGATAAGGAGAAATGGACTGACGAAACAATGAATTGTTTTATCATCAAACCAAACTCATACAAGCATTCCTACCAGCAGCGGTGAAAGATGAGGCTCTAGAAAGATCTGCTAGCAACGTTCGCTAATCGCTATGAAAAGGGTTCGAAGAAGTGTTCAATTTATTATTACTTTATTTTTAGTTCATTCAAAGTATCTACGTTATTTATTTCTATCTTTTAACAAGTATCAGTTCCACTGCAGGACAAAGGCCTCAATCATAGAAATCAAGTCATCGCTACTATGATGGGATTAGGCTTAATCACCACGCTTGCCTAATGCGGATTGGGATCACTATACCGAGCTATGTTCGAAAAAATCGAAATATATTTTTGCTCACCCGGGAATCGAACTCAGGACCCCGAGGTCACGGTCTGGAACATAAACAACTAGACCAAAAGGGCGATCGAACCACTAAACCATCAGGGCGATTATTAACTACGTTGAAATATAATTCAGTAAAAAAAAATTGTATTAAAAATGTTACTTGAATTCTTTTGCACGTATAAGTGAAACTTTTACCGTGGGAGAGCCACGCTTCGGCATAAATTGGCCGGCTCGACCGGAGTGATACCACGGCCTCACAAAAAACCAGCGTGAAGCGGCATTGTGCTCTGTTTCGCTGCGTGAGTGAGTGAGGGTACCAGGCCCAATTCAATTCAATTTATTTATTCATAAACAAAACTCATTGTGTTTAAATATTACAAATTATACTAGTACAATACATATTTATTATGACAGCAAAAATAATATCTACTTAAATCAAAATAAGAGATAATGAATTACAATGTCAAGAATAATTATTGAAATACTTCATATTGAGGGGGAAAGGGGGGTTTAAAGGTTGGCAGCGCACTAGTGACTCCACTGGGGTCGCGGGTGTCCATAGGCAGCGGCAATCGCTTACCATCAGGTGATCCGTCTGCTCGTCTGCCACCTATCACATAAAAACTTACCCAGTAGGCAGCCTGTAAGTGAAAATCTGGTCCTAGCCAATTTAACTGTAAGTGTTCAGACAAAAGAGTTCCAGACGTCTGAATTATGCATTGTGAGGTAGTTAGCTATAAAGTGCCTGATGCTGCCAGCGTTTTGCAGACCATTCGCTTCGGATGCCAATGAACTCGGCATCAGAAAACAATGTGCAAAAAGGTTTTTTACGACCTGTTCTGTATTGCGATCTCCATTTACAATACAATAGCAATATTAAGCTTGCAACAGCGCGCAGCAGTTCAAATTTACGAGCCACTAAACGAATGAAATAACTTTCTGAGAAAAAGTCCAAAGCATGTGCAAAGTCTGCAAAGTGGTAAAATTGACGACATTTCACAGTGTGTATTTACCAGCAGGACCTGAGAAGGCCTATGTTCGTTCCGTGAGTTTAAAAAGTTTATTATGATAATTCATAAAACTTGGTGTAGATAAGTAAGGGTCTTCTGTAAGACCCTTCCTTCTTATCTTTTTACGTGTTTACAAAAACTGCTTGAATGATTAAAAACTTTTGAAGACTACTAGAGCTAACAAAATCAAGAATAGTTTATTCACCCGCTAACGCACGGGATTATGTTTGAAAATAGGTGTTATTGATCTTTGAAAAATAATCACCTAAGTTATTTCGATGTACGTTTAGTTCGATGGAATCAATATATTAGTTAGTCGAACGTTATCCGTCGATCAATTAAAGCTATCAGGCCAGCCGTCCAACGTTGCCCGATGCCTTCGATTGATTGATCTGGTAACACCCTAACATAGGAAATAAACTATTAAAAGCCTTATCCGTTCTTGGACATGGTCGCATTATTATAGACCAAAGAAGTTCTAGAGTATCTTGCTCGTAAATTGAAGTGGGATTCCAATCAGCATAATGAATATAAAAAAAAGTTTAAAAACTAAAACCCGACTAACAAAAAGCACGCTCTTAAAAGTAAGAAACAAGAAAATTGTCTCTGCTGAAATTATTATGCCGTATTGCCGTGGTCGTATGTCACCTTGATTTTATTTTATTGTTATAATGAATCTGTTCTGCTACAGTAGGTGGTATACGGCCACGGCATACGGCATAATTATTTCGGCAGAGACCATTTTCTTGTTTCGTACTTTTAAGAGCGTGTTTATTGGTAGTCGGGTTTTAGTTTTTAAACTTTATTTTTATTTTATATTGTTTTAGTTATGTAAATATAATTACATATTTGAAATGTGGTAAAAAGCTCTCTCATTCGATACCCCACACGGTACCCGTGTGGGGTATCAAATGAAAGAGCTCCTGCAATTTTTTTTAGTTCCTTACTCTAAGTCCCCTACGGGGCGCTATAGTCAATTTGACGTGACGTCATGTCGCCTTTAACCAGAAGACTATGAAGACGCTTCTAACGACATCACATTTGTTCAAATATGATAACTAGCTTAGAAGTTATGAGGAACATGAACATGATACATACATACGTACAGGTCAAAATCATAACCCTCCTTTTTGCTTCGCCGTAGTCGGGTAAAAATAAATAACAGGACTCATTGTATGGGCGGGTGTCGTTATACAGTTAAGTTATACAGTTATTCACATAGTGCGACCTAGCGTTCGAGCTCGCCTTTCGAGTGGCTGCACTGCAGTAACTCACACTGTTTCTTCTATAGAGGCACAGTATATTGTCTCTCCTCAGTTTGATAGTAAGCAAGAGAAGAGCCCAAGTTGCAATTACAACGTACGCGACGTCAAGGCATCACCTATATATACCACCTATAAGGGTAGTCGTTTTAGAGTAAACTCGCACGAGTTTAAAAACCAAAACTCGACTATCAATAAACACGCTCTTAAAAGTACGAAACAAGAAAATGGTCTCTGCCGAAATAATTATGCCGTATGCCGTGGTCGTATGCCACCAGCAAAATAGATTCATTATAACAATAAAATAAAATCAAGGTGGCATACGACCACGGCAATACGGCACGAGTAAGCAAGTAAGTTCGCAGTGTGGTCCCCGGCAGAGTAGAATAGGCCACCCTCACTCTTACCGAGGTGTTGTAAAAGGCGACTAAGGTAAAGCTGCTGGCACGATCATCAGCACCCAGAGAAGGAAAACTGCATTTATATCAAAACCCTCGCCAAGCGTGGTGAGTATGGCAATTACCCCTCATGTGATTGAGAGAGGCCCGTGCCCCAGCAGTGGGGACTTTGGGCTGATGATGATGAAGCAAGTAAGTATCTCGCATGACAAACCGAACAACTGTCTTCTGACTAGCAAGTGCAGCTTGCACTGTGTAAATCAGTTTTAGGAAGTCTTCGGTTTTTAGCTTTGTCAAGACTTTTTGCACAAAACGGTCACCCTAACAAACGGGCAAGATGCAAAAAATAAGGAAACCTTTTAAAATAAACCATTGCACAAACACGACACCTTGTATTTAAGCACCGTCGCGCCTTTTGTGGCTTCTCTCAGACGCTAAAAGAAAGGAATTTCACAAGTTAAAATATACAAGTGCATATTAAAATGTACTTGCGCATTCTGACTATGCCAGTTTGAACAAATCAGTAATATTTAAATGTGTACCTATGAGGTCGAATAAATCAACCATCGTGTTGATTGAATAATTTAATGAAAATAGATATTTTAAAATGTTCTATAAAAATTGAAAACTCAATAAATTACCACAAAAAAATGACTTTTTTTTATGTAATAAGTAGGCAGACGAACAGACAGATCACCTGATGGTAAGCATGGACATTCGCGACACCAGTGGAGTCACAAGTGCGCTGCCAACCTTTAAACCCCCCCTATCCCCCGGATTGGGCCTCTGGTACCTCAACTCACGCAGCGAAACAGCACAGTGCTGCTTCACGCCGGTGATTCACTTATTGAAAGTCTAATTTGAGTTATTTTTTTATGCTAGAAATCGAGCAAACAGGCCATGTGATAGTAAGTATGTAATCAACGCCGCCCTTAAACACCTGCGAAATCAGAGACATCGCTAATGCGTTTCCGGTCTTATGAAAGGTAGTACGCTCTTTTTTGAAGATCCCTAAATCGTTAACCATCATGAAAGATAGTTATTTTTTTTTCGGTCTAAAAGTAACTTGACTTTGACGTTACATCAAATGAGTTTGTCTGAACAAAAAAACGTCCTAGCTAAGCAGTCATGAGAATCTCCCTTTAATATTGTGACGTCTTTGTGTATGTTTTGTTCTGTCTTGGTTTTAGATGGTGCTTGGTGATAAACTCAATTAAGATAAACATCAAAAGGATTTAACTCGCCACACCGGTCAATAACCATTAAATTAACGTGTCTCTTTGATCACTCGACATTGGCAGAGTTATTATGAATTCGCCGTAGGCAACGCAGTAGCAGCCATATAGAAAAAAAAAAGCTAAGCAGTCATTATTAGTTCGGCCACTACCTTATGGCATGGAACTAGAAAATGCGAGTGCACGTCTGTGGTCAATGGTAGTTACTTAGCAGTGTATTATAAACGTCGACTTTGATTAATGGCTGACCAAATGACAATGGAGTGCTGTAATAATTTCGATTGTTAGTTGTTGCCCCTAATGGAAGTCACTGGTGAAATAATAAATTTTACCAGTGACTTCCATTATTAGGATTTCACGGCCGCTTACCATCAGGCGGAGTGAGGTCATCAGGCCTTTCTATAAAAAAAAATGTCGTCAGCTAGTATATAAACTCAAAATTAATGTGTTTTACGTGACTCCTCTTTGTTGTAAGCTTAGTAGTTTCTTCAGACAGCAGATACGAAAGAAACCAAATTGTGTTTGACGTTTTGAAGACTACCTTTAAATTAGACAGCATGGCAGCGTAACTTTTTTTAAAGTAAACATCAAATCATCATCATCATTTCAGCCAATAGACGTCCACTGCTAGACATAGGCCTTCCCCAATGTTTTCCACACAGATCGGTCCTGTGCCGCCCGCATCCAATGGATTCCCGCGATCTTCACCAGATCATCGGTCCACCTTGTGGGCAACAACAAATGCTTAAACGAAAGTATTAACATTTTTTGCGACCCACCCATGTAATAATTTCATCCTTCATGTAACAATTTAAAATTGATAAAATTGGCCTGTAAAGTTCTGGACAGTACCCAATAATAGAATAGGGCTGGCTATTCCTCGTGCGGATACTGGAGTCCACCTTACCACCATTTTATCCCTGACGAACCTTCACAAAAAAAATATAAATCACGTTCTAGGAGTTTTTATTACTTCGCATGTAGAATTGTAGATTTATGAGCTCAATCAAACTCATGCTGACGTGACCTAGCAATAAAAATAAATATAAAAAGTGACTTCAGCCAATATAAGTCAACGCTTCTACTCTAAATATGTCGCTATGATTACACGATTTGACAAGTCAATTCGACACGCGAGGCAGACGGCTCAATGCACCCTCCGAGCGAAATGACTACCGTGTCACGAATGAAATAACTACACCTCTGTATTACTATAGTGTTAATATTGCTAACATATCTTGACTGCCTTGTTGGCGCAGAGGGTAGTGCATTGAACTTTAAAGCGATGGCTGCTCTTGGGTTCCCGGGCTCGATCTCCGAGCCGGGCCAAAATTTGTACCTGAATTGTTCTGTTGAAATTCTCAGTGTTAGCCCGGATTCTGAAGTTGGCCGTCTTGTACTCCCGTTATACATTAAGCCGTTAGTTCTGCGCCTGATCCCTTTTCGGTCGTGTCACACTGGTGTCGCATCGAAATATGAGGGTAAGATAGTGTGCACTTCTGTCAGCACAAACCTATAATATGTTTTTTTTTTACATTATAGCGGATTAATGAGCAGATGGCACACCTAGTGGTAAGTGATCACCGCCGCCCATGGACATCTGCAACACCTGAGGTATCACAAATGCGTCGTGGGCTGATTATTGAGATTGGCCACCTTAGTCAAAATGTCGGTTTGGAGGATATTATTGCTAATGTCTTAGAATATTAGATAGTTCGGATTTAAACGGTAAGCTAAATCGTGTGATCTCTTTCGCCCGTGTCGGGAGACTGTTGAATAAAGCCCATGTCAGCATTGCCAGATGACCATCTCGCGTTCCTCTCTAATTTTTTCTTAAATTCTTATAAATAGGTATATGTTTTGAAGTGAAATCCGCCCTTAATAATCTTAACAACATTGTTTCACTGAAATTAAGCCAAAAATCAATGGATTAGTTTCCCAAACTCTAAGCCAAGCTTTTTTTATGTTATATGTGGCTGACGAGCAGATGAATAGTATGATGGTAAGCGATTGCCGCCCGCCCGCCCATAGGAACCCGTGACACCAGTGTAGTAACAAATGCGCTACCAACCTTTAAACCTCCTTTCCCCCGGATTGGGCCTCCGGCACAGAGAACCCCCTCACTCACGCAGCGAAACATAGTACAGTGCTTCTTCACGCCGGTTTTCTGTGAGGCCATGGTATCGCTCCGGTCGAGACGTTGCTTTTTTACTTTTATACATTGTAGTAAATTAATACTGCATATTTCACGATTTAATAGATATTGTAGCGATCTCAACATTGAGCCAAGAACTAACTTGCAAAATATTATTTCACAATTATCTCCCCGTAACTTAAAAAAAACCATTTTAACATGGTTGGATCATTTTAAAACGGGATTCTTGCCGTGCAAGCGAAAATTTACCTCAAGGTGACGAAACTTTTTATTCTCTAAACCGTACAAACTCACTGTAGCAGCGCTACTCTACGGTTGAGTCTTATACTGTGAATGTTTATACTATGGTTAATGGTTATGCAATTATGACGTCACCAGTGGAGTGAGTCCTTCCGGAAACCTTTCCGGAATGTACGAATCTAATGTGCTACATACCTACCTAGGTATGTAGCACATTAGATTCGTACATTAACACACAAATGCGGCACGAGGTCTTATCTACCGCTTGTGTCGTTTTCTAAATGGAGTTCAAGAGTTTAAATTTCAAATAAGATTCGATGTCTTACTTTAATTACAATTAGGGCTGTGAATACATTTACATACTAAAACGTTTAATTATATTGTGTTTGTTATTTTACAGTAATAGATTGGGGGAAAGATTTAATTTAAGAGGCATTTTTTTACAATCATAACGCGATCAATTAATGAATTCAAAAATAAGTTTGCAAACTTGATAATGACTTTATAATGTTATTAGGTACTTTAACTGGCTTATTATACCAATTTCAATCATTTCTTCTTTACTTTCAAGATGTTTAGATCATTGTTAAACAATGTGACCAGCCCAGTGTTAGCATTCACATTTTTTCGGTTTCAATGGGCCGGCTCTTTCGGAGTGATACCAAGACCTCACAGGAAACCGGCGTGTACCACGCCTGCTCTGTGTTCCATCGAGTGAATGAGGGCACCTTACTTTTTATTAAGAGTTAAATACTACTACGCTTATAAGTAATCCGAAAAGACAAAACGCATACGCGATGTAAACCTAGCTCCATCTATTACATATATATTTCAGTCGTCAATGCACTCGGACGTGTGACCAAGTTAATGTTATAATATAAACAATAATTTGCAACATCGTGACCTAGTCCTACGCGGAAGAGTAATAAGTGTGTCAATCTGTACATTTGTAGTAATTAGTGCCATGTTTTGTGTCAGTTAAAAAAAAAAAAAATTGGGATACAAACATTCCTAAACTAAGTACCTATAATGGAAGGGAGCCCGTTTAATCGGAGTGGGCTCACGCGCCGCAGCCCTCCACCTACCCCCGCGCCCCGACCGTCAGCAGAGCCCGCCGCGCCCAGCAAACAAGAAGACGACCCCCCGGAAACAATATCTACATCTGACCTTCAGAACTGGATGTCTTTCATCGAGACCTGCCTCAAGGAAGTATGTACAGTTTCTACGGAGGGAAAGTTGAATTCGGACCAAAAGTTGCGAATAAGTAACCTTTGCAGAAAGGTGAGCAATGGAACCTCACAAATAGCCGTCCACTATCAGTCCCTAAAACAAAAAGCCATTCAGAACCACATCTCCCTCCAAGCCCTCAAAGAAAAAGTAGACCTGTCACAGCGCCTCCAGGACCTCAAGAAAACCATTGAAGTTTCCTCGATACCTGCTAGTGGAGCTAGCTCGTTTGCCGACATGGTTAAAAATAATCCAAACAGGTTTGTCCAGCCCAATAAAGTTAGCTCGGTAGCCATTTACCCTACCGACAAGCAGAAATCGAGCGAGGACACCAAAAACCTAGTCCAAAAACTTATAAGACCTGAGGAAATGAAGCTGCACGTGAGAGGCCTACGAAAAACCAGGAACGGTGGAGTTATCATCAGCACCGCGACCAAAGACGATATTGATAAGCTCAAACATTCTTCGCAACTTGCCACTTCTGGCCTTACAGTAAATGAAACGCAGAAGCGAAATCGAGAGTCGTTATCGTCGGAGTGCCTGCGGCTATGCAAGAGGCGGAAGTGCTAAACTGTTTGTATCAACAGAATCTAGCTGGAAATCAGGAGGCGACACTTGAGTCATTTTTGTCCAGCGTCACGCTGAGCCACAAATCGGGCAAAAAAGAGGCCGAGACCTGCAATTACATTATAGAAGTTCCTGCTCAGATACGCAAGGCTCTTATCACAAAGAACAGAGTATTCGTGAACTGGTTCTCGTGCCCAGTAAGAGATTTTACTCTCGTGACAAGGTGCTACAAGTGCCAACAGTATGGCCACGCGGCCAAGACCTGCCGAGAGGAGTCCAGCACCTGCGGCCACTGCGGTGAAGTAGGCCATGTTCTAAAAGACTGCACAAAGAAGTCTGAACCACCCAAATGTGCGACATGTATGCGTTTTAAAAAACCCTGTAACCACAAAACCGGTGGTGACGAGTGCCTTGCCAAAAAGATAGCCGAAAAACGGTATATTAACACAATAGACTATGATGGCGCCTAATAGAAATATTACCTAAATATGTACTTACATTAAGTTACGTTAATTAGCTCATATTTTAAAATCATATGTTTTCGTATTTTTATTTCATAATTATAAATGTAATGTAAGATGTTCTTATTAATGCTAGCTAAACGATTTTTTTTTTAGTAACGAGGTATGTATGTCATGATATTATCAGAATCATCAAATTGGCTAACTGGGTCAATGTTCATGTCATAGGCAAGCAGGTTTATTTGTATTTATTTAGTTAGTCTACATTATTTACATGCGCGTAAGATTAGTTAGGTATTTTGGCATTTATTATTAGTTCCTATCTATATTTGAAATGGTATGTTTACCTATTTATAACTGAAAAATGATCGTTATCTTAGTTATTTTTATTCCCAAATAACTATTAATTTATATACCTAATTATTAGCATAGCGTAGAGTAATATTAAGTTTAAGTTGTAATTTATTGTTTTTACCAATACAGTTTTCTAGGACCTACTTTTTAGCCTGAAACACAGGGTATCCTAGTTCAGGCAAAATGTCAAAAATAAGTACTAATATGTAAGATTATGCCCATAAGTTTGTAATAGATTTAAGTTATTTGCAATAAATATTTTATTATTATTTATTATTTATTAGTATAAAGTAGAACTAATGTCCCGAAACGAAGTGAGGGCGGGGCACTAGTAACATAATGTAAAAATAACATTGTAATTATTTTTTGTTTAGGTAACAAAATTTTTGCAACCCCTGCAGGTAAAGGGTTATTTGTAGGTGTAATCTTTTACCCCGAACGGCGTCTAATCGAGTGTCGACTAGGCTTAATTCGAGATGGCATTTTTCGGTCTATTGGGCACCGACGTATCCGACGAAAGTAGGTCGTAATTATCGATTTACGCTAACAGCCTACGGAATATCAATCGCAAGATTACTTGCTGAGATTTAAAATTATTTTAGAGTGGGTGTTAAGTGGGATGCTGCTGCAAAGTGGGAGTGATATTGTAACGGGATGTCGTAGGTTTGAATCTGAGCATGGACCTCTGTATTTTCCAAACCAATGTGGACATTTACCAATTAGCTTGGCTGTGAGGAAAAACATCGTGAAGAAACATGCGCGTTAAGATAATTTTATAAAACATGCAATAATAATATTCTCCAACTGATTTCGGCTAAGGCGGCCAATCTCAACCATCAGCCACTTACGCAGGATCTATTATAGTATTCAAGTGTATGCTCTCTATTCCCTTGCCATCATTTTCCGATGGTACACTAGTGTGACACGACCGGAGAGGGATCGGGCGCAGGACTAACAGCTTAACGTGTTTTCCGAGTCACGCGGGTACAAGACCGCCAACTTCCACACTCCGGGCTGACACCGGGAATTTCTTGACTTAAAAACTCGGTACAAATTTTTGCCCGACCCGGAGATAGAACGTCGCGTGAACCCAAGCACAGCCGCCGCTTTAAATTGCCACGCACTACCCACTACGCCAACGAGGCAGTCTAAAACATATAACGATGGTTAAGTTGGTCTGGTTCCCCTGTTTAAGGTTTACAAACTTACTATTACAGTAGTGAGGCAGTACTTTACGCCAGGACAGCTGCTTAACCTGTATCAAGCGCAAGTCCGAGCCTGCATGGAGTACTGTTCTCATCTTTGGGATAGCTCAGCGAAATACCAGCTTGAGCATACTCTCTAAGTATTGAGAGAAGGGCCAAAAGGCTAATTGGCGACGACGAGCTTGTGGGTAAGAGGCTACAAAGCCTTGAACACCGACGCAAGGTAGCAAGCTTATCGATCTTCTATCGGATACATTTTGGAGAGTGCGCCACGGAACTGTACAATGCCATTGGAGAATCTCCGTTCTTCCACTACTCCAACAGGCAGACCCTCAATCGACACCGGTACATGGTAGAAATAATAAAAGTCCGCACAAAGAGGTTTGAATCCTGTTTCCTTATTCGTACTGCAAAACAGTGGAATCAGCTGCCTGAGGAGGTGTTCCCTAGAGGCTACAATTTGGGGGTTTTCAAAGCGCGAGTGAATAGGTATCTTCTAGGTAATCGTGCTACATCTTAGATCATATTATCACTTACCATCAGGTGAAATATGGTCAAACGCTTACCTATATACAGTAAAATAAAAAAAAAACAAAGGTCAGCCGGCAGTCGCTTCATTTTAACTTACCATATGATACCATAATAATGGTCTATGCATACCACGGGATCCAAAGCGACAACAAGAATACTACCGAAATTGTGTCTGTAATACCTAGTTCTAAAGTCCTAATTACCCGACTAAGGCGAAGCAAAAAGGAGGGTTATGATTTTGACCTGTATGTTTGTATGTATGGTTGTTCATCTGTTCCCTCACAACTTCTAAATTACTTATCATATTTAAACAACTGAACGTTAGAAGCGTCTTGATTGTCTTCTGGTTATAGGCGACATGACGTTACGTTAAATTGACTACAGCTCCCTCTAGGGGACTTAGAGTAATGAACTAATAAACATTTTGCTTGCCGGTACCGAGTGGGGTATCAAATGAAAGAGCTTTTTTAGCACATTTCAAATATGTAATTTTTTTATGGCAATCAAGTAAAATCAACTTTTACTTAAATACAATTTTAAAATTAAAAATCTAAAATCAAATAGACGGCATAAGCCTTGTTTTTTTTACGTGAAATGTGGCAGACGAGCAACCGGATCACCATGGACACCCACGACACCAGTGGAGTCACAAGTGCGCTGCTAATATTTTTAACCCCCTTTCCCCCGAATTAGGCCTCCGCTACTCTCACTCACACAAACACAGCACAGTGCTGCTTCTTGCCGGTTTTCTGTAAAGCCGTGGTATCACTCCGGTCGAGCCAGCTCATTCATGCCGAAGCGTGGCTTGTTATAATGGTATCTAAATAATTAATTGAATATGCGTGTCATTACGACTATCTACAAACATTATGCAGGAACGTTGACGTAGAAAACGTTAAAATAAAAGGCAATTAAAAAATTTAACGGCTCGTAACATAACTTAACACCTACAAGACCGCCATTATCCATCTTTCACTAACAAAACAAAATAAAACGCTCATAAACTCTAAATTGTCTCATTTGAGCGAACAACTGTGTTACAGGGTAAAATATGACTAAATAAGTCGTAAAATATTCAAGAAACATTAGGGCTGTTGCGGCTGCAAAGGTACGACCGCAGTGTTACTTAGTCAGTAGCTTACGTAACCTCAAGAGAGTACTTAAACGGTAAGGTAAAAGTTTAGGGCGATTGGGGGGGGAAGAGGGATAAAAAGACTCCGACAGTCCGCGCGTTTGCTGTATACTAAGTAAGTAGTAGGGACTTGAAAAGTCTGTATATTCGCTAAAGCTCATGATGGTTTGCGTCATAAAAAAAGAAACTTTATATACATTCAATAGGTTTGCACTTGACCTCATCTCATCTGATGGAAAGTGACAATAAAGTTTAAGATGTAGCGTGCTTGCCTAGAAGAAACCTTTTCACTCTCAACTTAAATATACCCACATTGTAACTGTCTTGGAATACAGAAGCCGGCAAGTTGTTTTATTCCTTGGCAGTTCGTACCAAGAAAGAAGAAGCGAAACGAGCGAGACTATAAATGCTTGCAAACTTGACCCCCTGGGAGAACTACGCTTCGGCATGGATGGACCGGCTCAACCGGAGTGATACCATGGCCTCACAGAAAACCGGCGTGAAGCAGCACTGTGCTATGTTTTTGCTGCGTGAGTGATGGTACTGGAGGCCCTATCTGAGGGAAAGGGCGGTTTGAAGATTGGCAGCGCACTAGTGACTCCACTGGTGTTGCGGGTGCCATGCGGCGGTAATCGCTTACCATCAGGATGGTATGATGGATCACCATCTCAAACTAAAAAAAAACTGATGGTCCTCCATCTCACCTGAGCGTGTAATTTCCAGTTGGATATCAGGGTACGTTACCATGGTGATGCTATTTATTGACTTCCTGTCTTTGTCACACAAACAACCACCTTAAACTGAGTCTATACGCGCGCCAAATAATATCGTCATCGTCGTCATCGTCAGCCCATTTAAGTCCCCACTGCTGAGGTACGGGCCTCCCTCAATCACATGAGGGGTAATTGCCATACTCACCACGCTTGGCAGACGGGTTGGCGAGGGTTTTGATATAAATGGAGAATTGTCCTTCTCTGGGTGCTGATGATCATGCCAGCAGCTTTAGCTTAGTCGCCTTTTACGACACCTCGGTAAGAGTGAGGGTGGCTTATTCTACTCTGCCGGGACCACACGGCGGCCAAATAAAATGTAGACGCACTATTTTGGTCAACTTAAGCACGAAATAAATAAATAGAACGGCGGTTGCTGATAGGATTGAAGCTTTTCTGTGCGCAAAATTTTGTTGTGTTTGCCATTTGGAGGACAGTACACTTCCTGCCTTTGTCACACAAACAACCACCTTAATTGAGGCTTTAAGCGCGCCAAATGAAATTTACACGCACTATTTTGGTCAATTTAAGCACGAAATAAAATGATAGCTTCAATCCTATCAGTAACGGCGGTTGCTGATAGGATTGAAGCTTTTCTGTGCGCAAAATTTTGTTGTGTTTGCCATTTGGAGGACAGGACACTTCCTGCCTTTAGCACACAAACAACCACCTTAATTGAGACTATAAGCGCGCCAAATAAAATTTAGACGCACTATTTTGGTCAACTTAAGCACGAAATAAATAGATAGAACGGCGGCTGCTGATAAGATTGAAGCTTTTCTATGTTGTATTGTTTGCCATTTGGAGGACAGTACTACGGGCTATCTTTATGCTGTGGTACTTTGGGAGTAAAATGACGCATTTATTTAAGTGGCAGTTACTCCGCCAGCTCAAGACGCGGCAAGGCTTGTAGAAATATACATAATGGTGTAATACAGATATGCAAATAATGTACTCATATCGTTCGACACGGTTAGCTAATCGCCTGTGTTAATGTGTCTGGAACAACGAATTAACTTAAAGCGATGGTAAATTATGGATAAATACGTGTTTCCTTACGTTTGAACTTTAACACGCACCTCTAGATTTTTCGAATCTATGTGCGTATTTCTACCATAAGCTTGGCTCTTAGAAAAATCATCGCGAGAAATCAGCACTTTTCGGTTGTTTTTGAAACGTGTGCTATTAATCGGTTTGTCTGGTTCCCTTGTTGAAGGGTCGCGAAGTTCACTCGGCAGACGCTTCATTGACCTAATAGACTCCCCAAATTCTGAATCAGTGCTGCGTGAGTGAGGGTACCAGAGGCCCAATCCAGGGGAAGGGGGTTAAAAGGTAAACAGCGCACTTGAGACACCACTGGTGTGGCAGTTGTCCATGGGCGGCGATAATCGCTTACCATCAGGGGATCCGTCGGCTCGTATGCCAATTATATCATAAAAAAAAACATGGTCTAAGCGTAACTCAAGCTCCAAAGATACAGCATAAGACGCAATTGGGCTTACTTTTTTATACGCTAAGATGGATGAGTGAGAGTGAAACTATGAATAAACTTGTATTTTACCAGTAGTCTAGTCTAGTCTTACACTAGACAAATCAACAGGGTTTGTGTTTTCGAATAGAGACCACGGCAGTAGGACGTAAATAGCCCTACCATTCGTTGGACTCCGCTGGCATAATAAAGATGAGAAAAGCCTAGGTTAACAATCTGTGATAAGTCAAAGATTTTTACCCTGGCGTGAAGGAGGATAAAGACGACTCAGTTCACTCAGAATTAGTCAACGTTGATTGATTAAGTTATAGTTTTACTTGTAGAAGATATATTTTACCCCCGGCGACGCAAAAACCACGGGGTGTTATAAGTTTGTGTATGTGTGTGTGTGTGTGTGTGTGTGTGTGTGTGTGTGTGTGTGTGTGTGTGTGTCGGTCTATGGCATTGTAGCTCCCGAACAAATGAACCGATTTTGATTTTGTTTGAAAGATGAATAAGGGGATTGTGTTCTTAGCTATGTTTGATGAAATCGATCCAAGATGGCCGCCGTTACAAAGATATGGATTGTATGTTTTAACACAACTTTCACAATATGGGTATCATTTAAAATGGTTTGAGTAGCAGAATATATTTATTGTGACAAATTTCAAATCCAAGATGGCCACCGTCGGGGGTTTTTTAATTTTCAATCTTGCGTTTTTTTATTGCTATAGACGTCACTGTTTTTTGTCGTCAAATTGTATCTCGAAAAATGATGCAATTGAAAAAAAAAGTAAATGTATTAATAATTGAACAAAGCTTAAATTTAGCTCTATTTTAAATCTATTGGAAAGTACCTACAGAAACCCATTAGTATTGTTTGTAGCGTGACTATTTAGCCTAGGGTAATATAGATATGTATTAGGTTATATATTAAATTAGTTAGGAATTAGAATAAGTGTTTATTTTATATTTAATGTTTTTTATTCTTGTTCATTATTTTGTTTTAGTTTAAGATTAATTTGTTTTATATTGCGTTGTTATTACAAGTATTTAATAAGTTTGTAACTTAGGTATAATTAAATGTACCTAGTAACCGGTTACAGTAAGCACTAAAAATATAAAATGAGAGATTATTTTGAACGAAATCTCATAATTTGAAACTTAATGCCTAGAGTACGTAAATAGAAATTAAGTGTAACGTCGTAAACGTAAGCGTGTAAGTACATAATTTAGGCCCAACAACAAAGTAGGTTGCCAAAGCCCTCTCTCAGCGAATAATCCCCCAAATGTTAAATAATGTTCTCTTTACGTTACGCACGAAACATAATTTTCCAGCACAAGGGAACCTAAGAGCAAAATGATAGCTCTATTCCAATAGAGCCGCTCAAATCGATGAGCCACTTCCGAAAGGTGCTTCAATGAGGGAGTTAGGAAAAACAAATGTGATACATTATGTGAAGTAGATAAGATTATTACGAGTTGACCTACTTTTTAAGGAGTTTGCGGAAATATCGAGATTTTTTTCCTATGTATGTATAGGTTTTATATTAGGAAGTGGGACTTGCTATTTGATACAAGTCGTCTCCTGTCAAAATTATACTTGATTCACTGTACTGTTTTTTTTTTAATTCGCGTAAAGATCATCATCATCATCATCAGCCCATTTAAGTCCCCACTGCTGGGGCACGGGCCTCCCTCAATCACATGAGGGGTAATTGCCATACTCACCACGCTTGGCAGACGGGTTGGCGAGGGTTTTGATATAAATGCAGAGTTTTCCTTCTCTGGGTGCTGATGATCATGCCAGCAGCTTTACCTTAGTCGCCTTTTACGACACCTCGGTAAGAGTGAGGGTGGCCTATTCTACTCTGCCGGGGACCACACGGCTCAATCAAATAATAGATAACAAAGCAAATAATAGATATATAATTTATTTATGTAAAGGTATATAATAAATATTGTAAGATTTTATTGGATGTGATGATAAAAGGGATTAAGTTCGTAGGCACGGTTAAGGTAGCACAGTATTATTTGAAACATGCTCAAATACAGAAAACTGTTAGAGAACATTAGCCATCATCAGCAACCCACACTCATCCACTTCTGGACATAGGTCTCCCCTAATACACGCCACTGCTCCGGTTTTCGGCCACTCTCATCCAGCCCACACCAGCCAGCCCTCGAATGTCATCATCCCATCTTGTCACAGGGCGTCCTACACTACGTTTAACGAGTTGCGGTCTCGACTCAAGGACTCAAGGAGAACATTAGTAAATAACAATAAATGCAGGAGAGTTTAAACGCGCGCGACGCGGCCATAGACGGACTCCTGACCGGGCGCCCTCTACCGGGCGTCGGGCTAGTGTTGGCGCGGAAAATTGGACGAAGGCATGCGTGAGTTTGAAACAACAATAGAGCGCTAGATAACTGCGAGTGCGTTCGCTCGTGAATCCCTTTGCACTACAACCGTGGGAGAGCTACGTTTCGGCATGAATGGGCCCGCTCGATCGGAGTGATACCACGGCCTCACAGAAAACCACCGTGAAGCAGCTCTGTGCTGTGTTTCGCTGCGTGGGTGATGGTACCGGAGGCCCAATCCGGAGGGGGAAGGGAAGTTTAAAGTGACAACCTTTACGCGCACTCGTGACTCCACTCGTGTTGCGGTAGTCTAGGCGGCGGCAATCACTTACCATCAGGTGATCAGTCTGTTCGTCTGCTAGCTATGTCACAAAAAAAACAATATTTATTACCTATTTATTGTTTTTTTAAATGAACTGGACTAAATGCCAGCTTGTTCAATTAAAAGAACTATGCTCATATTTCGAGCCCTACTACAATACCGGTTAAGGTGACGGGTAGGGCACACTAGCGACGCCAATCGATTTTAATTTCTAGCTACTAAACTGGATCTATTTTAAACAATTTCGGGGAAACAACCTCTCGGCTAACACTTATACTATTTATTAAATAGTATAAGTGTTACTACCCGTCGCCTTAAGTGTGAGTCAGGGGACTTCAATGGACCTTGGACTTGGTTATAGGGTTTCAATTTCAACTTGATACCGTTGCGTTTCCGAAATAAAGAGTATTGACTTACCCACTTACAGACGTACTACAAAGTGATCTCATGAGAGTTCAGTTTTATCCTATTGAGGTACGGAACCCTGAAAATCGATAGGTATATGTCTAAACGTCCTTTTGGTCTAGTGGTTTAAGTACCGGGCCGTGATCTCGGGGTCCAGGGTTCGATTACCGGGTCAAACAAAAAGTATCTATCGAATTTTTCGAAAATAGCTCGGAATTGTGATCACCAATCCGCATTT
Source organism: Marasmia exigua (assembly GCA_019059595.1). Lineage (NCBI taxonomy): Eukaryota > Metazoa > Arthropoda > Insecta > Lepidoptera > Crambidae > Marasmia > Marasmia exigua. The sequence goes on along the minus strand of CM032465.1, from coordinate 15,690,349 downwards.
GGCGAGCGCACCACGCTTAAGCCTATTCCTATCATGTAGCAATGACTTAATTTCTATGATGCAGGGCAAAGTGCCCTGCAGTGGGACAGTATAAAGACTGATACTTTACTATATCTAAAAACATTAAAATGTTTCTGTGACACAGTGTGAGTCAGTAAACCTTCAATAAATAATAAAATAAGCAATAAAATAAATTAAAGTAAACGCCATCATAATTATGAATTCCAAAGTTTTAAGGAATGTGTTTAAAAAACAAGAAGTTTCGATTGGATTTTCCAAAGTCCAAGATTTCGGGCTCTTGGATTTGATGATTTTATAAATGGCACCCCTACTCATGAAATTCAGCTTAAGGAAATTGCTTCTCCCTGAAGAAACCCTTGAGCACTGTGGAGGGGAAAATTTGATCGCTTATAGCTTTGATAGCCCTAGCACGGGAGATTCTAAAAGGTGGAAAGAAAAAATATCAGCCTGTATCTCTAAGATGAGATGTTTCTTTTTCCTCGGGGCTGCTTAGAAGAAAAGTTCAAAGGAAATTTAATAAATGATTTACAAGTATTACAACGTATATCTTGTTAGATATTTGTGTACTGTGTTTTTGTAAATATTTTATATTTTATCACGAGTAAGACAATATTCGTACTGTGCTGTGTATCGCTGCGTGACGGAAGGAAAGTGGGGCTTAAAGGTTGGCAGTGAGCTTGTGTCTCCACTGGTGTCGCGGTTGTCCATGGGCGGCGGTAATCGATTACCATCAGGTGATTCTTCTGATCGTCTGCCACCTATCACATAAAACAAATGTAATGAATACTCAATTGTACAGACCGTACTCTTGCTTTACCCATAATAAATAGTATATAAAAAAATATGAAAACATAAATAGTGACATGGAAGTTCTCGTTGAAAATATAATAAAGTTTTTTTTTTGTCAATAAACCAACGCTCGACCACAATCGCACCTGATGGAAAGCGACATGAGGTCTAGGATAAAAGTACGAAATAATTTAATATTTCAACCGTGACGATATGGACTTTCAACCTACACACATCAGATTGCACGTGCATGAAACACAAAAAAGACTAACAAAATCACGAGTGACTTTTTAATCACTTAGTCCGTACATTTGTATATCACCTAGCAGAGAGTACACACTTCCGTAATTACGAATACAAGCAACATTCGTAAAAAACGAAGTTCACTCGTACAAAAAGGTCGCCATGCTTCATGAAGCGTTCATATTTTAATTAATACTTACGTATAATAACATATAAATCTGTATAATAGCTAACAATTAGCAACAAATGTATTAATTACCTTGCTCTAACATGTGGCTAGTGATGCCCCAGTATTGCATCTTAAGGTCGACTTGCATTTGATGAAAATCCAAAGTACTTAATGCTATCTCGTTACTTGTCTCACAGAAGACCGACGTGAAGCAGCGCCTGCGCTGTTTCGCCGTGCTAGTGAGGTTACCTAGGTTACAATGGGGGGGAAGGGGAAAAGGCTGGCAGCGCACTTGTGACTCCACTGGTGGTGCGGGTGTCCATGGGCGGCGGAATTGCTTACCATCAGGTGATCCGTCTGCTCGTTTGCCACCTCTAATATAAAAAAAAAGTGAACTTTTTTTGGTCTTATTGTTTTTTTTTGTTTTCTTCAATATTATATCACTTTTCATTTCTAGTCCAACAAGACGTATTCATAAAATCAAAGATCATTATTGTTTATTACAACAAGCCAATGCCTGCATTTTAGTTTTTGCGCGATAAAAGATCTTATCTATACGTTTATCAATAAATAGAACTAAGAAGACACATACCTAAAATCATTACTCAAAAGCACTTTGTCTCGTATAGTTTCCAAAATGAGCAACCATTATTCACTTGGATTGGTTCCCCTGTTAAAGGGTTGCAATTTGTCTGATGGAAATCGCTTCATTGTCATCAGCAGAATCCTGAATCATGGTCTAAACAGTGGGAGAGCCACGCTTCGGCACGAATCAACTTTACACAAACTTTGAGTAGTCTCGTCTTGGTTCTAAATTCGGACATCACTAACCAGTGACGTATAGTACGTATGTGACGTGATGTAACGTCACATTTGGGGCATCCATTAATTCTGATTAGCAATCACTGGTAATGGAAATTTTACGGAACACCAATCTACATCGTTACGTCACAAACACTGAATTTTTCCGAGTGGGACGGCCGTACTCTTTTTTATTAATGACCCGAAAAAGAAAATTACTTTAGTGAACGTATAAAAAAGACGCAGAATGAATACTGTCAAAATAACCACTGCGTTAGTAGCTCTATCTTTATTACAAGACATACTCGGATAGAAAGAGAAAGTACTACCTGTGCGGATAAAGAATGGGATCATAAATGGCGGCGCATCTATTCACTTCTCGCTCGCACACTATTTGCGTCTTTACTCGCACCCCACGAGTGCGAGTATAGACGCAAATAGTGTGCGAGCGAGAAGTAAATAGATACGCCGCTATTTCTGATCCCTTTCTTTATCCGCACAGGTTGTATAGGATCAAGGAACAGATTATAGTTACAAAAACAAAAAAATATTCGACATAATGTTGGTATATCGCCTTGTAATAACGAAAAGGACTTTCTAAATTGAACAGCGCTTCAAAAATTAGTTATGTTCATTCAATATCTGGTAGATCTTGTAAAAGTAAAATAATAGCTTATTGGGCACTTTTTTACCCATCAAAAATATATCTTCTACCTTACCAACTTTGATATCATCGTAAGGTAGTTTCACTTCATAGCTTGGAACCTACTTTGCTTTTAGATAGAAATGAATAGAAGTCGTCTTCTTAATAAAAGCGACGTCACGATCGTCGTGGGTTTTCTATTATCTTTAGGTAGATATAATTTATCGCACAAAAAACACAACTTAAAAAAAACAAGGTTTTACAGCAACTTAAATTTATAATTTCGTATCGTTTGCTAAAATACTAAGGTTTATCTTCACTATAGCTAATATGAAGGTATATTTAGAAATATCGTTAGCTAACTGACGTCCATTTCTGCTTAAACAAAGTTTTGGTATTAAAATTGAAACGCATTTTAAGTGAGTTTAAAGTTTTACTAAGAATATAAGGCCGCGTGAACCATAAGAAGCTATATTACTAACGTATAGTGTAAAATGGACTATTTAAATAATAGTCCATGATGCCCCTAAAGATGTGCATAGAGCCTAGGGATGTCTAGACAATCGATTTTGTTCCGCTAACGATTTAATAATGTCCTACAAACCGATATTTTGATCATGGCGGCCAATTTCAGCGATCAGCCATCGACGCAGGACATATTATAGTGCACAAGTATTTGCGCGGACACAAGTGCAGTCTCTATTCCTGTACCCTCTTATTTTAATGGGACCCTAGTGTGACACGACCTAAGACGGATTAGGCGCAGGTCCAACGGCTTAACCACACGTGCTTTCCGAGGCACGGGGGTACAAGATCGCCAACTTCCAGACTCCAGGCTAACACTGAGAATTTATTAACAGAAAAACTCAAGTACAAATTTTGGCCCAACCCGGGGATCGAACCCGGGACCCCAAGCGCAACCGTCGCTTTAAAGTCGACCCACTAACCATTGCGCCACCGAGGCAGTCACAAAAACAATGCTACAATTTACGCTAACAGTTTATAATGTGCGCAAATCACACGTCGCATATACTCCCACATAAAATGTAATCTTACATGTGAGTGCTTTTCGACAAAACCTCCACATTCACCCCCAATTTATTACTTGTAAAATTTTAGAGCATAGAACCAAATTGTTACTACTAACCCAAACGTATATTGTCACAGTAGTACGCTAACATTTATGATGTCTTCGCAAACGTGGGTCCTATAAAATATCAAATAACCAAGTGAAGTTAAGCTATAAACATGAAACTTTGTCCAGACGGCTGATATGATGGAATCCCGTAGCGAAATCGAGCATGGTTCGTTAAGTTGTTTCCGAGTAACTTAGTTACATTAGTAAGAGGGAGACGAATCTACTGCTCAGAAAAGCGTATTTAACAAAATATTTGACTTATAAAATATTGCGGAAAATAAAGGTCGGGGGGCAGTCGAGAGCTCAAAAGATTTGGGGCGGGATAAATCATTTCAACCACGTATGAACAACTTTTGCCCGCAGCTTCACTCATCATCATCGTCAGCCCATTTAAGTCCCCACTGCTGGGGCACGGGCCTCCTTCAATCGCATGAGGGGTAATAGCCATACTCACCACGCTTGGCAGACGGGTTGGCTGCTGCTGGCATGATCATCAGCACCCAGAGAAGGAAAACTCTGCTTTTTTATATCACAACCCTCGCCAACCCGTCTGCCAAGCTTTACTCGCTATTGACAAAAATTGACAAAAGTGACAAAAGTAGTCTATGTTAATCTCCGTCCCTTCAACTATCTTCACTTAAAAATCCGTCATTCCGTTCTGCTGTGAAAGACGGACAAACAGATACACACACATTTTCACGTTTATTATATTAGTATGGATGGCATATTTACGATGTTTATTTCTTTTAATGCATTAAGCATGCTCTTCCGTTAATAATTTTCAGTAGAAGTTGGCGGATGGCGAAATCGGTAGTGAACCTGCCTGTTACGCCAAAGGTCGTGGGTTCGATCCCCACCCTGGACAAACATTTGTGCGATGAACACTTGTGTTTGTTCGGTGTCTAGGTGTAATATATGTATTTAAGTATATATTTGTGTTCCTCTGTTGTCTGATATTTGTAACACAAGTGCTTAAGCTACTTAGTACGGAATCAGGTCAACGTATGAGATGTTGTGAGAATTGTTATTATTATTATTAAAGTCAAAATACAAATAAATACATTTTAATGATGTATTTTTTCCTTTTGAGATACAGAACCATAAAAAGTGATTATGTTGAGTTGAGGCACATTAGATAAATACGCTAAAGCAGTACCGACACTCCGCCATTTTGGACAGAAAATTACCTACCGTATAGGGTTGTCCTCTTATCCTTGGTGCAACAAGGATCATCTGGTGCGTGTTAAATTAGAACTAATGATATTATACACAATATTCGTACACAAAAGTACACAAAATGATTCCTAAAGTTGCAAAAAGCTACGACTAAAATAGAAAGAACGCTTTTAGATACACCACCAAGCGGAATAGTGGCTCGCTATTTTAACCATGATTGTCGCCATTTCAAGAAAAGAAAGAATGCATTTTAGAGTTGTTGAAAATAATTCCTAAGGCCCTTCGCTACGAGAAGCGGACGTCCTTGGCGGATGTCCGTCGTGGGCGCTCATAGTGGGTTCCAGAGAACTTACAACGAACCGGAATTCACACCCACATTTTTTTTATCTCCGTCCCTTTCACACGCATTGTGCATCTCTTTTGTTTGGATGTTAAATATCGTTACGGAACGGTTTTATAATAGGTCCTCAGTATGCGCCGACGGATGACGACGTGTTCTAAGTTTTTCGCAAAACGTAAGCGGATGATCTGCGGAGGCTCTTATCCAATTTTGAAGTTGCTTTCACCAGTCAGATCAGCCGATCAGTGTTTTTACACTGATCGGCTAATCGAGGATCGAGGAAAAATATATCATTAGAAATAAAACAAACTATGCTTATTGCACAAAAGGAAAACATGAATAATATCGCCTTCTTTACCGTGTCACAAACTTGTCAGCCATGTGTTCTTTATTTTGCTCTCGCACGTCAAATTATTTAAGATTTCCAAGCAACACCTCTTGTATTGGTAAAATATACACATTTAAGTTTTGCATTAAGTAACCCATTTCCTTCATAGAAGTCAAATCATCGCTACTATGATGCTATTAGGCTTAACAACCACGCTATTTATTGCAGATAAATGATCACAAATCCGAGCTATACATAACTTCGAAAAAACCTTGAGAGATATGAATTCTCTCTAAAATTGGTTCGGTGGTGAGGAAAAAATATGGTGAGGAAACCTGAACGTTTCGGATAGTTTGTGGAACATGTAACCAAGATTGAGTTGGTCTTGTTCCCCTTTCAATTGCGAAAGTCAGTTGGCAGTCATTGTATTTTTATTACAAAACTTCTTAAATCCTAAATCATGGTTTAAGCTTACAGCTCGACGACCCGTTTGGAACAGTGGTAGTGAACGTTGCCTTTGGTCCAAGGGTTGCGAGTTCAACCCCCGTAAAGTACAAACATTTGTGTGCATGAACACGTCTTTTTGTATTAGTTTGGGTGTTTTCTATGTATCATGAGTATATATTTACAAAAAACAAGTATTATATGTATATATTTGTAATTCCACTGTTGATTCTGTTATCCATAACACAGGTGCTTGAGCTACTTATCTCGGAGTCAAATTAATGTATGTGATGTTGTGAAATATTTATTTATTAGTTATTACATTGGTCCAAATATTCAACCACTAAGATGGGAGTGAGGAATATGAATTCAATAAAAACTTTCTATTAGTCAAAATGAAAACCCGGATCTCTAAATCAATCAAACTCGAACCAATCTTCTGATCAAAGTTGAAAACTAACAAAAAATATCTGTTACTAGTTTTTCTAAAGACTCTTTGGAAAGTGGATTTTCCCTGAAAGGGTACCCTTACAAGCAGTTTGAGTGAGGCGTGTCCTTACATGCCAGTGTACATATTTGCTAGGAGATGAGTTGACATAGTGGGTCCGTACAGAGCTGTACCGACATCAGAATATGTGCAAAGGTTATGAGAAATATTAGCTTTTAACAAAACTGTGTGTCAGACAAACAAATATGTCAATCGTTCAACATTACCTCTACTTAAATAGTTTTTTAGATTTTCGCGTTGAATTATAACTACATATAATGTATCAATACGGGGATTAACACGATATTTATTATGTGAAACAACATTGTGTACTCACATATTTGGCTCGACGTTTCGGCTACGTTACAGCAGCCGTGATCACGAGCGGACTCAAGAGTCCATAATAAATATCGTGTTAATCTCCGTATTGATACATTATAGTTATTACCTCTACTTTTTTTGTGGTACGTTTTATGAATTTGTAATACGGTATTTGACTATTTTTTTTTCATTTGTGTAATCAAAAGACCTCTCAATGATAGAAACATCGTTGAAAGAATTACTTGATTCTCATTTAAACTACCTGAGATATCACAACTTTAAAATCACATTATTTTGGGCAAACCCAAAACGCTCTATACAAATGGCTACAGAGATGTGACGTCACACGACAGTATTTTGCATGCATTTCATTTGAATTTTGTATGGTAGCTATATCAAATGTTTCGTTTATGTCAATGGTTCCATTATAATAGTTGGCGTAAATTATATGAGTTATTCAATGGTATAATTATTTTTAAAAAAAATCATACTTTTAAAATTGACTTGCCCATGAATCTTTGAATGACCATAAAACCGGCTAGACGTTTTATTTTTAATTGAGAATTTTTGCTATTCACACATATTTACCTATATTTTGATAAAACATTTATATTTTGTAAAATATCGAGCTTAGTCAAATACCCTATTCCTCTGTTGTCTGATAACACGTGCTTAAGTTACGTAGGATGGAATCAGATCAATGTATAAGATGTGATTATAGTAATTGAGATAATGATCCTGAACGGGTAACCGTGATTCAGTTTGTTTGGTTCCCTTGTCTAAGGATTGCGAAGGTGAGACGGCAGTCGCTTCATTGTAATTACCAGACTTTCCCAATCATGGTCTAAGCTTACCCCGGGTTCGGAATCGACAGCATTAGAAGCAACTGGGAATTTCACGCCAAGATGAGGATGAGGACTTAAATACATATTACACCCAGACACTGAATAAACACAAGTGTTCATTACATGAATATTTGTTCAGGGTCTCCTGGGCAAACATTCCATTCATTCCATTCAATGAATCCATGATTTTTGGCGTAAGCGGCGGGGTCACTACTAAATGCGCCATCCGACTAGTTCAGAAGAAAAAAAATAGAGAACAAACTATACATTAAACCCAAAGGCAATTACATTTTTTTAGCTGCAACCATTTAGGTTAAACTTGGGTTAATACCTAAACCTAATTAAGGTAGGAATTAAATTTAGGGAGAAATTGTACTTAACTTCTTTAATAATCAAAGTAACATTGCACAAAAGATCAATACGCTCTGAGTGGATGTGGACTATGTTTGGCGAACTGCTAGACGACGCGTAGAGTGGAGTGATTGTCACATGTACAAACGTAGTGCACGACGTTCGACATAATAGACTGACAATTTGAGAAATACATTGGATAATATTGGATGAATACAACAGTAGTTGCGTTGCAGTTCAGCGGTGAGCGTCCATTGGTTGATTTACACTAAACAGTGGTCATATGAAGGTAACAAATCGGTTTCATAATAGTGTACTATGCTTGTTTGTAATTAGATAAATGTTAAAGTTTTTTTATGTCACAGGTAGCAGACGAGCAGACGGATCACCTGATGGTAAGCGATTGCCGCCGCCTATGGACGCCTGTGACACCATTGGAGTCACAAGATATAATATATTAAAAATATTAAACTAGCGTTACTATTAACATGTTATAATTTGATCTGAAGCGCTATCCTTTAAGAATCACACAACAAAACTAACTGATCGGCATCATGCACTGGCAGCTACGGAGATCCCAGACCTGCTACGACGGCCGTCGTAGCAACGATAGGCGCGTCGTAGCAGCATGGCTCGCTACGTACCTGTCACGCGGCGCGGTGGCGAATGTTGCGTTACATTGATACCTACATCCTTTTAGTAACTTACTATTTTATTGATAACTTGATCGCTTGTTAGCAGCGCACTTGTGATTCCACTGTGGTCGCGAGTGTCTATGAGCAGAGGCAATCGCTTACCATCAGGCGATTCACCTGCTCGTCTGTCCCCTGTCACATAAAAGAAAGAAAAAAGTTTTAGCCGAACCATTTTCCAAAGCAAAAAGCGATGTTATCGTTTAACTATAAACTGAAGTAAGAAGCGGCGAACAGTATATGTACTCGTAGCGTGCCACATTTTCCTGCCTCGCGCAACTATGCCGAGAAGTTAGAATAACGAACGGCGGACAGTCTTTTGCCGACCGTACGTTGACACAAATAGGTCAGCAGTCATCCTGTCTGTGGTAACCTGAATATGTTTCATCTATATCTTGTGTCTTATGTTACTAAACAACTCTCGGTTGGTCTAGTGGTTTAAGTACCGGGCCGTGATCTCGAGGTCGAGCAAAAAGTATGTTCCCAATTTTTGAAACATAGCTCGGGTTTGTCATCACAATCCGCATTAGTCAAGCGTGTTGATTAAGCCTAATCCCATTATTAGCGATTACTTGATTTAAGTTTATTTGTATAATGGAGGCCTTTGCCCTTTTTTTTTGTTCTCCCAGGGGAAATGTATTACGCATACCCGTCCGCCGGGGGGTGGACGGGTTATGTCGGACTCTCCCCCGCATGACAGCGGGGGTCTACCGAATAAAACCCCTGGGCACCCTCTCATCGTCCAAAGTGAGGGGGGGTAGTGGTGACGGGCACGAAGCCATGTGCACAACCCCCCGGATATAGCCCGCCTAAATGGCGGGCAGGACGCGCAGGGAGTGGGACAGCTCATATTCTGATATTTTTAATGTTAATTTGACAGTACAATCTTGTGATTGTTTAAATACTAGAGGCCGGAACTATTAATATCGATATTATTACATTTATTTTGGAACTTAAACTGATTTATTAAGATCTGATACAACCAATCTTCATCTTAACTTTAAATCTATGGTATAGCGATAGATTTATATAGAATGACAGCGCGCAATGATTAGGATTCAAGGCCCATTTGACCAATTTTAATCCGTGGATAAATCTATGGTACCGTTAGATTTGTAAAGAATGACAGATATACCATATATTTAGTATCTAAATAAGATTGGTCGAACCGGCCCTATGATTGGTTGAATCAGTAATGTAGATTCACCTCAAATCCCGATAGAAAAATAGAACTACAAAGACCCAAGTTCAGGCAATAATCCTAGCGAGAAAATGATAACGTACCATTTTTCATTGTTCAACTTGTTTATATTATATCTTACGCTTTGGTAAAATATATTTTGTTTATTCAGAAAACCTCATTTGAGTCCATAAAATGAAAAACAAAACCATTAATTGTAGAAAAGCTAACCTTAATTTAAAAAAAGTTGGTCAAAAAATTAAAACAGTTTTTTGAGTACATTTATGAACGTCAATATGTGCAAATGTTCGCCGGTGATTCAGAATAGATAGGTACAGTCAGCATCAAAATGATCTTAGCATTCAAACTACCAAAAATATCTGACTACTGAATGTCCTCATACGCCAAGGTGCATATTCATTGTTTTTTTGTTCGAGAAATGAAAACAAGTGAAATGAATGAATAAATATAGTTTTATTAAGACTGCCTCAGTGGCGCAGTGGTTAGTGGGTCGCACTTTAAAGTGACGCAAGAGGTCCCGGGTTTGTTCCCCGGGTCGAGCCAAAAATTTTTGATAAGAAATTCTTAGTGGCAGCCCGTAGTTTGGAAGTTGGCGGTCTTGTACCCCCTTGCCTCGGAAAGAACGGTAAACAGCGTTCTGCGCCCAATCCCTCTCCAGTTGTGTCACAGTAGTGTCTCTTCGGAATATGAGGGTAAGGGATAAGAGAGTGTACTTGTGTTTGCGCACACACTTGAGCACTATAATATATCCTGCATACGTGGCTAATAGTTGAGATTGGCCGCCGTAGCCGTAATCGGTTGGAGGATATTATTAGTTTAGTTTTATGCACTCAAAATAAAGTATAAAAACTTAAGAGTAGGTATTACAGGATATAACTGCAAGTATGTAAATACACATTGTGATAAATATTATTTTGTCAAATACTCAGAAGATGTTTTTGGTAGGTTAAGATGATTTCTATGCTGACTGTATATTATTCTGAAAAGATTAATGCGATACTAATCGGCAACCTTGGAGTATCCATTAAACTAAATCGCTTGGCTTAAGACTTCCCGCCGAAGTTTTCGACTGAAATACGACAAAATGTGTTTAACTGAAACTGCCTAAATGTAGCTCAAATCTCTTTTGTTCTAAGTAAAAGTTAGAGGCTACACTCGAATACTCTTTATCTTTCAAGTCTATTCTTAATCTTGAAGATTTACTCCTCTAAATGTAGCATTCCGTAAATTTAGATTTGATAGCGGCTGGTTTCTATATTTCGGCCAAGTCTAAATCTCTGCATTGGCTCTTGGCCCGCTGGCGTAATGTTAGGTCATCGGGTCAATGAACTTTCATTGGATCAATTTTTGCAAATGGTTGCGAAACATGCGACTTTAATGATCCTCAATATTGAAGAAAGGGCTGGTGTAATTTGCTTGTTCCAGTTGGAATAATTTTAATCTATTTTTTTAATGTGATAGGTAGCGGTCGGATTACTTGATGGTAAGCGATTGCTAGCGCCCAGGAACACCCGTGACAACAGTGGAGTCACAAATGCGCTGCCAACCTTTAAATCTCGCATTACTCTGGACCTTACTCACGTAGCGAAACACAGCACAGAGCTGCTTCACGCCGGTTTTCTGTGAGGCCGTGGATCACTCCGGTCGAACCAGCCCATTTATGCCAAATCTCTCTTACTCTCAATTTTTTTTAAATGCAGTCTTAAACGTAATCTTTTGAGTGAAAAAAACTGTTTTCTTTTGCAAATTTAAGTCTTTATTGAAACAAATACTCAATTAGTTGCTTTTAACTACGGAATTGTATTCAACATTTCGATTTTTTTCTACTTAAAATCAATTGGGACAACCTTATTCCGATAAAAAATCTATGGTATAGCGCTGTCATTCTATACCAGGCATAGATTTATCCACTGATAAAGTTTGTTCGAATCCAGCCTAAAAAAACATGTGGAATATCGATTAGAGTATCTCGTTGCACAGGTGGCCTGCATCCAGTGAGGTGCTGCGATAGGGTATACGTCTGACTTCGTTAGGTCGGGTTACCACCCGCAGTGCGAAAATAGCATTTGTGTTTCAGACATAACGATGTCCAAAGTCCAACTAGGGTACCTCCACGTGACGCTTTGGTACAATGAAACGGTCCTGTAGCGAACGAGGAGAATATATTACCTGTCAAAACAGAAGAAATGCACTGTATATGTGAAAACGACTGGGGATCATTTAATTTCGTTGTAGGCTTCAAGTTGTTTTCTGTCTTAGATAAGCATCCAAACTTTCCGCAGCAGCCCAGGTTGTTATCATTTATCTTTTTTTTTCAAGTCATCGTCAACGTCAGGCCATTTAAGTCCCCACTGCTGGGGCACGGGGCTCCCTCAATCACATGAGGTGTAATTGCCATACTCACCACTCTTGGCAGACGGGTTGGCGAGGGTTTTGATATAAATGCAGAGTTTTTCTTCTCTGGGTGCTGATGATCAGCTTTACCTTAGTCGCCTTTTACGACACCTCGGTAAGAGTGAGGGTGGCCTATTCTACTCTGCCGGGACCACACGGCGTTTTTCAAGTCAATAAATCATATTTTGTTAGTAACATGTTAATCCTTGGTATTAGTAGCTATTTCGCATGTATTGCGCCACAGTGCAGCAGGTAGACACGATGCTTACGTACGTAATACTTGAACGGCCTCAAAGACTCGCGGCGGTCGGTGTATTCATAATTAATAAGTTGCTTCGTGTTTTCGATTTGACAAATCAGACATTTATTTGAAGAAAGAAATCCAAACAGCTTTCGGCATAATTAATCTATTTGCTCAGTCATACCTTCACTTCGTTAAATTAAGAGCAACCATGATAAATAAATTAAAATTGATGTCGAAACACGTTAGACCCAGAGAAATCGTTATAATAGAGCCTGTATATACTGCAAGAGGAAATAACTGTAATTTAACGCCCCAAAGGGATTGTAAATCTAAGTAATTTATATTAATAGGCTAAAATTTAGGTTAGTTTTGGTACAAGTCGTCGTTTTGGGACCGATTCCAGTGTTAAATAGACAATAGTAAATCATAATAAATCCCAGATCAGTTTCACAGCTCATTTAGAACATTTATCTGTCTTTGATTACTAATGTTAATGAGTATCCTACATACTGTCACACTGCAGGGCAAAGGTTTACATCATAGACATCAAGTCATCCTTACTATGATGGGATTAGGCCAAATCACCACGCTTGCCAAATGCGGATTGGTGATCACAAACCCGAGCTATGTTCGAATAATTCGAAACATACTTTTTGCTCGACCCGGGAATCGAACCCAGGACCCCGAGATCACGGCCCGGTACTTAAACCAATAGAGCATCAGGGCGTTTTGTTAATTATTTAGTTGGCGATTAAAAAGAATAACTGGCGAGTTTCTTGGCGGATCTTCTCGATTTGTAAGTGCTGTGTACAAGCCTATGCAAATAAAGAATTATTTGATTTTGATTTCTCGCTTGTGTATACGAGCCCAAGTTCGTTGTTAGAGATAAAGCATAATATTGACATGATGAAACAAAGAAAACCTAAGTATTAAAAAACTCTGAAAAGGTACATACTCAGCATGTGTTGAGGGGTCAAAGATTCTATGTGGCCTGCTGAATATTTTCTGTATGTTTTTGGTGTAATTGCTGTTTACAGCTGACTAGACTGCGCTCGCGGCGTTACTTACACAGTTTTAGCCTTAAAACAAAAGTCTGCATTCAATCTTTTAACAAGCACAAATACCCCTTTAGGGGTTGAAAGTACAAAAGTCACTTATTTATTTAAAACCCGTGCCCATTTATCAGTTTCAAGTTTCTTACTTTACTAATTAGCAAACCCCTATGCATTTCACCCCCTATTTCAACCCTTCAAATGGTTATTTTCCATAAACGTTAAAGTGAATTTCGGTTTATTTAAAATTATGTCTTAGTACAAATTTACACATTCCTAACATCAACGACGACAGACTATCATATAAACTTCAATTGCTTTTTCACCCCTTCAAGGGTTGAATTTACAAAAATGTAAAAACAAATTAGGAGCAAAATAATGATTTTCAAGATTCTTATTAAAATTGCTTAACCCTATACCACGTTTATCCCCCTGTTTAACCCATGTAAGGGTAATTTTCCAAATAAACTTTTGACGAGTTATTTTTAATTTCCAATTATTAGTCTAAATACAAATTTTCACATTCCTACCATGAAAGAAGGCAGACTTTCATTCAAACTTCTAACCACCTCATCACCCCCTTAAGAGTTGATTTTTTTTAATCCCTTTTTAGTGCTCATTTTAACTATTAAAGAAACCCGCTGCCCAAATTTCAAGTTTCAAGGGTCAGTAGTTTGGGCTGTGGGTCCATTCCTAGTCACTTAGTCTCTCAGGTTCTCCTTTTATGTAACAATAAATAAATATTTCACAACATCACATACATTGATCTGACTCCGAGATAGGTAGCTCAAGCACCTGTGTTACGGATATCAGAATCAACAGTGGGATTACAAATATATACATATAATATCCTTTTTTTTTGTAAATACATACTTATAATACATACAACACCCAGACCAATACAAACAGACATGTTCATGCACACAAATGTTTGTACTGTGCGGGGATCGAACCCGCAACCCTTGGAGCAACCCTTGGACCAAAGGCAGCACTACCACTGTTCCAAACGGGTCGTCACATTATAATATATTTAGCTTTATATAATATAGATAAAATATATAGTGACATCATCTTACTCAATACCTCACATAATACCAGCGCCATGGCCTACAGGAAGGTACCTTCCTTAAGTCGTGGCTTTAGGTGAGGTGAGATCCTTTTTGATACGCACCGCGACACACCTGGACACAATGCAAATATTGCCCGGCCGAATGAATTAAATTTGTAGGTACTTTTTTGTTTTTTTTTCTTTTCTCTGTTTATTATTTTGTTTTTTGTTCCTACTTTTGTTTTCATTTCGGCAATTTGTTATTTTATTTGTAATGTTGTGTGTCGTGTGTGTTAAACAAATTAATGTTTCTGTCTGTCTTGTTTGTTCTGGTTCCGTTAAAGGGTTGTAAAATTCAGACGGCAGTCGCTAAGTTGTTACCAGACTCCCCAAATTCTGGGTCATGGTCCAGTGTAACCTGGGTCCCAGAACGACAGCTTTAGACTCAACCGGAAATTACATGCTATAATGAGGAGGAAAGTCACATCATCGTAGCGTGCCAAAGCCGTCGTTTCGTAGCTTGGGGTACGTTGGGGCTTTGATCCAGGATTAATTAACTATGGTAATTAGAATCAACCAACTGCCAGATATGGACTTGGGATCCAGACCAATTGGAGTATGGTTGCACGTTTAAAAATTATTATAATATCAACAATTGTGGGTATGCATGATTTGAGATATTTCGGATAGTTCGGCACAACGATTCGAACCGTGCAGGTTTACTCGACGCGGGAACGACATACCCTTACCATCAAACTAGAAGTAAAAATGTGCATAAACATTTTTATTAATCCCAACATGTTTTTATTAACTCAATTACAATTGCTTAAAATAATAAGTCGTCCCCCGTCATCGTCATCGTCAGCCCATTTAAGTCCCCACTGCTGGGGCACGGGCCTCCCTCAATCACATGAGGGTTGGCGAGGGTTTTGATATAAACGCAGAGTTTTCCTTCTCTGGGTGCTGATGATCATGCCAGCAGCTTTACCTTAGTCGCCTTTTACGACACCTCGGTAAGAGTGAGGGTGGCGTATTCTACTCTGCCGGGGACCACACGGCGCCCGTCGTTTTCATTTACTTATTGCAATAAAGACAAAAAAAGATAATTTCACGATTTACTTTCTCTGTTGAACTATTTATAAACTTTATTTTTCTAGAGAATTGAACGTTGCTACAATGTATCTGTCAACCCATTTTCATTTTAAGCTTTAGTGATGTTCCAAACCAAACTAAAACCAAAATAATCTTACGAATAAAATGTTTACTCTTGTAGGAACTTTCAACCATAAATGAAAAGCCAC
Organism: Marasmia exigua; assembly: GCA_019059595.1. Taxonomy (NCBI): domain Eukaryota; kingdom Metazoa; phylum Arthropoda; class Insecta; order Lepidoptera; family Crambidae; genus Marasmia; species Marasmia exigua. The sequence continues at coordinate 15,674,321 of CM032465.1, read as the reverse complement.
ATTCGGATTAAATAAAGCATATTATTCTGTTGTTTAATAAATACATGTATAACTTGGTAAACAGAAAAACTATATACGGCACACAATATAAGCTGCACTTTAATTTCGAACAAAAAGAAATAAACTGGCCGCGGATCAATATCTAGGTTTGGTACCTGCTATCTTCTTTCTTTTCAATAATTTTGATTCTCATTTATCCAAGTAAAAGTACTAATAACTTCTTTTCCATTATTATTATTATATTCGATTCTGGTGTGTTTGAAGTACGTATCGGTAATTCACTTAAATCGAAGTTTTTAGTAGGTCACCTCTCTATGAGAGAAACGTCAAATGTGGCCTGTTATTTTGGCTCAACTGTAGTAAGATTACTACTAACTACTGTCATTTCAGAAAAATAACAAAAATGCCGCATGTTGGAGTAACTTCAAGCCCTCAAAACGCATTAATTGTTATGAGGGTATCTATGACGTTTTTTTATACCTCTTTTTACATGTCAGATAAAAGCAAGTTGCCAACGTACTGCCGATCCTTGAGAAACTAATTTAGCTAATACAGCACCAGCCTTGGCCTGAAACGTCGTCTGAATAAGTCGACTATGACTAAGTATTTCGGCTTCATACAATCAACCGTGACCCCTTTTGAAACTATGTTGTACACAACATCATGAATCATAGTTCATACGAACAAATTGGACCAACTCATTATTTTTAGGGTAACATAAACATATTTAAAGATAAACGAGGAAAATGAAGCTTTTTGAAGTAAACAGGGTTTATGTATTTCGCTGAATGTTGCATACACCCGGACGCAACAACGCGTCACGTGTTGTAACCCTTTTTGGACTTTTGACCGTCCTTTTATTTTGCTATTTTTGCACTGCGAAGGGTTAACTTGACCATACACCGTCTGTATACTTACGATAGGCTAAGAGCCCACGACGGAAAGACATTTCGTCATTTTATAAAAGCTGAAAACATATCTACAGATTTTGTCGAACTCATTTAAGAACTAAAAGTAACTAGATTGGGTTGTGATTGTTTTCCATACCAAACTCAATGGATCAATGGATGGCAGACTCAATGGGTACTTTGTTAGTTCCTTTGTGCCTGTCAACCTCATATTTAGATTTTACGGCCGCTTACCATCAGGCAGAGTGAGGTCATCCTGATTGGCCTTCCTATAAAAAAAAAATACCTTAGCTGCGTTTACCACCAGGTAGTCCGTCTGCTCATCTGCCAACTATCACATAAAAAAATGATATCTGAAGGTTGTCCAGCCCTCAATTCTTAGCTTGCATACGAGCTAAATATGCTTACTTTTTGCTGTCAATAAAACCTTATTTATAATATCTATGTACTAAACATTTATTTTGGCACACCATAGACACTGATAGGATCAGTACATGAGAAGTATTATACTCATATTTTTTTTGAAAAATTCCAGACTAGCGATTTCATGCATTTATTTTAGCAAAAATAGCATATCACACAATCGTAAGCATGTCAAATCTATCCTAACGATTGATGAAAAATTGCTACTATTTTTGAGATTCCGATATATATTTTGGTAATAGTATTATTTTTAGGGAGGAATCCTACAAAAAACCAAGAGTGTGAAAAGAAAAAGTTATAGGAAAGGTTTTCTGACAGTTTACCATTCACTATCTCTTTGACATCTCTCGTTCCTCATTTATCAACAACATTTCTTTTCTGTCTCAGCCAGCATTACCGTAACAGCGGCTTATCCTTCGTTTTTGAAGTAAGCCGCAAGTAAAATGTAGCGAAAAAATAACAGGCCTTTTGACTAATCACCATCATTTTGTTCGCCCCGAGTAATCTTGAAGTTATTGCGTTAGTATTAACGCGTGAAATAAACATTGGAGCGTTTTATCATAATGAGCGACTTGGTGACAAGTAATATCTGTGACTAAATTAACCCCTTTTGTTATTTGGCAGGATTCATTTCTTGAGGCATTGTTTTTGAGATGGGAACGTAACCTTATATTTTATCGTTCTATTGACAAAGTAACAATTATTTGGGGTTACTTTTGACTGGCCCAATTTGGTAGTAACTCTACCATGGATCCGATTCCCAGACTAGTACAAATTCTAGCTAAAAAGAATCATATCAAATTTAGATCACGACGTTACACGATATATCAAGATTCCTAATTTTAACAGATGGCTGCGAAACTTAAACCACCTTAAACGCAGTCTTAAATTGTTACCGTACTAAATCTCAAGCTATTCCGTTCTAACACGCAATATTAAATGGAGCAGGAACAAGTTTAGTTCTGGAACTTGTCTTAGATCGCGATTATAATTTATTCTGCTAAAATATTCCTAATATGAATTTCAGTTTAATTTTCTTAATTGGTATCGTGGGCATGTTTATATTCGAGGTGCTCGAATGGAACTAAGACCGCCCCTTGAAATTAGTCTTTTAGGTAAGTCTCCGTACCCATTTAAGTTAGCTGAAGTGTCGTCTAAGAGAACTTTCCCCAGGGAAAACTAATTAACTCTAATTTTGAGGTGTTAGTATTGAGTAACCGTCAATAAGTTTGTACTATAGAACGGTGCCTATCTCTTTTGAGAGACATATACATCTTTTATATACATAGTCGATAACAAGACGAATATTTTTTTGTAAAAGATTTCTTTTACATATCAATATTCAATCTATCAATATATCAATATATTATACAAGAATATTCACTGTTCATTCCATAAATATGATTATGTTTTGTTATACTCTGATAAGATGTATAAAAAAGACTTTGACCTGGGGGCACATAGTTATTTGATTACTGATTGTGATTATGGCTACAAATAAAAGATGTGTTTTTTAGCTTTATGGACAAGTAAGAAGTAAAAAGAATAAATATTACGTAGATATCTTTGCGAAATATTTTATTAACAACATGAACTGAAATTTGAACATTGGTTTTATAAATTTCTTGTAAAATGATTTTGAAAGAAGCGAAGAGAAAGTGTAAAGAGTATTATTGAAACATTAATAATAACTACCTTTTGAAAAATAGCGGTATTAATAGTGATAGTTTAGAGTTTATTGGTCCTTTTTGAGAAGTGCCACTTTTTTCCGTTGGCTTAATAGTTTTCAGGCCCTTAAGGCAAGTCCTAATTTAAGCTTCTGATAAGCAAAGATTAAAATACAAAAATAGATAAGTTAGTCATTTTTTAGAAAGCAACTACAGGTATACTAGACGTCATAACACACCGTAATACTCATTTGGCACTGTCTGGACATGATTGAATATATTTTTGTGTGTTTTTCCTTTTGTTTTTATTTATATGTATTTTTAATTGTTTTATGTTTAGTTTAGTTTTGTTTTTTGTTTGTGCCAAATTGAGTTCTGTTTACAACTGCTACAAGTTCTGTGTTGTGATGTCTATAATAATAAATATTTTCTTTCTTTCTTTTCTTTCTTTCTTTCTTTCTAACAATAATGAATTATGGTTATTATGATTATAACTTTAATTTTAACAGTCTTCGGGTGGGACTGTCAAAAAATATTTACGTGCATTTTTTACTTAAGAATAAAGTGCTATACCCAAAAAAATCATTTTAATAAGATATTGTAATTTTTAGAATGGGACATCTTGCGTGAAAGGGCACTTGTGACTCCACTAGAGTTGCGATTTCGTGGTAAGCAATTCAACCCTTTGGGAGTGTCCATAGGCGGCGGGAATCGCTTACCATCAGGTGATCCGTCTAATGAGTATAGCCACGGCGGGGCAGGCAGGGTTGCCTCACACTGCCTCTGACTTGTAAGGTACGTAATCAAACTTAAGAAACTCAATTGTCTAGGTACTTAATAAATACTTAAAGTTCCATCCGAGGGTCATCAGTCGACACAGAGAAACTACGATCAAAACTAAAAGCGCGCTAGTTACAATTATTTAAGACTGCTGCCCCACCCTTATCCCATTACTGCCCTACCCTGAGCCCATGACTGCCCCACTCTAACCCATGGCTCCCATACTGCTCGTCTGCCAGCACATAAATAAGATCGGCTGGAAGACTTTTCACATTTTATGTAAGTAATCCAATCCAATCCCAAGCCGGGGAAAGGGGGGCTTAAAATTAGCAGCGCACTTGTAACTCCACTGGTGTCGCGGGTGTCTATGGGTGGCGGCAATCGCTTACCAGCAGGCGATCCATCTGCTCGTCTGCCACCTATCACATAAAAGAAGTAAATATTCGAACGTCTTTTTGTTACTGTTCCTTCATATAAAACAAAATCCCTTTACCGCGATGTGTTCTAGATTACCAACATAAACAAAACATAGCGACGGGAAACTGAACTCTAGGGATCAAGGCGTAATGTGATGTCAGACAGTGTCAGCCCGTCATATCACCACATGACATTATAACATGATACTTTTGTGTGATATTCCCGGGTCGACATTACTTCGACCTCGGTGAAGATTTCGTGCCTTTATCCATAGGGATAGCAGAAAAAATAACCTCATAAGCAGAATGATGGCATTATGTCACTGCCACGTCGCACGTACGTTGTAATATTCATGGTAAAAATCATAACTTTATTCATTTATTAAGGAATATTAGCAGCCCTTACATTAAGTAATGAACACATGATTATGAACACTTAAAAATCTTAGTCCAAAGCAGTTTTTTTTATGTCATAGGTGGCAGACGAACGATAAGCGATTGCCGCCGTCCATAGACACACGGGACACCAGTGGAGTCACAATTACGCTGTCAACCTTTAATCCTTCCTTCGGATTGGGCCTCCAATACCCTCACTCACGCAGCGAAACACAGCACAGTGCTGGTTCACGCCGTTTTTGTGAGGCTATGGTATCACTCCGGTCGAGCCGGCCCATTCGTGCCGAAGCGTGGCTCTCCCACGGTCACAGCATTACATAAGTTAAGTACAACATGCAGGATTAAGTCTTTAACAATTTAAACTTGAGATCTTAGCCGACAAATAATTAACTAAAGAGATTATGAAATCATAAAACTAAAAAACTTTTTTTTTTTTTTTTATGCTAGAGGCGGACAAACGAGCAAGCGAGTCACCTGATGGAAAGTAATCATCGCCGCCCATGAACATCTGCGAAATCAGAGAGATCGCTAATGTGTTGCCGGCCTTTTTTTTAAAAAAGAGTACGCTCTTCTCTTGAAGATCCCTAAGTCGTAGCCGTCCGGAAATACTCCTGCAGCCAAACCGTTCCACAGAACTGAGGTACGTGGTAGAAAGTTCCGGGAGAAACGCACAGTACTAGACCGCCATCCATCGAGATGATGAGAATGGAATGACAATCGCTTGCGAGTGGTTCGATGTAAGAATTCGGCCGCAGGGAGTAGATCAAACAGTTCTTCAGAGCACTCCCCATGATAAATGCGGTATAGAATGCTGAGGGAAGCTATGTCCCGCCGCAATGCTAGAGGATCAAGTCGAAAAAAACATGAGCAAATTTTAGCAAATTGCATAGTTATTGTCAAAGTGATCATTATAAATTAAAGGACGCAGTAAATCAAGAGACAATAAATTAAAAATTCTTGACATATGTAATGTAATGTGGACTCCCTTTTCCGCACTTAGACTCTCTTTCGGTCCATTGTACGTGATGGGTCGACTGACTTATGAAGCCAGCCCAGCTCCGCCCAGAAGCGCAGAAGTTTCCTAGGAGCTTCACAGGCTTCGCGGATCTTGACATATGTATGACCATTACATTGCTCACCCAACAAATAAACATCGAATATTTACTAGGTAAGTAGGTATACTTTGGTAAAGTTGTGACAATAGTATAGATGAGGATAGAGGATAGAGGCCTTATGAGATTTGGCTAGCGACGTGTAAAACAAATTGCCACGCTGTGATAGAAATAGAAAAAAAAAACTTTATTCAAGTTAGATCCATACAGAACACTTCTGAATGTCAATATTTTTTTTATTTCTTATCTTTGCGTGCAATTCCCGGCTACGTCCAAAGCTGTCGCTCTGGAGCTCGGGGTACGCTTAGACCATGATTTAGGATTTGGACAGTGTGGTATAGACTGCTGTATGACCTTCGCAACCCTTTACAGGGGAACCAGACCAACTGAATCATGGGAAACGTGCAGGTATCCTCACGATGTTTTCCCTCACCGCCTGGCCAGCGGTAGAAATGCGCACATAGATTTGAAAATGTCTTTTTATATAGGTATCTAATACATAAACCACTATGTAATATTTATGCAGGCATTTTAATAAAACTTATTTTATCAAAGTATTTAGTGGTACTTACATTTAAATACAAAGCTTTTATAATAATCATAATTAACCGGTAGATGAACCAACTACCGCCTTCTTAAAAATCTAATATAAATTGTAAGATTTAAAAAGCAAAAGTAAAAAATTAACTTTCTATGATTAGGATACATTTTACTGGTTTCACTCTTTGGTAAAATGTATAAATGGAATTTAAATAGTAGTTTCTTGTAATTTTTGTTGTAATAGGTACTATCGTAGGACTTTTATTTTGTATATAAAGCGAGCAATAGGCTGACGTAAGACCCAGCATGTGGGACAAACTTCAGCGGTTTATACAATGCCATTACGTGATGTTTGTCAAAGTCGGTATGTGCTAATAAATAAAAAAAAACAAACAAAAAAAAATTAAAATCTAATTTTTATAATACAAAGGACCAGAAACATAAAGCTTGAAAAAAACATGTTAGCAAACAAAATAGTAAAATATAAATAATTTACGCGTTACAATTTAGTTCTCAGCTGGTGGTATCGTCGAGTCACGCGAACACAGCTGGGGTCAACAATGTAAATATTTGTTCTTGGTCTGTATTTTAGGTTTTATAATGTGTTATTTCGACATTCAACTGCACAAACACGAGGTCACATATCATACTTTTTACAAATTCCACTAAAAAAAATCTTAGTGCATTTTATTCATAATAATATAATGTGAAAAACTTCTGTAGGGGCCAATACTTATACAACTTAACCGATTTCCGTTACATATTAACAAAAAGGCTGTATCAATGGAAAAGCCCACCTTACTATCTTAACTTTAAGGTGGTTTTGAGAAGCAGTTGTCAGTTATTACGTATTATATATATTTATAACATACACATATTTCAATTTATAATATTGTTATTACCTCTTCCACTAAATTGTTTTTTTCCCGGATGCTACTTACTTGTTAAAAGTTTTCACGCAAAATTTATAAACAGTTATTATTATGATATCATACAACATTGTCTCAAAACCAACATGTTGCAGTGCGTCTGCTTCTGCCAATATTTCATTTTTGTATACCTTCAGGTGAAATGAAAAAAAATATAATTAAAATGAGATTTTTGCCTTATTTAACTGGACTAAAAAGGTAATCATAATACTCGTAAAATGAATTCCTTATAAGGGCAATACATGAAGGGCTTGTATGCATGATATTGATACGAAATAATTTGAAAAAATTAAAGATTAGAAAAACCGAATTTTCGTTGGATTATCATGTAAACGTTTTAATAAATTGACTAAAGTCAACAATGATTCAACAAATTTAACTAGGAGACCGTTTTCTTATACCATAATTTATCTGTATATGATCGAATATTCGATGCATGTCAACAGAGAAAATCTCAATTTTGCAGGTTTATGGAAAACCGGATTTCATTTGATATTCTATGTAAGTTTGCATCCTGATTCTTAGATAAGGATTGGCTTGTCACGTCTTCCCAGTGCGCGGCACGTCGTGACATATTTCCTGTTCGATTTTTCAAAATAATATTTTTCTCGGTGTATGTTCCTTGGTAATATTGATGTTAGTGACATACATGGATTGAGAGTCTGTGGTGTTATGTGGGTGGCACACTGCGAGCTAAGCTAACGAGATGTCTGTTTTCACGATAGCAGTGATTGGAATGAGTGAAATATTTTGTTATCTTAAAAAAAAATTAAGTTCAAAAACTAAAATCCGACTACCAAAAAAAAACACGCTCTAATAAGTACGAAAAAGGAAAATTGTCGCTGCTGAAATTATTATTGCTCGTGGGACAGCTTATAGACTGATAGATAAATAAAAATACATATTAAAAATGTTCTAAAAAAAGCTCTTTCATTTGATACCCTACACGGTACCGTCAAGCAATTTTTTTTTTAGATCCTTACTCTAAGTCCCCTAGACGGTGCTGTAGTCAATTCGACGTGACGTCATGTCGCTTTTAACTAGAAGACAACAAGACGCTTGTAACGACACCTCATTTGTTCAAATATGATAACTGGTTTAGAAGTTATGAGGGATGAACTGAACAGATGAAAAACCATACATTCATTTATACAGGTCAAAATCATAACCCTCCTTTTTGCTTAGAAATATAATTCCTAACTAGATTCGACTACTTCTGATCAATATACCCCTTAAATTTTAAGAAGTGGACAACTCTCTGGAGGACTAGTTTTTTAGCTTGCATTTTATCACCTTTTTTATGTGATAGGTGGCAGACAAACAATCGGATCACCTGATGGAAAGCGATTGTTGCCGCCCATGTTTACCCGTGATACCAGTGGAGTCACAAGTGCGCTGCCAACCTTTGAACCCCCTTCCCCTGGATTGGGCGTCCGGTACCCTCACTCACGCAGCGAAACACAGCATTGCTTCATGCTGGTTTTCTCTGAGGCCGTAGTCGCGTCGAGGTCGAGCCAGCTCATTCATGCCGAAGCGTAGCTCTCATACGGTAAGAGCCTTAACCATTATTTCCAGTACAACGCCTCCTAGTTTATTTGACGTAATATTTGATACAAATTTGCTAAAGCAAAATATTGGATTCTCGCACTTTATGTGGAGATTAATAATAAGATTTGATGCTCCAACAAATCGGTAAAGTAGGGAAGTATTGAAGAAGTTGAAGGCATTCCTTTGAAGAAGGCGGAATTTTGAACTGTTATGTTGTATAAGCAATATTTGGCTATACCTAGCCAAAGTTATATTAAGTTACAAAGTTTAAATTTAGGCCTTTTCTTCGTGAGATATATTTTTTACAAATATAAAAATTTACGTTTGAACTAAAATATTTTTTTTATTTTATGAAGAAGATACCCTAAGTGTGCTAGTCCAAGGCTTTGCCGGATACCCATAACCTTTCCCCAATTGGGCGATGAGGGAACGCCGCTGTGTTTTTTCAGTCGGTATGTCTCTGGGCTAGGTATGCACCTAGAGAAGAGCCCGACATAACCCCTGATGACCCCCGGTATCTCGGGTATACATAAGGCAAGCATTTCCACAGCGACAAAAAAAAAGAAAAAGGGTACTACTTTTTAAAAGCCGCTCTCTTTGCTCAGCCCTATCCATTTTCATTAGTATCAGCTCTCTTCGCCATTCTTTGCCTTATAAATCCATTCTGAGTCGTCGAGTTGTTGATTTGCTTTGGTCTTTTAAAAATGGCTAACAAATATAAATATTTGAGTGCTTGTTTGAAAATACAACTACATTTAGTTATAAAATAAGTTTTTGGAAGAAAGCCATCAGTATAATAATGGTTCCCAGCAAGCTGCATTTATTGAATTCTTTATTTCCATTGTTTTTTATGTATTTAATATAGGTATGTAGGTTAATGCGTGACCACAAATACCACAATCGTACCTGACGGTAATCCTCTTTGCGGTCTAAGATGTTATGCGCTTTCCTAGAAGACGCCTGTTCAATTTTTCCTTAAAGATATCCAGATTATATTGATTAGGGAATATAAATTTCAGCAATAATTTCCATTCTTTAACTCTCTGCATTAAGAACAAGCAAGCGAAACGCTTCGTGGTGTTAAGAGGTATGTCAACAACGTAAGGATGAAAGCCCTCGCCGCGCCTTGTTGTTCGGTAATGGAATCGGCTGTGGGATCAGTTTATGTAGGACATCATCACAGTCTTTGTGTATCATCAGTGATCGAATATGTATTATGTAGTGGTTTCATGGATCTAAGGCTCGATTCGACCAATTTTCGCATCTCGGGGCATGTATGGCAGTCCCAACTTGCCTGATGCCTGACATCGCTTCCCTTGTAATTGCAACGTAGAATGTTCATTATACAAATTTGACGTTATATTCACTTTATACTTTACCATAGATTTTTCTATGAATATATATTTTTAATAGTGACGCAGTAAGCCAAAGAAGAGCCCACGTTGCTATTACAATAGAAGCGATGTCAGACATCAGGCAAGTTGGGACTGCCATACATGCCCCCGAGATGCGAAAATTGGTCGAATCGAGCCTTAGATCCATGAAAACCACTACATAATACATATTCGATCACTGATGATACACAAAGACTGTGATGAGGTCCTACATAAACTGATCCCCCAGCCGATTCCATTACCGGACAACAAGTCAATATAATCCCATCATAGTAGCGAACTTGACATCTATGATGGAGGCCTTTGCCCTGCAGTGGGACAATTTATAGGCTGATACTTTACTTTACTTTAAGTCCATATAACGTCAGATTTATAAAGAATGACAGCTCGCTGCTACCATAGACGCTAATAATCCAATTATGATTGTTCGAATCGGCCCTAACTGCTGCACTTAGAGTCGTTGATTAACATAGTTGGCTACTTAAGAAAAAATATTGAGACTTATTTGACACGCATAAAGACTACCGATAGCAAAGTTAATGATCATAAGCTCAAATGACGTCTCTGATTGCGACCGTTAGTCGTATTTGATAGATAAAGGACTTTATTAAAGTCTCGATGTGTTAAAACTGGTTTATTTACCTATTATATTTACGTCTTAAGCACGTAAACTTACAACCTTCGTGACTTACAATAAAGATTATTGTTCCATAAAGAAATTCCAGGTGCTGTGGATAAATAATTGACCAATTCTAGTTTTACTATTTTGTGGGCCAAGCAATCTCGGTTAACGTTTATTATGGTTTATAAAATATTTTAAATGAAACTTTGTTGGTTTAGGTAAATTTGAATATGTTAGGATTTAGTAGAATATTTCAACGGAGACAAATGTAAGTAGTAGTTATATTACTGCCATACCCAGAGTCGTTGCTTAACTTTGTCGGCTAATTAAGAAAAAATATTGACACTTATTTTGATACGCATAAAGACTACCGATACTAAAGTTAATGAACATTAGCTTAAATGACGTCTCTGAGTGTGGCCGCTATTCTCTGTTGAAATATTTACTTAATTATGTTTTTACTGTTATTGAGGCTAATGGATGCTAAGAATAGGCCGATGGTGTATTTGTCTGTTTTATTTTATTATCAGGGTTTGTCAATGAACTAAATCCTTCTGAACCTTATGCTACCCATAATTATAAAAAAATATCTGATATTTATTTATATCATATCATTAAAAACAAAAAAAAAGCCTGTGGCCCCCGGCAGAGTAGAATAGGCCACCCTCACTCTTACCGAGGTGTCGTAAAAGGCGACTAAGGTAAAGCTGCTGTCATGATCATTAGCACCCAGAGAAGGAAAACTCTGCATTTATATCAAAACCCTCGCCAACCCGTTTGCCAAGCTTGGTGAGTATGGCAATTACCCCTCATGTGATTGAGGGAGGCCCGTGCCCCAGCAGTGGGGACTTAAATGAGCTGATGATGATGATGATTAAAAAAATAGACTTTTTATGCAAAGCTGGCCGTTGAACAAGGGTTAGTTAAAACTCTCACTTGCATTAAATGGCACGCTTTGTACGAAATACTTGAATAGTTCTGTGAAATCTGCTGTCGACGTAGCCATGATTTTAATGATTTAGCACCCTCACTCGTCGCAATAAAGTCTAATTTGTCATTTGGTTCCTCGTCCACTGTTTATTTCTCATCTATTATTACAAGTAACGAGTGTGTTCCAGTTATGGGACCCTCGTCACACTAACGTAGTGATCCCTGTAGTTCCATTGAAGTTGTCCTTAGCGGACTTTTGGGATTTCCTTCCGCGGTCTTCTTATCTTGTGACTGGCATTTAATCAAGTAAATCCCTGATGTTAAAAACCTTGAACGCTGACGAGTGGTTTTCACAGTGTTATTAGGCTAGAAGGCTTGTAATAAAAATACAGTTTTGTCAAAATGTAAAAAAAAAAAACTGTGTGATAATTATAGGGACCAGACGTAGGTTATTAAAATAGATATAGATTAGTATTAATAGATGTTAAAATCAATTAATTGTAAATTTTTAGTCTGATTTTTTACATGTGATGGTAGGCAATTACCGCCGTGCATAGACACCCGCGACACCAGTGGAGTCACAAGTGCGCTGCCAACCTTTAAACCACTTTCCCCCGGGTTGGGCTTCCGGTACCCTCACTCACGCAGCAAAACAACACAGTGCTGCTTCACGGCGATTTTCTGTGAGGCCGTGGTATCACTCCGGTCGAGCCGGCCCATTCATGCCGAAGCATGGCTGTCTCACGGTCATTAGGTAAATCGTACGCATGTTTACGTACTAAGGGCCGATTCGACCAATCTTATTCCGATAGTAAATCTATGGTATAGTGCTGACAAATCTGACCTTATACCATATGTTTATCCATGGATAAAGATTGGTCAAATCGTGCCTAAGTAAAATAAATAAATATGAAAAATGTATCTCTACAATGCCAAGTTACGATAAACATTTTTTACAGCATTTTTATTAAAAATCTTACAGTATTCTGTGCTTTTAACTTCCTCTTTTGACGTGAAGTTTTATTTTCTCTAAAATAGTTGGTTGTTTATGAAACAAAGTGCTACCAGAAAACTTAAAATTTCGCAGGAAACCACAACCATAACTGCATTTAACTCAAAGATATTGCCAACCATAAATTCACTTAGTTGCCTCGGGATCGTAAAGTTTTTACATCAGCTCAAGTTACAGTGTTATAATGCAAATGAGTTCTGTAACTCTGTGGGCTGTCTCCTTTAAATCTTTAACACTTTTACGCTACGTGACAACTTAAGTTTTTGAATGTGGAATATTGGTCAACCATTTTTAATTAGAATGTTTTTTTTAATCGACGATCGAAGGCCAGTTGGCCGTTGAAGACGATGTTGAAAAGGATTTGCGCAGACTTCTGGCACATGACTCGCAGGAGGTGGCTCAGCACCGACCTAGATGAAGACTTATATTATCACAGGTCAAAGCTCACTTTGGGCCGCTGCGCCAACCTTGCTACATATAGTGATCTGTGGCGCCAACCTAGTTAGTTAGTTATTTTTGAATCTACGTCCAGACCACGTCGAAAAGGATGTCGGTCATCTTAGAGGCTGGGTTGGCGACAAGTAGGAAAGAATATAAAGGAATGGCGAATTCGCGTCTCTAAGATCTTCGAGGCGCTGAGCCAGCGTAATAGGTATACTTTAGTCATCATCATCATCAGCCTATCGCAGTCCCGTGCTAGACGTAGGCCTCTCCAATTGTTCGCCGCTGTGATCTATCCATGGCTTCTCGCATCCAGCTCTTACCACCCATCATCGTCCCCCCACCAAGCCAGAGAGCGCCCTACATTACGTTTGCCAAGACGCGGTCTCCGCTCTAGAAATCGTTTACCCCATCGGTTGTCGGCTCTGCGGCTAAAATGGTATACTTTAGTAATTAAAGTAAATAACGCCAGAATACAAGTGGGAAAGGAAGACCACTAAAACGGTAGACCCATGATATTTGACGACACTTAGAACATGGATGAATGAGATGGGCGCAATATCATCAATCATGGCAAAAATTAGAGGACGCCTACAAAACTAGAATTATATTTACTGTATATTCAGTCTTTAGATACAATTAAGTGAGCTTCTTTTATGTTGAACTGAAAAGTAAAACCGGAACCCATATAGAATTATTTATTTTGTTGTCTTTTTGTTTGACCGTCTGTCAAGACCCTTTTCTCGGGAATGTATAATTTTTCGTGTCGTGAAAATAAATGATGGCGCCCTACTACTGCTTACGTCATAGTCTACTAACCCCGATTGGTAAAGCAGGACATGCTAACTCCGTTAGTTCCATTCGTTTTCGTTTTGTCGCACTGTGAGGAAATTTCAAACTGAAATTAATATCGAATACATCTACTTATATGAGTGATCTGTGGGAGCTATAAAGAATAAACCCATTACATAACTACTAAATTTAAAATTGACAGCCTCATTGGCACAGTGGGTAATGCGTCGCACTTTAAAGCGACGGCTGCGCGACGAAATTCTCAGTGTCGGCCCGGAGTCTGGAAGTTGGCGGTCTTGTGCCCCCGTGCCTCAAAAAGCACGATAAGCCGTTGGTCCTGCGTTCGATTCCTTTTCGGTCGTGTCAAACTGTTGTTCCATCGGAATATGAGGGCAAGGGAATAAAGAGTACACTTGTGTTTACGCACACATTTGATCACTATAATATATCCTGTGTAAGTTGCTGATGGTTGAGATTAGCCGTTTTAGCCGAAATCGCCGAAACCGAGTTGGAGGATTTTATTATTATAATTTTAAAAGCTCACATTGTAAGAAGTTATCAGTCCAATTTCACAATCTCATCCCACTTCATTTTGCTCTGAATTTCTGTTTGCGTATGAGATACGCTGGCGTGTCATAAAATGTGTTTTATGGTCAATACAAAACTTTCTTTTACGGTCTGTTTATATGTCGCTGACAAAGAATAGATGCGTTCCTTTGACGGATGTCGGCAATCCACAATTTATTGCTGACGATGGAAAATTAATACAAAGATGTGTTACGGAGAAATTGTTTTATATTTGTGAGGAATCTAGCAGCGAAATTCGTTTTCTTTTTTGCTATTGGCTAAAACAATATTTTTTTCTGCTAAATGTGGCCAAAATGAATGTAACAAATCAAAACAATAAAATTATCCGGCCGTTTTTGAAACTGCTTTACACATCAGTTGAATTGATTTGATTGTGTTTTAGCCATTATTACATTTTTTATGTGATAGGTGGCAGACGAGCAGACGGATCACCTGATGGTAAGCGATTGCCGCCGCCCATAAACAGCCGTGACACTGGTGTCTTGTTGTAAAGAATTGAATGGAACCAATACCTTATGATTTTTTTTTGGTTATAGCAATCTTTTGGAATTTATTCTTAAGTAAATAATGCACTTAAATTTTTTTCGACAATCTTGGGGTGGGACTCGAACCCACGATCTTTTGCTAACGTCTTCTTCTTTTTGGTAGCTTAGTCGGTAAAGCAGTTGCCCGGTTAGCTAAAGATCGTGGGTTCGAGTCCTACCCGAAGACTATCGAAAAATGTTTAAGAGCATTATTTACTTAAGAACCAATACCTTGTCATTATTATAGGAACTAAAATTCAAGACAACTGGCGTGAGGCGTCTACCTAGCGTACTATGATGAGGATAGGAACTTACCTATGGGACAGCAGTTGTAGTAGAAAGCATTACTTTTCAGCAGAATCACGGCCTCACAGAAAACTGGCGTGACGCAGCACTGTGCTGTGTTTCGTTGCGTGAGTGAGGGTACCGAAGGCAAAATCCAAGAGAAAGGGAATGTGACTTGTGACTCCATCGGTGTCATGGACACTCATGGGCGGCGGCAATCGCTTACCATCAGGTGATCTGTCTGCCACCTATCACATAAAGAGAAAACTTTATATACCAGTGACACTTAAAAACACACCCCCGTAAAAATATAAATATCAAAAGGAACAAGTAAATTCAAATTCAAAATCCTTATAATATTGTTTCATTATTCGAAAGCAAAAAAAAAGTAAAATTATACCTTAGACTCTCATTAATAATGAAAGAAAAAAAAACCTTTTGCTTACGATAAATCGATTCTCCCACAAGCCTTTAAGTGACTTTGGTATGTCAATCCTCTTCAAGGTAAACGTATTTATTTCTTAATAATTTGGTTAAGAACCATCAATCATCTGAGGACTGAAAGTGTGTAGCAGAAAAAGGGAAATCAGTGGCTAGACAAAGGACTTTTATTCATATTTTGATGAATGGCAGACCAGCAAACGGAACACTTGGTGGCAAGTAATTCCACCTAGTAAAACTATAGGAGTGACAAGTGCGCCCACAATCTTTAAACTCCTCTTTTCCCCAGATTTATCCTCCTAGCAGTGCCGCCGCCACGGACATTAGATAGGCGCCTCATATTCTATCGTCAACACTATTGATAGTCTGAATGATTGTCGAGGTCAACTATCGATAGTTTCGCAACACTAGCCTCCGGTACCTCACTCACTGAGCAAAACACGAAGCGATATCACTCTCACTTGAATCTATTGCTAGTCCGGTAGAAAAATAGTGGGACGAATACTTTGTTTGTGTGCGCGTGAATGCAGTGTACAGGTTGAAAAAAAAACATTGGTCCCTAGAGGGAACCTTTATTTAGCACGTCTAACTTAACGAAAATTATTTTTAAAGACAGCATTTAAATTTTTTACGAATTTTTTGGTTTTGGTTTTACTGGTTACTGGTCGGTACAGTTAAAATATTTAATGAAATCATTTATTTATTCATTATAATCATACGTACAGTAAAAATTTAAAATTTAAAAAACCCCCGACGGTGGAAATCTTGGATTTGAAATTCGTCACAGTAAATATATTCTGCTACTCAATCCCTTTTATATGAAACCCATATTGTGGGAGTTGTGTTAAAATACAATCCATATCTTTGTGACGGCAGCCATCTTGGATCGATTTTTATCCAACATAGCTAAGAATATTCCCCTTTTATAGATCTTTCAAACAAAACAAATCAAAATCGGTTCATTTGTTCAGGAGCTACGATGCCATAGACAGACACACAGATACACACACACACACAAGGACACGTCAAACACCCCGTCGTTTTTGCGTCGGGGGTTAAAAAAAATATTAACGTAGTATTGTGTATTGACGCGATTGGCCTGGCAGGTATACGAATATTTGTAAGAAAACTTTATGTTCAATCGATAATATTATTATGAGACTAAGGGTGGATTTAACCAATTTTGTTCCGGTACTATCTATGGTAACGCGCTATCATTCTTTATAAATCTGACGTTATACCATAGATTTTTCCACAGATAAAGATTGGTTGAATCTGGCCTTAATAAGTTAAACTTAATGATAAACTTTCTGCAAGAGTCGCCTGTCGTTATAAAGAAAGAAAGAAATAAATTTTTATTATTTTGCATATCACAACACAATTCATCTTCACTTTCGGAAGTTACACAAACAAAAAAAATTAATACAGAAAAAAAAACAAAGCAAAGAAAAAACCAAATAATAAGGGTACAAATAACCAGACAGCGCATATTTATTGTGTGTTGTGACTTCCAACATAAATGGCCATCACTCAGCTTATGTCATGGACCTGAAAAAGGTCATGATGCTGATTTTCAGTAGGGCCATTTGAGTGAGTGCCACGGACGTCGTAGATATCTGCATCTACCTACCCATGAATGACGCACTGAGAAGTGATGGGATGAAGATGGTCATACTGGTTGGCAAGAACACTTTAATTTTTTTTATTCCTTTCCTCCAGACCCGCAGATCAGCAACCTTCTGAAATGAAACAAATCTGATTTCCGCTGCATTAATATTAAAACCAATTGAGAAAAAGGTTGCAGAGAAAATGATGAGATTTCCTTTCTCTTTGAGTAATCACACGCTTTGGTTTTATTTCGTTGTGATATTCTTACTTTGTAAAATAATACGACGGGACGGAGTTTTCTTTTTCTTAAATTATTAAATGCGGTTAAAGGAAATCATTATTCAGAAAAAAAATATTTGTATGCTGCATGTATTTCCCCCTTCCTACAATATGGATTCCTTCAAACAAAGCGTGAAGAAACATCTCGCGGGCCAGTATGGCAATCCCAATGGAGGTCATGCCTGACATCGCTTTACATGTTAATACCAATAACATGTTGATACATAAAAATAAATAAACATAATGCGATTCTACCACCTGCTCAGATAGTGGTTTCTGGTCGAAAACATCTGGCAAGAAACTCGCCAGGTCTCCAGGTCAGGAAACTCTTTAATCGCCAAATTTTCATACAAATTTTTGTCATCATCATACCAAGCGTTTAGTCCCGGTTGCGTCCTAAGCCGTCGCTCCGGAGCTCGAGGTCCGCTTTCCTACTTCTGCTCCTCCACTTCGCACGATCTTGTGCATCCAATGTAGTCAATATATTGGCAGGCATGTTATCCCTTACGACGTCAAGCCAAACTTGTCTAGGTCTACCCCTTCTGTCGGGGCCCGGTGGTGGTTGCATGGCCAGACATTTGTTTACCATGTAGCTCTCTAGTTTTCGCAGGACATGGCCGTACTAACGTAAGCGACTCTACTGCAGCTTCTCTGCTATGTGACAGACGTGAAGTAGTGCGTGAGTTACTCACGCGGTCTTTCCGTGACATGCATCTCCTCCTTGTGTCGCTAAAGGCCAAGTCTTACTGCCATACGGAAGAACCGGTCTAATGATGGACTTATAGGTCTATATGATGGACTTATATGTCCATTTCACTCATCCATATTAGAGTGAATGCAATTACCCTGGGCAATAACATGCGAGAACGGTCTAGCACGTAACGCAGGTTTGGGCGGTCCTCTTACCACGATTTCAATAACAACTAATTATTAGCGTGATACTGTGATTGCACATTTCCACTAAAAATAAAACGAAAGAAAAGTGTCAACCAAATCCAGTATCAAAACCGTCTCCCGAATGCCCAACCCTAATATAATAAAGCATTTTACGGGAGACACGAGGAAAAACATTAACAAAATAAACGACAAAAGAACATAGGTGGCGTACAGACGCGACGCTCGCATAAAGCGATGGCTACACAATACAGTTCCTGCGCCCGACGCCCCTATACAATGCCCGTCGTCCCTTTCAGGTCACTTCCAGTTATAACGTGTTCAACAAATAATTATGTCAAGGTATTGTGGGAAAAAACGTTTGTTCTCCATGTGTGCTTGGGTTTATGTGGGGTTGTTAACCGATTCCGTGACGATCTAGTGCGCCGTAAGAAACCTTTTGGGAGGTCAATGACGTAGAAAGCGCGTCATCAGAAACTGCTTTTACTATTTTTATTTCAAATGTGTCATGCCACATGTAGGGACATAGGGACATAGGGACCTCGCCCACGGCGACTTTTTGTAGTGATGCAGTAACGATGCTGTGGCTGCGTCCACATCGATACATCGATACGCCGCGAAGCGGTCGCTAGCTGTGTATCCAGGGCTCAGATTCAGACGCGATACTGTCGCGCTTCTGTTTCGATGCAAACGCGATTCAGTAACGGCACCAGCGATCGCTACAGTTGCAAGATGGACTCCGTTGAAGCCACATTAGTCACGTCGTCCGACACAGCCGCGCGTTTGCATCGATACAGTCGCAATACAGTAGCGCGTTGCACACGCAACTAACACGCGTTAGTAACGATGCTGTCGTGCTTTAGTAAGCGCGGTTGTATCGTTACAAAAAGTCATTAAATTTAGGTTAATAGCGTGTTTCTTGAGATAGATAGATTCTTTATTTCACAAAAACTAAATACAAGTATGCCACAACAACAACAGACAATACAATGAGGCGGTGCAATGACATTTAACAAATGAAATTGAAAATGGTAGAAATATACATACTTATATATTAAAAAATACTACTTTAATACTAAACACTACTATAATAAAATAAATATACTTATATAATAAAGGTTGGCAGCGCACTTTTGACTCCACTGGTGTTGCGGGTGTCCATGGGCGGCGGCAATAGCTTACCATCAGGTAATCCGTCTGCTCGTCTGCCACCTGTCATAAAAAAATACATACCTAATGAACATAAATAATAATTAACAATAAATACATACTTAATAATATAAAGATAATTTATAATAAATTAAATAAAAAGGTATGCAATATAATATGAAAGATAAATTAAATAAATCGTATGATTATATTTAGATACGCATCATTCAACTAATTAATCATAAAAATGTACATTACGGCAACACATTAGCGATCTTTCTGATTTCACGGATGCTCATGGTGATGATTACTTTATATCAGGTGACTTGCTTGCTCGTTTGTCGCCTCTAGCATAAAAAAGATAAAAAAATTAAAGACAGATATTAATGATAGTATGTAACTGGAATAATATCCTCGACCTCGAGAGACTGGACGAGAATCGTCTCGTGAAGAAAGCATACCAGAGCCGACCGATGGGCTGACGCCCGGTAGGCCGGCCTAGGTATCGCTGGAAAGACGTCGTCGAAAATGATCTGCGAGAACCTCAGGAGCCCAATTCTCGGGCTCATGACATTTATTTTCATACGACATATATCACTAAAACTTAGTTTTTTTGTATGGTTTTCAATTGATATCCGCCATGTTTTAAAAATGTCACGAGCCCGAGAATTGGGCTCCAGACCAGTGACTGGCGACAAGTAGTGCAGGGTCAACCGATTTTCGATCGATCGAAAGTAGCGTTTTCTTGTTTCGGAGGCCAAGACTCGGTCACTGAGCCAGTGGAGTAAGTAACTGAAATAATATGCGAAGTAAATATAATTATTAACTGTAGCCTTAAGTCTATAATATATATGAAAAATCAATAATAATTTTACGAAAAATTATAAATACTGCAATACTCTTGGTATTCCACTAATTTATCAATATTAAATGTTGAGAGTTAGTACTCGAAGGCTTACATTTTAAATTCCAGCCACAAAGGTTTATCACTTAATTAACTTTAAGAAATTCAGTGCAAATACTTTAAGAATTCTTGGTACTTGTAACAACCTCGGTGAGCTTTGGATGAGAAAATCAGTTGTTTAATTTACCACAACGAGGCTAAAAGAGGACTTGTTCTGATAAAATTAATAAAATTTAGTAGTAGGTAGTTCGAATCACAGTCTTATTTCAAACTAGACTGCGCCTGCGGCGTTACTCACGCAGTTTTAGTCTTTATTACAAAACTTTTCATTCAAACTTCAAACCCGCATAACTACCCCTTAGGGGTTAAAAGTTCAAAAGTCACTTGTTTTTTCAAAATTGTGCCCAAACATCAATTATTATAAAATAAATAATATCCTCCAACCGATTACGGCTACGGCGGCCAATCTCAACGATCAGCCACTTACGCAGGATATATTATAATGCTCAAGTGTGTGCGCAAACACAAGTGCACTTACTATTCCGTTACCCTCATATTCCGATGGGACACTACTGTGACACGACCAGAGAGGGATGGGCGCAGGACCAACGGCTTAACGTGCTTTCCGAGGCAACTAACCACTGCGCCACCGAGGCAGTCAATTATTACTTATTCAATAAAAGAGTGAATAGGCTGTTACTAGACAGGCATGATCCACCTCGGCCACATCATCACTTACCATCAGGTGAGATTGTGGCCAAATGTCTGGCTAATTTTATAAAAAAAATTATATAAGATTCTTACTTTAATGATTAGCAAACCCCTATACTGAATTTCAACCCCTATTTTACCCTCTCAAAGGGTAGTCTCCGAAAAACGTTAAAACTGATATATTTTCATTTCAAATTATACGTATAAATACAAATTTTCACTTTCCTAACATCAACGTTATAAGCGTAAAGTCGTAGATCAAAATTGAGATGGTGTCCCTATATTTCGCTTACCATCAGATGATTAGTTTTCTCGTCTGCCACTTATAACATAAATAAAGATATACATTTAGTCGAGAATCTTGATTCAAAATTGACAGAAGGTGCCTGAATACTCTATTCATAAAGAGCCAAATAAAAAAAAACAAATTCGCATACAATCATTCAAATACAAAAAAAAAACAAAAAAGTTCGCTGGTAAAATGTATCAAAGTTGTTATCCTAATAGTTTTGACAGTGTAGAATAATTTATTATCTTTTCTAAGAATTGGATACAATTCGTAACATCCAGGAGTTTCAAACTTTTCCATTAGAAAGATCTTCTTACCTAAGTTATTTTCAGAATCAAAATATAAAATACTGATGGCGTATTTGTTATTGGTGACATTTTTTTTTCTTTATTTAAGGAGCTTTGTCAATATTTGACTATGTCGCCTCCTTTTGATGACATTCATGTTTTAAATTGGCTGATTATGGGTTTGATTTGTTTATGAATGCCTCGGTGTCGCAGTGGTTAGTGGGTCGCACTTTAAAGCGACGGCTGCGCAAGAGGTTCCGGGTTCGATCCCCGGGTTGGGCCAAAAATTTGTCCCTTAGTTTTTCTGTCAAGAAAAACCCTTCTCGCGTACACTCACGTGCCTCGAAAAACTCGTTAAGCTGTTGATCCTGCGCCCGATCCCTCTGCGGTCGTGTCACGTTGGTTTCTCATCGGAATATGTGGGTAAGGGAATAGAGAGTGTATTTGTGTTTGCGCACACACTTGAGCACTATAATATATCCTGCGTATGTGGCTGATCGTTGAGATTGGCCGCCGTAGTCGTAATCGGTTGGAGGATTTTTAATCCAAATATTTGGTACTCGTATGATGAATTTTGTGATGCTTGTACTAATTTTTCAGATTATGGGTGTCAAAATATTTATTTGAACATATTATTGTAGTACTCTGTCAAAGTATGATTTGTAGTAGGTACACACAACGTAGACTACGCTTCTTATTTTGTCAAAGTTTTAAAACTGATCATTTGATCAGTTAGTTTTGAGGCCTACCGTACAGTTAGTTTCAAATTAAGCTTTTTATTTTGATATTTTTATATGCTTAAGCTTACTTTAGCACACAGCCAACTTGTACCCGAGTATGCTAATAATGACTTAGTCCAACAATTATTGGAAAAACGTAAACTGGAGCATTCAGTACGTAACATATCGATCTGGTGTATTAGTGTTTCACTAACTGAAGTAGGAAAAAAATGCAATATGCATTTAGTAATTTGTCACGCAAACATAAATGAACCAATTGAGTACAAGAAACCTTATTATTAATTTTTTTTTCTAGACTCCCTTGACCCATAAAATATAGTCCTATTATTATCAAAGTGGGAAACGAAACGTTTAAATGTTTAAATCAAATAAATACTCATGAATACAGCATATCGTCAGCTTATTGCAAGGACTAAATATTTACAAAAAAATATCAAGGTTATTGTGTAGGTCCAAGTTTAAAGGAAGTTTTATTCTCTTTGTTCCTGCTGTATTAAAAATCATTTGCATAATAAAACATTTTTCAAGATTAAATTTATTGTTTCCTTTATTGACTTTGTAAGGAAAATGAGAAAAAGAGTTCATGAGTTTAAAGATAAATCGACCTTTCATATTTTGAACTGTCATTATCATCGTCTCAGCCGTTGTGTTCTCCGTCTTCGGACACTGGCTTCTTCCAAAGACTTCAACCACACTGCCCCTCGCCACTTGCATCCACTTCGAAACAGCGTGTTTTCAAATGTTTCTCAACCATTTTTCCAGTGGGCCGACGAGTAGTGGTAATTCTGGACGTACACACCAATGTTCTACTATATCCATCATCATTTAAATAGTACTTGATGATATTTGTAAATTATTGCAATAAGCTAAGCGATTTTAAGGCTGTGCCTTCAAACTCTTTTTGCGGTATCTAAAAAATAAAGTTTCTTTAATAGTTTTCATGCGATATCCGCCATATTTTTTCAATTCGAAAATCCCGAAAATTGGGCTCTTGGAATACAAAGCAAAAATAATCTTATTAGATTTGTTTGTTTAAACGTAATCATCTCTTTGTTTCAGATGTGACAGCTTGTGATTGACCCCACCGCAAACACATGTGGGGACAATGTCTACCACAATACCAGTGTCGTTTCAAAGGACGATAATTACGAAGAGTCCATGGTGATTGCACAAAGCGAAATAGAAAAGATGTCGGTAAAAGCCAGTGTGGGTTGAAAAAAGGGAAAAATGGCCACCAAAGGATTTGGGGGCGAGCTGATCGGAATTTTCGTGGCAGTTGTTTTTTGCATCGTTTGCCCGAAATATGGTGAGTTTTCTGCTACTACTGTTGTTTAATCTGTTATTAATCTTTTAGGAAGTATTTTTTTAAGAAGTATAGGCTAACGCTTGACCTCAATCTCATCTAATTGAATGTGACGCTGAGGTATATAGGATGTAACGCGTACGTCTAGAAGATGCCTGTTAACTCTTGCCCTAAAGATATCCAGATTGTAGTGGTCCGGATAAAACAGACCTTGGCAAGGAGTTTCATTCGTTTGCCATAGTTAAATGTACGTAGGGCTATGGAACGAATGCTCGGCGTCTCTCTCCGAGATCGAATTCGAAATGAGGTGATCCGGCAGAGAACCAAAGTCATCGACATTGCTCACCGGATTAGCAAGCTTAAGTGGCAGTGGGCTGGCCATATTAGCCGCAGAACCGACAACCAATGGGGTAAACGAGTTCTAGAGTGGAGACCGCGTCTTGGCAAACGTAATGTAGGGCGGTCTCTGGCTAGATGGGGGGACGGTCTGCGCAGGATGGCTGGCAAGAGCTGAATGCGAGAAGCCATGGATTTTCACGGTGACGAACAATTGGAGAGGCCTACGTCCAGCAGTGAACTGCGATAGGCTAATGATGAGTTAAATGTAATTATGTACTTTATGATGTCGGCACGCACAGTCACGTCCCTTAGCTCCTTGGACTCCACGGAAGACCAGCGTCGGGGTGTCCTTTAGACACTGCGACACATGCTGAATGGAGCCCATTTTAGTGCTATTCTAATGTCCATTTCGTTCTATTTTTATTTTGTCTATGTTTGGCGCTGAATAAATTATTTTATTCTTATTCCTTAGCTGTCCGCATTATGAACGTGGGATCAAATCGCATCGTGCGGATATGATCTAATTAAGAACGTGTAACATGTGTTGATCAGTAAAATGCTCATTTCATATAGTTTCTTCATGAATACTACAGCATAAAAGACATTATACACTTTACAAAAAGCCCTGATAGGTACAGGTAAGTAAGTCTTAATTCTGTACAGTTTTTTTTTACCGTGAGATAGCCACGCTTCGGCATGAATGGGCCGGCTCGACCGGAGTGATACCACGGCCTTACAGAAAACCGGCATGAAGCAGCATTGTGCTGTGTTTCGCTGAGTGAGTGAGGATACCGGAGGCCCTTTCCGGGGGAAAGGGGGTTTAAAGGTTGGCAGCGCATTTGTGACTCCACTGGTGTCGCGGGTGTGCATGGGCGGCGGCAATCACTTACCATCAGGTGATCCGTATGCTCGTCTGCCACCTATAACCATCGTCTGCCACCATCGTTGGTAGCTGATGTTGGTAGTTATAGAACGTATGCCGATTTTTATCTCTTTATTAATAGCAAAACTAATAAAAACCACTTAATCAAAAAAATAAAGTAATAGTAATGTAATAAAAGTGACATGCAAAATCTTTTCAGTTTGTTAGATAGAACTGTTACTTGAACAATAAACACTTTTTAGCATTTACCCAACCAAAAGCCACAATAGAGATTGTGCCTTTAAAGAAAAGTCACATTTTCGTAGTCAAAGACAAAACGACAAAGGATTGCTGAAAGAGTTGTTGTATTAAACAGGCTTTGTAAAAATATGACGAACAAAGACATTTTGCTTGCAAATCCTTTTGGCAAAAAAAAAAAAAATTGTTGTATATTTTAGTTACGACATAATAGATGTAATCCTACTAACTAAGTTGGCGTAGCGATCCATTGTAAGTCTTGGCCTCCGATAATAAGAGCCTCCATCTCGGTCGGTCTTGCGCCACTTCCTGCCAGTCATCTAACAAGAATCCGCGCAAATCCTTATCGATCTCATCTTTCCAGCAGTATCTTGGACGGCCGACTGACCTACGCCCATTAGGTCGTCCCAGGTACACTCTCTTTACTGCACGATCTTCTCCCATTCTCTCAAGGTGGCCGAACCAGTGAAGCCGATGCGCTTTAGTCCTGCCAATTATGTTAGGCTCGCCAACCTGGTTTTCCAGCTCCCTGTCTTTGAGCCTCCTCCAGACACAGACAGGTGTTTATACAGGTCCCAGTATCCTCCTCCAGGTCTTTCGTTCTGCCACTAAAAGCTTGATCTCTACGTAAAAAAATGTTGATTTCAAAAGGTTTGGTCTTATAAATTTTTTTTCGATAACAATAAGTTAGTAATTTAATATTTCACAACATCACATACATTGATCTGACTCCGAGATAGTTAGCACAAGCACCTGTGTTACGGATATCAGAATCAACAGTGGGATTACAAATATATACAAATAATACTTTTCTTTTGTAAATACATACTTATAATACATACATAACGCCCAGACCAATACAAACACATATGTTCTTGCACACAAATGTTTGTACTGTGCGGGGATCGAACCCGCAACCCTTGCACCAGAGGCAGCGTTCACTACCACTGTTCCAAACGGGTCGTCGACAACAAACAAAATAACAGGAATAAACAAAATAAGTTGATTACAAAAATCTAATGAGTGTTAAAAAAAGGCATTTCGTAGAGTTTGAAATCTTTACTTTGTATATTTTTAGATTCTTTTTAATCGTTCTTAATTCAAACAACTTCTGTAAATAGAAACATCAGAAAAAGACATACTAAATACATGTCAGAAAATTAATAGGATTAAACAGGCATTTCTACAAATTTGACATGTACTTTTAACTTATGAAGAGCTACGAGTATAATGGCTAAAAAGTGTTATATAACTAATCCTTATCAAAGAAAACATAGGTCTATAATGGTGAAAGTTTTAGTGTCTTGCTAAATGCTTGTTAAACATAATAAATAAATAAATATTTTACAGCATCACATTTACTGATCTGAGATAGGTAGCTCAAGCACCTGGGTTATAAATGAATGAATGAACTTTTATTGCACTCAAAATAAAGTATGAAAACTTAAAAACTAGATATTACAGGATGTGTACAACGAAGGCGGCCTTATCACTATGAGCGATCTCTTCCAGGCAACCTTTGGATAAAGGACACTTGATGAAGGTGTAGGGCGGTATCAGAGCCAACCACGGAATTACAAATATATACACTTATTTAATACGTTTCTTTTGTAAATACATACTTATCATACATAGAAAACACCCAGAATAATACAAACAGACATGTTCATGCACACAAATGTTTGTACTGTGCGGTTATCGCAACCCTTGCACCAGAGGCAGCATTTACTACCACTGATCCAAACGCGATATCACATTAGCTTACTAAAACGGTGTAGGTACATAGTACAATTCTTCAAAAATGGAAATGTCCAGCTCATTAAAAATTAGAACTTACCTATAATAGGTAATACTGCTTCAAATAAAACGAGTTTTAATAAAGCAACAAATGATATTCGAACTGCAGTTCGAACTGTAGTTTATTATAAGGTACACGATCTATTTCTGGTCGTAAAAATATTGCTGTCCTAAATAGCCAGTGCTAGTCTTTTCCAAAACGGATGCAGACATCCTTAGATACCTACAGTGGCCGACGTTTGAATTTATAACTTGAAACTGCTTTTTCTGCCGCGGCGAAACCTGCAGTCACAATGAAATTAATAACAGTATGAATAATTCGTCTTTAAAGATGATTTATTAAAGAGAATCAGCTCATTAACCGATCAATTTACTGCTTAGGAACGTGTCTCTTTAATCACTCGACATGGGCAAAGTTGTCTCATATGCCCATAGTCGTGCACATGACTTCGTGCCAGACACCACGACCCCCCACTATAGACGATGAGAGTGTGTCCAGAGGTTATAGTCGGTAGACCCCCGCCATTATGCGGGGAAAGTCCGACATAACCTGTCCGGTGGACGGGTATACGTAATATCCCTGGGACAAAAAAAATGCACACCAGCAAGCCATAAAAAAAGAATCAGTATTTTTTTATTTATTTAAAACGAGTTACATTTTAAAATTATACAGGTATTCTTATGCCATAATCAGTGTAACATAAACCAGCGTTAATTTTACTATTCACTGATGTTTGTCGTCGAATGCTTTAAACAAAGTAAATATCCTACAAGAAGTTCGTACCTACCTACGGCTCGAAAATAAAATCTATCTATCATGAATACAAAGAACATAAACAAAAGGCTGATCACAAAAATTATACAACAATAGAATTTATCTAATTTAGACACAGACGTGGTTATTTTCACCAAAGGAGATGTATGTAGGTAGAATCAATAATACCAGTTTTATGCACATATAGCCTTCTCGCTTCCCACCCCGCACGACCAGCGCACTATGCGCGACAGATAGAAGTAAAATATTAGCTTTCTCACTATGTGTTTTTGGATACCCAAGAAACTGCTCAAGGGCCATTAAGGCGACGGGTAGCCCGAACTAGCGACACCATTCGTTTTTAATTGTTAGCTAGTAAACCGGATCTATTTTAAACAATTTCGGGATAATAACCTCTCGGCAAACACTTATACTATTTATTTATTAAATAACCATGCTTAAATGTTGGGTCCGTTTATGTAGGCCAACAATTGACTACTGCCAAAAGCGGCCACTTTTAGCGTGAATCAATTTTTCGCGTACAAATGTTGAGTCCGCTATTGTACATGGTTATTTAATAAATAGTATAAGTGTTTACCGAGAGGTTGTAATCCCAAAATTGTTCAAAATAGATCCAGTTTTAAAGCTATAAATTAAAATCAATTGGCGTCGCTAGTGTGCCCTACCCGTCATCTTAAACCGCAATTCACTCCGGTGTTGTGAATTTTGTACATCAAAGTATAGGTATCTATATATCTTATGTTTAATTATCAGATTAAAGGTTTTAGTAGGCATTGATTTTGTAAAGTATGCGTAGTTTAACTATGGGATTTCAAAAAGGTATGACAACGTACTTATCAACTATCCGTTTGTAATAAATTTTACTTACAATTGTCATCGAAGAATATGAGGGTTAGAAAGAGAGATAAATGGACAGGATTACGAAAGGATAAATCCAAGACCGTTAAAGAGGTAATCATTTGAAATGGACCTCAACCTCAACCCTTCAGTACTTAATGAACCTGTACCAAAACCGAAAAAAGTGAACGGATAATTCTCTTGAAATTGTCAAAAGTGTTTTGAAAAAGCGTTTAGGATACATACGGACGCAATGTGACGTGATATTAGACCCTATTGTTAGGAAAGGTCATTCAATATAGTCCTTTAGTATCTGAAGGTGAATAGGACAGTTCAAACGTTTCGTATCATGCATCCATCTTTCTACAGATAAAAAATTAAGTTGTAAAAGTCATTAATTTGTTTTTGTTCTTGTTCTTCCACAATAACAAGTATATTAATGTTTCGTAATCAATCTGAACCAGAACTGAAAAAAGTTACTACCAATATTTTTTTAAATAATGTCTAATGTGTTGCATTTTTTATGATATAGGTAGCAGACGAGCCGACGGATCACCTAATGGTAAACGATTACCATCACCCATGGACATGCCTGGTATTAGTAAATGTTACATTTGGCATTCATAAATGTCAAATTGTATTAAAAATATAATTTTTGTTTTCTCTGTTAGTAGACTTTGTTGAAAGTCATAAAGGGTGAGACAGTTTCTTCATCCATAATCTTTTTGATACTCTACGTTCCTTCATATTTCATATACTTCTTTAATCTTAATTTACGAGTATAATAAGCGAAAGCCAACTGATTGACAGATCATGAATTTTTCATTGGGCTTCCTTAAAGAGGAGCATTAAGAAATGAAGTAAAATGGGGGTTCAAAGTTAGTATGCATAATATTCGTAGTCTACGTTCATACGTACGTCATATTAAAAAAAGATGAAAAAATTGTTAATATTTTTTGTAAATGACATCATCCTAGCCGAGACAAATAATGACCTCCATCTGATGTTATCGCAGCTAAACGAAGCTTCCTTGGGGGTAGACCTTAAGATGAATATGTCCAGCACCAAAATAATGATGAATCATTCTTAAAACTGTACCGAATATAACTGTCGATAGTCACTCATTAGAGGTGGTCAATGATTACGTTTATCTTGGACATGATTTATCTTTTAGTGGGGGCTACAAGTAATAGAGGTCACGAGGAGGATCCAGCTGGGATGGGCTGCTTTCGGGAAGTTAGGCTACTTTTTTAAATCTAAAATCCCGCAGTGCCTTAAGACAAATATATTTAACCAATGTGTCCTCCCAACGCTCACATATGGGGCCGATACATGGACGCTGACTACAAAAACTATGCACAAGTTAAAGATGGCGCAACGTGCTATGGAGCGTTCCATGCTCGGTCTTTCTTTACGAGACCGCGTCCCAACGATAAAATTCGAGAACTAGGGTAGTAGACGTTGGCACGCGAGTATGTGAGCTAAAGTGGAGATGGGCAGGACACCTGACAAGGCGTAAAGATGATAGGTGGACTATAAAGCTTACCAAATGGCAGCCAAGAATGGGACGATGTCCTGTGGGTAGACCACCTGCCCGATGGTCCGACGATATTGTGACGGGAGTGGGGAAACAATGGATAAGGCTGGCAAGGGACCGAAGGGAATGGCGTGATAAAGAAGTGGCCTATACTCAGCAGTGGGTGGATGTGGGCTGATATGATGATGATGATGATTAATAATAAAATACCACAGATTAGGTCAGTTCTTTTATTTGCAAGTAGTTAAATAATTGATTTCCTTATCAAGAATGTTGATGAAAAAAATCTTTTTGACACTTAACGTCACTGGACAGATGATGATCCGATACGAAGTGAGGGCAGGCCACTAGTATACAGTATCATATCCATGGGCGGCGATGTTCACTTACTATCACACGACTCGCCTGCATTCTACCTACAATTTCCATAGAAAAAATCCTTCACAGATTTTTGGTAAACAAACGCGACCGTTTGTAAGGCGCTAGAAACGTTCGCACGCCATTAATCACGCCTAATGTGACGTATTTGGGCTCAGGGGCTTTGCACGTTCAACCATATTTAAATTATTGTCACAGTAACAACAAAAAGATAAGTTATAGCGTCATTGATGCTAATTTATTTATGACAACTCAATGTCGATTCTAAGTCAGCTTATTTTGTTTGTCTTCTATATTTATTCACTATGCAGTTTTTAAAAGACAATAGGGGTATGGTTTCAAACTGGCTGATTATCGAATTGATCTCAAGAGTCAGGAGATATAAAAATGAATCGATTTCGCTTCTTTAATCATAAAATAACAAGCAAAAAACATTTTCTCCAGCTTTCCGGACAAGTGTGAGTTCAGTTCAGGAAACAAAGGCGGCAATTCATTCAAAGTTTATGTACTCGGTACTAGTGCGTAGGGCCTTTAGGTTATATATAGAAACAAATGTAATGTAATAAATAATACTAATAAAGAACAGTAGGCAGTTTAGTTCTGCCCAGACTTAATTGAAGTAGTTAAAGCTTCTGTTATTTTTTCCTAGTTGCATTGAGCTTTGTCTTTTTTTGCCAAGATTCAAGTAACTTGTTTTCATCGAAATTATCAAGAGCTCTTCAAATAGCTAATGGAATAGAGTTTTGCCCAAGCGCTTTACGAAGTATTTCTTCATTTCTTCTTAGTAAGCACTGAGTACCACTGAGAGTTCAAAAAAAGAGAACTTCAAAAATCCAATCCAATCGTCGATCAGCAGCCCAAGCAGGTCTTATTGTTGATTCTGATATCCGTAACACAGGTGCTTGAGCTACCTATCTCGGAGCCAGATCAATGTATGTGATGTTGTGAAATATTTATTTATTTATCTCACCTCAGCCCTCCAGCGATACCTAGGATGTCCAACCAGGTGCCGACCATTTGGAAGTCCCATGTATGCAATCTTCACCGCTCAATATTCCTGCATTCTCTCCAGATGTTCAAGCCAACGCAGTCTGGCAGATTTGGTCTCTCCAGGTCTCTCCTCTTCTTCCAAAGAAGAAGGTTAGAAGTTGACGAATGTTTGTCACTCGATTGTTTGCTATATTGTGATGCAGTTGCATAATACGACCCAGGCATGCGGAGCGCCGCGTGCATGAAATGAATTTAGTCGGTCTGGGTGCCACGCAACTGCATTATGCACTTTGCCAGATATTTGATTTTTCGGTTCCAAAACAAAAGGTAGCAAAATTTTTCTATGGTTAATGAAATTGATGCGAAACACTGCAATGTAGAATCCAACAATTCTGCTATATTTTCAACTAGTGGCCCGCCCTCACTTTGTTTCGGGACATTTGTTCCAAATGAAACCAATAAATGGCGCTAGAGGTCGATTCGTTTCATCGCGCAATCGTTTCGTGTTCAGCAGGTTACCGCCCGCACGACACCTGCCACCACTTTCACCCCTTCCGCCACTGCCACACCACACCATACTGGGCATACCACGCCACACCACAGGCACCCCCACCCTACCTCAGGCCCCTAGACCTCCGCATCCCCCCCGACCATGACTCCGAATCCTGCCCGCCCAGCAGGAAACGGAAGACGACGGCCAGCAATGGCTCGACGGGCTGAGAGACCGACTGAGGGAGATGTATAAAATACACAAACAATGATTATACATAATAAAAACTGCCAATAAAAGCCAGCCAAGAGCATACATGCCTCTCCCTCTGACTGATCACTGTGACTGGGGGATAGGGATCCCCCCTCGCAGACAGGAGCGCGTTAAAGAGCCGCAGGCAGGCCTCTCCAGCGTACCATGTCGGGAGGCCTCCCATCGAGGAGGAACGAGCACCATGCGCCGAGACGGGCATGAGAAGACGCCCGGGTAAAGGGTTTATCCCAAAGCCCGAACCGCACAAAGTGCGAAGATAACAACGAACGAATGAACGTTTCGTGTTTTTGAATTACATGTAGGCGTTGCCGCTGTATGAAGGATCTGTATGAATACCTTTTATTATAAATAGTGTAGATGTACCTAACAATTTGACAGGTATATTACCAATCTGTTCAATTTAACAGCTGACGTAATATAATCAGTAACTGCGTGATAAATGCGACGGCGAAAACAAAGGATTAAACTTCAGTATTTAATATCATTAATGGATATCTATAATATAATTTATTAGGTAATGAAAAGGATTTCGTATGGACTATTCGAAATTGTGCGGATAAGCCATGGATTTTCGTTTGAAATGGACCCATTAATAACACTAGCGTCAGGTGAATACCAAATAAAAAACATAGCTTATTTAAATTAAATTCAATAATGAAAGTGAATCGATTTTATTGCTATACTCGTATGCATTTTTGGCCTATAATATCTATTTCAGCATACTGATTGGCTGGCAATATGTCTGATTTTAGTTTTGTGACAAAAACACATTTCAAATTTTATCAGCCAGAAAAATTCAAGAACATAATATCGCTTGTTGAGCTAATTATTGATGTTGATTTTAGTTTAACTTCTCGAAAGTAAAGATGAGGATGAATATGATTAATCATCACTCACAACATTGCAGTCCTCTGCTGGACGTAGACCTTTTCAAATAACACTCAGATTGATCTTTGGC
Source organism: Marasmia exigua (assembly GCA_019059595.1). Classification (NCBI taxonomy): domain Eukaryota; kingdom Metazoa; phylum Arthropoda; class Insecta; order Lepidoptera; family Crambidae; genus Marasmia; species Marasmia exigua. The sequence continues at coordinate 15,640,915 of CM032465.1, read as the reverse complement.
TACGGGGGCATCCATCTCCTTAAGTCCTCCTCCTCAAGTGGATGCCACATACAAGAAGTCGCAACCGTGGCAGACCCCCCACAAGGTGGACCGACGATCTGGTAAAGGTCGCGGGAATCCCTTGGATGTGGGCGGCACAGGACCGATCAGTGTGGAGAACATTGGGAGGCCTATGTACAGCAGTGGACGTATATTGGTTGAAATGATGAAGACGATGATGATGATCCATCTCCTGCCAGCGCAGGAGGAGTGCCTAACCTGAGGGTGTTTTACACTACATTTACCGAGGCGCAGTTTCCGTTTCTCCCAGCGGATGTTGGTTGTTTGGTTGATATGGCCAGCCCACCCACTTGAGCTTGCTAATCCAGTGAGCTTGCTAATCTGGTGTAAATTATTAATTTGATGAATAGGTGCTGCTTAATCACACTAGCCTTTAAAAGCGGAGTCCACAGACTAAACTCATATTACCATTTATCAGACATTGTCTGTAAACCTTATTAATTGATGTGCGATCATTTCATCAGGTTAAGGCTCGATTCGACCAATCTCTGTCCATAGAGAAATCTATGGTATAACGTCAAATTTGTACAGAATGGCAGCGCTATACCGTAGATTTAGTATCGGAATAAGATTGGTTGAATCACCTCTTAGAACAATAGCTCTTATAGTTAGCATTTGGTTGCGCTATTCTTCACGAATTTGAGAATTAGTTACAATTTTTATACGTAGTTTTTCTTCCCGACCTTTACAATTATGTAGCCAATTTGGTCTTGCAACCCGATTTACGGCCTTTTAAAGTAGCTATTTGTACATTTGTGGTATTTCTTGTTACTTATTATCCCAATTATGTTGAAGTTATTGGCCCATACTAAATTAGTTACAAATGGTTAAATGAAGATGAATAAGAACTCTCCAAGGTCTCACTGGGCTTGTAAAATATCCCTTGTCTAATTTGCCTTCAGCGTTCAGTACTTATTTAAAAGTTACTGGTTAAAAAATCATTTTCAGCGTATTGACAATTTTGGAACTTAAACGAACTTCATTCACATATAAGTTCATTTAATCTCTAAATACATTACTAATATCACTTCACATAAATGTCGACCCATTACAACTCTCCTCAAGTTCCAAGATAAACGTAGCCAGAATCGACATTTGTCTTCAATCAAAACAATTGAAAACTTGAACAACAAATTAGTGTTGTTGACAACAACAAACTACAGGCATTAGGCATAACTCGAAACACAAACGCAGATCCAAGTTTTCGCGCCTATATTGTTTGATTTAAACACACCATTAACTAACAAATGTTACCTACGCTTCAGGGTAGCCGAAGGATACATGCCGCCCGTCCACTTATAGTGATGTGTGTGTATTGTGTAAAGTTATCGATCATTTGTCAAGACACAAAAATTATTTTACTTGCCTTAAAAAAGATATTCAGGTAATAATTGACAGGGAAAATTGCCCTTGACAAAGATTTCCAATCTTTATGAGTAGTTATCATTACAAAAGTGGAAGCAAACATTTTTGTTTCATTTTTAATATCAATGTAATTTAAATTCGTTCCTGGGCAAATTATGACATTTAAAATTTTGATATTAGATCAAATAAATTATCCTTAACTTTTAAATTGATAGCAATTATGATAAGTAAAAGTTTCAACTCGCTGAGTTAACTTTCAAGGAAATGTAATTTACATTTGCAATTCAGAGATCCATACACAGTTCAATGCAGTATTAATTGCTAATCAAAAAGTAACTGCCCTGAAAACGCACCGCTGCTACCTCAGTTGACCGCACCATACGAGTATATTTCCCGACCGGGTTCGAGTTTCTAAACCACTCGATCCCGGCTACCGATAAAAACTGGTTTGAGCAGCAACACTGCCGCAGACTAACCAGCCTCACAAATTGTTGCCGAATCCAATTATCCTCGGCGTGCCCAAAATTTTCCGAGGGTACACCATTGGTCGCCTTTCAAACTTTCACTAACAATTTTACGCAGAGTGAACTATTTTCTGGCGGGAAATTTTACGTAAGACTGCCCTTAAATGACGATTTATTTAGAAAAGTGGGATTGCTGGAAAAAGAAAGCAATGCAATCTATTTTGTAAATTAGTAATGCTTTTTAATAGGTGATATTTTTATTCTGCTATCATAATTTTAACCACCTAAATAGATTGTGACGACATCATTTTATAATCAATTTTGAAGTAAATGTAAATTAAAAATTAAAGATATTGTGTAACCAATCCAGTGTTATAAATACCTATAATGTTATGTACATAATTGCTACCACGCCGTTATTGTTGTATAGTTTTAATGCCAAAGCCCTCATAAAAAAGGAAAAGTAGCAGGGGCGGCTCTAGACGAAGAAGCGCCCGGTCGCAATCAATAACCTGGCGCCTTCTGGTTTCAAAATGCGCGAACAAAATAGAATACTTACAACATGTTCGACTACATATAGGAATTCGCTTCATTGTAATATCAGACATTTGGAATACTATATCATGGTCCAAGCGTACACCAGGCTTTGAAGCGACAGCATTGGACGCATCTGGGCATCACACGCTAAGATAAGGAGAACGATCACATCGCGCCTGCACCTTGCGGAGCGTTACAGTGAAGGCTCTATATGTAGCGAGGGGCTCCCGGCGCCCTTTAACTTCCGGCGCCCGGGTACACCTCACCCCTTCCACTATAGGTAAAGACGCCCCTGTATAGTAGATTATAGTCCGTACAATGGAGCATGACTTAACTGACAACTAAAAGTGTCACAGAAAATGGTATTTATGTCTACGGTTATAAAAAATCTATGAAATGAAAATTTGTCAAATGATAAACATTTTTTTTTAATAATGCCTCTGCGTCTTGGCCACAACTTGCCAATGTCAAGTGATTATATAGACACGTTTCTTTTCTTGTTGAAATTGAACGGTGAAGCGAGTTGGTGAATCTCTTTAATGGAGTTTGTTATTATTATTTTAAAAAATAAATAAATTTAAATACTGACAAACGATAAACATTATTTGCATTGAAATAAAGGTCAAGTAACAGCTGTCATTATAATCAAGCTATATTTAAAGAAGGGACTTTAGTATGATAGATCAATAATAATATAATCTTTGATAATATTTATAATCAAAGAAAAGAATATAAACTGTTCTTTATGACAAAGAAAAGATAAAACGAAATAAAATAGATCGAAACTATTTTTACTCCGATAGCGCGTCTTTGTGAGCACAGATTGTATTAACATTTTAAAGTCGAAACGAAACACTTCTCTCTAGATACGGTAAGTTATTAAGATTGCAGTAGCGAACGATAGTATCACACTATAGAGATAGCAAGCAGCATAACCTAGGACGTTTTGACGAGAGATTAATAATAGTCTTCATTCAAACGCGTTGTCTAAACTGGCCTCAGTTTAGACAACGCGTTTGAATGCCTATATAGCAAATTAACTTGTGCGTGATTTTACTTCGCAGACACGCACACAAACAAAGCATTGATGTCGTACGTACGAGTTGACGGCTTTCGTTTTAATATTTATTCTGTGGTTTTAGCGCAGTTTAAAGCGCCTAACTTATGTTGCGCGCACACGGTTTCTAGGAGTATAATTGTATAGGTTGTTCGCAAATTAGTGTGTTAAACATTTCGTTCGTGTACGTGCGATATCCCCGCAATTTATGCGTTTGCGTTGCGCTCACCGTGATAATTTATGTATGCACAAATGTGTGTGCGCGTGTGTGTTGTGTGTGCGCGCGCGCGTGTGTGTGTGTTTGTGTGTGCGTGTGTGTGTGTGTGTGTGTGTGTGTGTGTGTGTGTGTGTGTGTTTGTGTGTATGCGCGCGCGCGCGTTTGTTTGTGTGTTATGTGTGTGTGTGTGTGTGTGCACGTATGTATGTGTGTGTTTGTGTGTGGGGTTGCGCGTTGAGTACAGCGTATGCTCGGATTCGAGTAGTGCCTTTCACCCCGATCATCGATGTTGATCCTTAGAAGTGCATTATGTTAAGCCACTGGCTACGTGAACAGTGCGATCGTATCAAAACAAGTTATTATTTTCCTTTCTTTGTAATAATACTTTAAGAGGTCACTCAAGGCTTTGAGAGAAGATTTGATGGAGCTTTGTATAACAGCCGACAGCCTTGGAACGACAAAGCCCTCGGAAAACTGATTTAGATGGGACCCGACTTTCATTACAGGGCTATTCTGTATTTTCCTTTACCACCCTATTACTAGACCGGTCATACAGATGTTTGTCAAATACGACGGGCAATCTTTAGAGACGATACAAGGTATTTACTTGTATTTAAATTCATATGGTTAACTTACGTAATAAGATTTTTTTTTCGTATCATTGGGCTTTGCGCTGATTCAATAGCAGTATCTTAATTTAAAACTGTAAAGGAAAATATCAAAACGAAATAGCGCTATCATATTTGACTGATATTGGACTTCAGCCAACGAATAAACCGTACTTTTTTACTGTCTTAAAAACTTCTCGAGGGCTGTTATACTGTTGAAAACAATCATTATCCCCGAAGGAACATAGGGTAAAATACAAAAAAAAAAACACATTTCGATACAAAAGTAAAGCTGATTGATGTATTTGTATGGTATGTAACGTGATTTTTTTCACATTTTACACGAATGTTAATAGAAAAAGATGCTACTTATCAAGAGCATTAGTGACATAGAGATCTAAAACAATGAAAATAGTATATTGTATAAGTACGAAACATTCACGTTAATAATGAATATAATAATGTACCTTGTTCACTTAACATCAGGTGAGATTGAGATTAAATGCTTGTCTGTCGAGAAAAAAGTGTTTCAATTCAAACTGGAAAATTTTCTTCTACAAAAAATATTTATTTGTAAAATTTTCAAAATGCCAATGTCCGATACCCCTGATTATTCTTAATAATAGTCAACGTTCGATGTAGGTCATCATCATTATCATCATAGCGTTTTGTCCAGATTGCGTCCCTAGCTGTCGCTTCGTCGCCCGGGGTCCGCTTTCTTACTACTACTTCGCACGATCTTGTGCATCCCTAGTGGTTAGTTTTTTTTTTATATTATGGCTCTACCCGAAGATATCTCGCCAATGTCAAGTAACTTAATGAGAATAAGTGGGTAGTCAAGAGTCACAGTCACTTCTGGCAAATAAAAACCGCCTTCATAAACCACGAACTAAAAAGTGCAAAATAATATTTTTAACACTCTATACACCTCAAATAACATTTTATAACAGTACACTCGAGAAAAGGTCTTACCGAAGTCGGCGCCCAATACTATGTTATAATTTAATACAACATTCAATTATTCAACAGAGATTGGGGGCCAACTTCGGTAAAACCTTTTCTAAATTGTACTGTTATAAAATGTAATTTGAGGTGTAAAAAGTGTTAAAAATATTATTTTGCACTTTTCAGTTCGTGGTTTTTGAAGGCGGTTTATTATTGCAGAATTATTTATTTTCAAGCTTTTTAGTGTCTCATTTTTTGGCAGAACCTCCTTTTTTGAAATCAGTTAATAAATGCCCTACGGATTCTGCCGATACCACTCTAAACAATCGCGTGTTTTAACATCACACCATCACCCAACACCATCCTGAACGTGCTCAGCCAGAAGCCGGACAGCTCCTTTCTGCGGCACTGGGTCCAGGTGCATGTGCGCTTGCCCGGAGTCGCAGCGCGCGGCAGATACCTAAATTAATTGGTTGTGGTTGTGGTTCTACTAACATAATTTTTAAGTATTTTTGTATACTAATAATATTATGGGCAAAGCCTGAAATAAATGAATTTTAATTTTTTTTTTAAGACTCTATTATGTAAAAGCAAGTTGTCCGTGAGAACTCACTCGACACAAAATAGCAGTGTTAAAAACAATACAATTCAACAATTCTTATTATCAGGATCACTTCGCGGTACTTCACGGCACGAATAAACACCAAGTTTGTTCGTTTGTTAGCACATATGTCATGCTTTACAATGTTAAGCCACACATTTTTAGATCTACCCCGACGGTGGTGGCATGAGCAGACATTTTTTTCCCACGTAGCTATCCGATTTTCGCAGGAGATGTGCGTACCAACGTAGGCGACTCTTGCACTTTGTTTGCTATGTCACAGACATGTAGGCTTCCACGAATGCGTGAGTAGGTACATAAATAAAACAAATGCACATCAGCAGGACCATTTTTTCCTTTTAGACCATACCTGTCAAAGTCAAAATAAAAATCTCAAGATTTTGATGTTAAATAAATACACCGGCGCGGTCCGTTGTACGCTGTTCATTGCGTTGTCCGTTTATAGGATTAAAACTGACACCAAAAAATCAACTTAGTTTCCCATCAATATTTTTTTGTTCTAAGACTTGTCTGTATATGCGTATGCTTCCGTGATAAAAATAATATGCTTATAAATTAAATATTGTTTTCCAGTCTGGTCACGCGCAATCCCCAGAAGAACCTTCATAACGGAGACTCAGAAACGTTGTTTGTGCTAAGAGAAAAATATGCCTCGTGATCGGCTATACTGATCCTTATTGTTAAGTTGGTTAGAGTGATGTTTCCTTGATCTGAAAACAATGTCCATCATGCGACTGGAGTTGTTCGGAAACACCAATTTAAACTCTGTATAGTAAATATTTGTGCGAAGTTTTGCCTTCCATGTCGAATCTAAGGGTTATGGTTTTTTGGAGAAATTTTGATACATTTTTAACCGACTTCAATAAAAAATAGGTTCTTAATTCGACATGTATATATATACACAACATTCAATTACTCAACATGGATTAGGCGCCGACTTCGGTAAAACTTTTTCTCGAGTGTACTGTTATAAAATGTTATTTGAAGTCAATAAAGTGACTTTTCAGTACGTGGTTTCTGAAGGCGGTTTTTTTTCGCAGATTTTTTTTTTACTAAAAAATCAATCCGACGTCTATCGTAGGCCTCATTCATTCGCTATAGATCAGATAAAAAAAAATCCTCCAACCGGTTTCAGCTAAGGCGGCGAATCTAGTGATAGTGCTCAAGTGTGTGCAACAAGTGCACTCTCTATTCCCTTGCCCTCGTAATCCGATGGGACACAAGTATGACACGACCGGAGAAGGAACATCTGCAGGACCAACGGCTTAACGTGCTTTCCGAGGTACCGAGGTACAAGACCGCCAACTTCCAGACTACGGGCTGACACTGAGATTTTCTTATCGGATAGTTATCCTCTTATAACTGTCATGTTGGTCGAATCCGCCCTTAGTATCGTTTTCTCGTAATAAATATTATTAAAAAAGGTTATAGGTAAGGTAAAGAGACACAAGTTTCTTGTGAAACGATAAAACCAATCTTAGAAAAGTGACGGAGTGATACGGCCTCACAGAAAACTAGCGTGAAGCAGCAATGTGCTGTGTTTCACTGCGAGAGTGAGGGTACCGGAGGCCCAATCCGAGGGAAAGGGGGGTTTAAAGGTTAGCTGCGTACTTGTGACTCCACGGGAGTCTCGGGTCTCTATGAGCAGCGGCAATCGCTCAGGTTATCGGTCTCCTTGTCTCCCACCTATCACATAAAAAAGTGCAAAAACCTATTTTAATTTATTCTGAAATAATATTAAAAGTAATTTTTAAAGCAGTGTTGGGACAACGTCGTCTTACGCGCGGGAGGAGCGGTGCGGGAGGCAGTGCACCGGTGACGTCATGGCCAACATTGGTCCTTCGAGCCGGATCAATGTTAGTGTCCTAACGATTGGGGGATGTTAATATAAATAAAATCGGACTGTAAACTTGAAGGTGCTGTAATTCTGCCGGTTTAGTTACAAAATTATCTTAAGACGCGAAGGGCTAGTGTGTACGGTGGTGGTCCCGGGCAGAGTCATGCTTCGTCGCGGGGGTCATCCGCGGCGGCCGCCGTGACGTCACCGGTGCCCTGCCTCCCGCACCCGCTCCTCCCACGCGTACGAAGATGTTGTCCCAACAAGCAGTCCTATTTATCTGTCATTTTTGTATTTTCAATTGTGTTCTCATAAAATATCATTGAGTTTAAGGGGCGTAACAGAAATGCGGCTGTATGAAAATATTATGAGCACAAAATTTTCCGACAAAGCCGAAAGTAGTAGTTTTTGTATCCTTTCATTGAATGTGTCCCGCGCCGGTCGTATTGACGGCAGAGAATACACCTTTGAATAAAATATAACTCTATTTAGAGTTTGTAGCGGAGGGTCGGCGTTTTTAGGGTTCCGTAGCCAAATGGCAAAAACGGAGCCTTTATAAAGTCGTCATGTCTGTCTGTCCGTTTGTTCGTCTATCCGTCCGACCGTATGCCATAGCCACTTTTTCCCGAAACTATAAAAACTATACTACCTATTAAAACGTAACGTGGTAAATAGATGTGTTTTCTTTACCGCAATACGATTTCTACACATAAATTGGAAAAGAAAAAAAAACAGTGGGTCCCCATATTTAGAACTGAAACTATATATTTTTTTTTCATCAAACCCATACGTATGGGATATCTATGGATGGGTATTTATTAACATTTTTTTCTAAACTTAATACTTGCACAAAAGACGCTCTCAATGTGGCAAATTGTTTGTGTGTGTGTCCCTCTAATTTCTATAATAAAAGAATTATAAAACTAAAAAAATATATGATAATATACAATACCATAAAAACTAACAACGAAAATTGGTTGGAACTAGATATATTAAGTAGTATTTTTTAATACGCTATAAACCGTAAACCGCAATTTACCTTCCATATATCTTACTTGCTGCTACGGAGCACTTCATGGGTGAGTCCGACTCGCACTTGGCCGGGTTTTTTATAACTAAGCACCCCGGCTATTTTCACGTTTCGCTGCATCTGTTTCTATATAAAATCTTTTAATAGTACAATAAGGTTGACCTAAATTTATTAAGGTGATAACTGTTTTTAAAAAGTCTAATGGAAATGTAGGTTAAGATGGATGTATTTGTTTGGGGCCGTCCCGATGGTGCGTCTTAGAAAGACTGCTCAACGCCTTCTGGTTAAGGGCGTTTAAGAATACTGCCAAGGTTTTCCCGGCCTGTCGTAAGAGGTGACTAAACGGACTTTTGGAATACGTGAGCGTATCCACTGCTGGGGAGTGGCTTGCTCAGCAAACGGATCCGCGGGGGAAGACATTACTGGTGTCTTGGTAGGTCGTACAGCGTTGAAGGGCTGTATAGCGCCAGATAGGGGTGAAGCGGCGAGCGTAATTAGCGGTAAGGTCTAGTCCTGTGGAGTTTCCGCCCGCGATTTTGCGGAGATGGAGACCCCAGGGGTTTTAGTTAGGGTTGGAGTCCCACACACCACCTTGTTCCCTACATGTAGCAAGGTGACGGCTATGATGGTTTCCCCTGGGAAAACAGATGTATTTGTTTGAAATATCTTTTAATCAACTATACCATGTATGAAAAGCTAAATTACAAAGATAACGATTATTAACAGCTAAAAGATAAAGGCGAAAAACACTTATGCGTTGTAAGTGACGCCCAGAGCCATCTGTTGGTATTGTGAGGAACGGGCGCCTAAACGGGCCTCTAGTTCCGTATTATGTTTAGGCATTTGAATATACTGATAAATTACTCGTACAGTGAACGATATTCGTTCACTGACTGATTATGATTAACTACCTCAGTGGCACAGTGGTTAGTGGGTCGCACTTTAAAGTGACGGCTGCACTAGAGGATCCTGGTTCGATCCCCGGATCGAGTTTGTAAAAAAAGTATTTGTGTGTCGCAGATGTCCATGGGTAACGGTAATCACTTACCATCAGGTGAGCCGTCTGCTCACTTGCCTGCCATAATGTTAAATAAAAACCCTAAATTTTCGGTAAGAAATTCTTAGTGGCAGCCCGGATGTTGGCGTTCTTGTACCCCCATTTCTCGGAAAGCACGTAAAGCTCTTGGTCCTGCGCCCGACCTCTTCCCGGTCATGTCATACTAGTGTCTCATTGGATTATGAGGACAAGGGAATAGGGAGTGCACTTGTGTTTGCGCACACACTTGAGCACTATAGTATATCCTGCGTACGTGGCTGATCGTTGAGATTGGCTGACGTTGCCGTAATCGGTTGGAGGATATTATTTTAATTATGATTATTTTGTTTTCTCATTTGTTTATACATTAACAGAAATCAAACCGTCCATACCATTTAATTCCAGCAAAAGCTAGAACTATAATTAAAGTTAATGTTATTTTGTAAAAGGCGATTTGCAAACGTTGGATTGTTTAATGAAATGCACAAATGTAGTTCTATTGTTCTAATTCCAATTAATTTATTCACCACATTGTTACGAAAATTCACTGTAAATTAACTTTATGCGGTCTGAATCGAAAAGGATAGCATTCAATATAAAATGGCAGTATGCATTTCAGTCCATTACAATTTCTTTGGAATTGTCGATGAAACCAGATTTTTATTCAGAGTAGTTTTTCACAGGCTCACATAAACCGGTGTTTTTCCAAGTGAGTGAGGGTATTGGAACCCCATTCCGGAGGAAAGGGGTTCAATGGTTGGGAGCTGTGACTTCAGTAGTGTTGCGGGTGTCCATGGGCGCCGCCAATCACTTACCATCAAGTTGATGGGATCAAATGACCCGTGTACATGTCCGTCACCTATCACAAAAAAATGTACCTTATACAAGTTGTTTCGTACATAGTACGTCAAACGGCGTAAACTGGTGAAATGGGTCATGACCTTTCAGATTACAAAACATTATTGTACCTTGTATAAATTGTATAATTTTTTCGACTACAGTGACCAATCTCTACGAACAATGACGTATGGAAAATATAACATTTTTATTTCATTACACTAATTTCGATGACTAGTGTGACACGACCAAAGAGAGGTCGGGCATTAGACCGAGGCAAAACGTGCTTTCCAAAGCAATGAGAAACAAGATCATAATTTCCAGACTTCATGCTAACACTTAAGCCAATGGCCAAATGTCCCACCGACTTTGCCAGCCTTCAGCCTTCGGAAAAAGCCTTTAGGTCAGCCTTCGGAAAAATGCGATCATTTAGCACTTTACTAAAGAGATACAAATGTACTTATAAAGATATTAACACTCAGACAGGATAAACATGCATTGTTTGCACACTCATGACAATGTCATAAATATAAGGAAGTATACTACGGGTATTGCCTTATTGCCTTAACTGTTTGGTATGTCATACAGTAGTATATAGGATCATATTAATAAATTTGATGTACGCTAGCCCGGAATTAATCAAGTTGAGTCTATATTTCACTCAAATGTGTTCAGTTTAAAAGTTTGCTGTGCATATATGGGTATGTACATATGTTTATGAAAATGCAAGTCATAAATGGTTATTTTTATTAAAAAAACATTTTAATGCTTTTGCATAATCTACTTACGTACCATTATAACACCATGTGTATCACATACAAATATTTTTGATAAGTTACTAAAAATATTTGTATGTGATACACATGGTGTTATATAGATTAAATATAGTTTATTCGTGGTATTTCGGACATACTTGCTTTAGTATTGTAGCAATATACATGTTTTGAGCTTGTAAACTTAGTACTGCCAAAGACTACTTACCTATGTATTAAGCTTAAATTTGATCTTAGCTTAACAACAATAAGGAATGTGAACACGTTTGGTGTAAAGACAATATAGTGTCTCGATATATTGCAGTTCTGTTTAGCAGTAGCGTTAAACCAAGTTGCACAGACAAAGATTTCTTAGTTCCCAGGTCACAGCAATGAATACCGCCACTGGCTAGAAAATGAGTAAAATTATTGTGCTATTTCAAATACATTAACGTAATTAAAATATATAACACCTATGTCTTAAAAGTAATCGCTTCATCCAACTTTCTCCGTAACTTACCGAAGTATTCAGTCAATGACCACCATAAAATCTCTAGCCTTAACCGTATAAATTTTCTCCATTACGCCAATCTCTCCTAGATAATCCAAATGGACCAACCACGTGCAACGTGCCGGAGTTATCCGAGGATCAACCGGAGCTTCGGCTGAAAAATTAAAAGAGAACGCTGGACTTATTGGCCGTTATTTATTTTGCTTCGATCGACCCCGTAAAGAAGAATCCTGTGACGAGATTGAGTTGCGCAAATGTCGATAAATTTACTGCCGATAGAATCTATCTATAATATTTGACTGACCTATCTATACCATTCTATCTATACTGAATCTATCTAAACTATTTGACTGACCGGATGGCGCAATTGGTAGTGACCCTGCCTCTGCGCCAAAGGTCGTGGGTTCGATCCCCACCCTGAACAAACATTCGTGCGATGAACACTTGTGTTTGTTCGGTGTCTGGGTGTAATATATGTATTTAAGTATATATTTGTGTTCCTCTGTTGTCTGATATCTGTAACACAAGTGCTTAAGCTACTTAGTACGGAATCAGGTCAACGTATGAGATGTTGTGAGAATTATTATTATATTGAAACGTGTGTTTCGATTTTTTTTTACATTATTGCAGACAACCGAGCAGACGGCTCACCTGATGGTAAGTGATTACCGTCGCAAATGGACATCTGCATGGGGCATCATAGATACGTTGCCGGCTCTTAAGGGATGAATAAGCTATTTTAAGGAGGAATTTTGCGAACGTAGTTCAGGTTTATGATTTAATCCGCAAGGAAACGTGGTAATAAAACTAATACCATCATAGTAGCGATATCTTGATTTTTAAAGCGGAGCGTGCCCTGCAGTGTGACAATATTTACAGGCTAATATTTTTGTAAATCTATAAAATGGGTACCTATTTAACTTTATACATCAGTATTTACACATTGATGAACTGTAGATAAGCATTTATCAAAAGGCTCATTAAGTGTCAGAATTAAATAGTGTAAAAAAAAAATATTTGGCCTTTTTACGGCGACAGTTGAAATATTCAATTCAAAATTGAAAATGATTGACATCAGGTTACTCTCATAGAGATACGACTGATAAATCACACTTGGGCTTAGTCAAAATAGTACTCGTAGTATTTAAAAAAACATATTTTGAATTGATGATACTGCAAATAAAAAAAGTTATCCATAGATAGGTAAGAGTAAGCCAATATCTTCCAAACACATCGGTCTTCGCTATGGAAAGGGCTATGCTCGGAGTATCTCTGAAGGAGCGGTCCTTCCCTGATGCGGATCAGAAATGATGTAAACCGACAGAGAACCAGAGTCACCGACATAGCCCACCGAATTAGCAAACTGAAGTGGCAGTGGGCTGGTCATATTAGCCGCAGAACTGACAGCCATTGGAGCCGTAAAGTCCTTGAGTGGAGACCGCGACTCGGTAAGCGTAGTGTAGGACGCCCTACGACAAGATGGGATGATGACATTCGAAGGCTGGCTGGTGTGGGCTGGATGAGAGTGGCCGAAAATCGGGAGCAGTGGCGTGCATTATTGGAGACCTATGTCCAGCAGTGGACGAGTGTGGGTTGCTGATGATGAAGCCAATATCGTATATTATTTAAGTCCGATTCGGCAAATATTTATCCGTGGATAAATCTATGGTATACCGCCAGAATTGTATAGACAGTGCTATCCCGTAGATTTAGAATCGGATTAAGATTGGTAGAAATAGATAGATAGATATACTTTATTGCACAAAAAAAACACAACTTTAAAATCTAGGCATTACAGAAACTTAATTGTACAATTTCGGCGGTCTTATCGCTGGAAGCGATTTCTACCAGACAATCTTCAGGCAAAGGACATTTGATAGTAGAGGAGGGGTAGGTGGTGAAATATTGAAAAAGGGAAATAAAAGTGAACTGTAAAATATATGTGACTGCAAATAAAAAAGTTATCTCTCGATAGGTACGAGTAAGCCAATATCGCAGTTTACTCTCAGTCAACAGCTGTTCAAATTAGCCCACACAAGGTTCATGGTGCCCGATACAGCTATTCTAATAGTGTTTGGGTAACCTACATTGTTGTTTATTGTTAGTTAAGGGGTGCCCTAATTACATCGCGTGTCGCCAAATCGCTAAGCCGAAATACGAGTAAGAAGTAAAGTGACCACTTTTTCACTAGTCATTCATAACACAATGAAAAAATAGTTACAAACTCATAACACAATGAAAAAATACTTACATAGCGATGTATAATTATGTCGTATCCATATCGTAGATTCGCTAACTTCATTAAATACTTGTTAATTTTATGAAATGGTCGACTTTTAGCCACGTCATCATGATGTGATTTAGACAGATAAATGATAAAATAAAATAAAAATAAATAAATAAAATGAATCTTTATTGTAGAATTTGTGGTTTAGAAGAGGGGAAGAACATGTTGCCAAAAAAGTGATGAGTTTAAACGTAAGTGGGTGGAGGAACAGAGGACGGCCGAAAAAGAGATGGATGGATTGTGTGAAGAATGACATGATGGAAAAAGAGGTGGATGATTCGATGACGAATGACAGGGACGTATGCAAAAGAAAAACATACTGCGCCGACCCCAGATAACCTGGGAAAAGGGCAGGAGGATGATGAAAATATGCAGGTGTTAATATATGTAATATAATAGTTCTCACAATTACCTGTTTAGGCATACAATAGTCTATTAACTAAATAATAATATAAAATAGTTTCTCAATATGGACAACTAAACACGCGACAAAAAAGATACTAAATATTTTACCATATTTACAATAGCGGAGGTAATTAATTAATGATTTAAAAAATATAGTAAACAAAATGTATTTATCGTCTACTCGTCTACAATAAAAAAAATGTATTTTTAAAATCCAGAAGTAAAGGTATTTTTTTTAAAAAGCAACGTTCAAATACGAAAATAATTGTTTATTACTAAAATAGCAAATACAACAGGTTCAAATAAAAGCTAGAACGAATGATGAACCCTATGACACCTAGGTCACATAAAATCACATAAAACAATAATACATGTCTGTGAGCCTAGTTAAGTATATAGAAGTTAATGTTATTAACTATAGAGTCACTGAGAAATTGTATGTCGATAAATGTATTCTTATTCTTTATATCCTGCGTACGTAGCCGATCGTTGAAATCGGCCGCCGCAATAGTGATCGGTTGGTGGATATTATTTTTATTATATAGTTTTTTTTTAATAATTCTCGCAACATCTCATACGTTGACCTGATTCCGTACTAAGTAGCTTAAGCACTTGTGTTACAGATATCAGACAACAGAGGAACACAAATATATACTTAAATACATATATTACACCCAGACACTGAACAAACACAAGTGTTTATCGCACGAATTTTTGTCCAGGGTGGGGATCGAACCCACGACCTTTGGCGTAAGAGGCAGGGTCACTACCAATTGCGCCATCCGGTCAGTCTAATAGTGGAACTAATGTCCCCAAACGAAGTGAGGGCGGGCCACTTGTTTAAAATAAAGACGTTAATATTAACCGTTGACCGTTGATCACCATTAGCAACGAAATTAATTTGAATTACAAAACACCCTCATTAACAATGTAGCATAACAAGCCACTTGGACACTATCCAACCTATTTAGTAATTCACAGACATTGCCGTCAATTATTGGATATATCAGAAGGAACCCCGATCCATAATCCGCTAATGTAATCGCCAAGTTGCGTGAGACCACCGGGTCACATTTTCGTGGAGCCTTAATTATATTTATTGGGCGGCCGAGCTCAGACTGTACGAGTATTGTAATAAACCCCGACTCCTTATTTATAACTACACAGAAAGTAATATAACTTGCACAATTTCCGAAAGTTATAACGGTACGGTACACTACATCGCTCGTACCCTGTTCACTACTATAAATTTCAAGTAATTTTTGCCACCCCAATGGCTGAAGCAGCAATTAATTTTAAAACATTAAGGTGACGGGTAGGGCACACTAGCGATGCCAATCTATTTTAATTTATAGCTACTAAACCAACGCGTACGCGAAAAATTGATTCACGCCACTTTTGGCGTGAACCAATTTTTCGCGTACAAAAACGGACCCAACATTTGTGCATGGTTATTTAATAATTAGTATAAGGGTTTGCCAAGAGGTTGTAACCCCGAAATTCTTTAAAATAGATCCAGTTTAGTAGCTAGAAATTAAAATTTATTTTATTTAAGATTGGCGTCGCTAGTTTGCCCTACCCGTCAGCTTAAACTTTTTACAACGGTTGGAACGATTATTTTGAATTATTATTCTGTAATTTGAAAAGTTCGCTGCTCATTAAGCATGGAATGATTGGAGTCATTTGAGGGACCATTTCGTCATTTTATTCCGTTTTAGGGTTTTCCTTTCTGGTAAAATGTTATTACGTTTCTCCTACAATATTAGTATCTTTGCCTACATACAGAAATAATAATATTGGTATCGAGTATTGTACTTGTATATTGTTACGTAATAGCCTTATTCTGTGTAAGATAATATTTCGTTTTGAAATAACATCGGATATTAGTGGATCCCAACAGGTACTCTCTCACAGAATACATTAGTACATGGTTATATTGGATATAATATAAAAAATAATGAGGTCTACTTTCATAATTGGATTAAAAGTAGTCTTCATTAAAATGATTATGCAGTCGAAAGCGTCGGGATTTTCGATACTGAGTTTAATTCCAACAAAAATGAAATGTGGTGATTCTTGCGAATATTGTTTGTAATGCATATTCAAAGTAATCTGTGTTGCTTTAATTGTTAGGTATAATTAAACTTAATTGGTACTTCGATAGCTATAGTTTTCAAGTTTCGTTCGTAAATTACTATAATTTAATATGTAAAATGAAATAAATTGTGTTAATTTACCTATTATAATGGTATGCTACTATAAAATGACAGGCTTTAATGCCTGTCATTTTAGGTACAGCCAAGGTGGTCAAAAATGTCGATACACCCGTGACTCTCATACGAAAGTACTATACCATACCATAGAGCTTTGAAGATCAAATTAGTAATAGGCACATTTAATAGTTTTTCTTAACTGTCTGTTTGAAAAATTATCAAAACCAACCAGTGATAGAGTATTAGAAGGTCTTTTATAAACTTTATCGTTACTGAGTAGACAGATAATTTTGCCGTTATCATTAGTATAATACTATAACCAAAGCAAACCAAAGCTTCTGATATGAAAACTAAAACTCATTAGAGAAAAATTGGGTTTTCCTTGCATACTGGCGGTGACCTAGTTCGATTCGTGTCACTAATAACTGCTATGCTAAGGAACTACGTAATAATATTCCTAGAAATAAGTTAACACAACATGATAGGCTTTGGACTTGAGAGTAAAAAATTATACTCGAGTAAATAATGCACTTAAAATTTTTTTGACAGTCTTCGGGTCTGACTTGAACCTACGATCTTTTGCTAAACGGGCAACAGCTTTACTGACTAAGCTACCGGAGGTATGTCGACGAATTTTGTGAGTGCCTTTGCTTCGCCGTGAACCGACGATAGTTTCATCAATATATGTACATATGTACCTGCAAATATGGCTATGCCCAAAAAAAAGTCTTATACTCGAGTAACTAAAACGTTAATTGTATCCGAATGAAAAAATTGCCGACATAAGTTGACTCAAATCATTTTATTGAAATACAAGTAGGTATGCCGTGTGGTCCCCGGCAGAGTAGAATAGGCCACCCTCACTCATACCGAGGTGTCGTAAAAGGCGACTAAGGTAAATCTGCTGGCATGATCATCAGCAACCAGAGAAGGAAAACTCTGCTTTATATCAAAACCCTCGCCAACCCGTCTGCCAAGCGTGGTGAGTATTGCAATTACCCCTCATGTGATTTAGGGAGGCCCGTGCCCCAGCAGTGGGGACTTAAATGGGCTGACGATGATGATGACAAGTAGGTAGAGGAAATGTAACAGGTAATTAGCCTGTGACAGATGGAACCTTTTTTCATCGTCGTCAGCCCATTTAAGTCCCCACTGCTGGGGCACGGGCCTCCCTCAATCAAATGAGGGGTAATTGCCATACTCACCACGCTTGGCAGACGGGTTGGCGAGGGTTTTGATATAAATGCAGAGCTTTCCTTCTCTAGGTGCTGATGATCATGCCAGCAGCTTTACCTTAGTCACCTTTTACGACACCTCGGTAAGAGTGAGGGTGGCCTATTCTACTCTGCCGGGGACCACGCGGCTCGCGCACCTTTTTTCATACATTGACATTTTAATAACATCCGTTTTTTTGTCAATTGGCTAACGCTTGACCACAATCGCACCTGAATGAAAGCGACGATGAGGTCTAGTTTAGAGTAGTGATGATGGTAATCTATGTAGGTACCTTAGGCCTAAATCGACTTAATTAGTAGCTACACATTTTGTATGCCATATGATTGTAAACTTTCACGTTGCATTATACACTATTATTTTGTATGCACCTCAAATCTATGCTCAATGTTATTCAATGATGTGTGTTCAAATGACGCTAAAGGTTTCTTAACCAACCTTTCGAGTGTCTTCAAGATAAATAACTTGAATAACTCTTAAAGCAATATAACTTGAGAACTGTCTCTACTACATGATAGAAAATAACACAGCTGTGTTCTCCTAAGAATTTCTGCATTATGGTTTGGTATTTCATTTTACTCGTACGCCCGGGGTTATGATCTGTAGTGACATGCAGGCATTTCTGAGTCTCTTCAAATATCGCGCTTTGTCTACAGACAAAAGATGTCATAACAGCGGAATCTTAGAAGCTTTCCACCATTTTGCGGAAAATGTAATCCGGTTTGGAGGAAAAGAAAATTGAAATACTTTAAAAAACATTATAGAGCTTGTTCATCGTCATCATCATCGTCAGCCCATTTAAATCCCACTGCTAGGGCACGGGCCTCCCTCAATTTCATAAGGGGTAATTGCCATACTCACCACGCTTGGCAGACGGGTTGGCGAGGGTTTTAATATAAATGCAGAGTTTTCCTTCTCTGGGTGCTGATGATCAAGCCAGCAGCTTTACCTTAGTCGCCTTGTACGACACCTCGGTAAGAGTGAGGGTGGCCTATTCTACTCTGCCGGGGACCACACGGCGTAGACCATATGCCGTGGACCATAGAGCTTCTTATTTTTACAGAAGTAAAAGTGTCTGTTATATTAATCAATGCGGCAATTAAAAATTAGTCAATTTCGTTAATAAAAAAAATAAACATAGAAATGTACTTGAGATTTGGCTTCTTACTAGGTTGGCGCAGCGACCCATAGTGATTCTTGGCTTCCGATAATAAGACCCTCCATCTCGGTCGGTCTTGTTTTTTTTTTTTTATAGTAGGTGCACCCGTCATCACAGGGCGTTGACCTCAGCCTACCCTGCTCTGGGGCCCGCCGCTGCTCTCTGCGCTGTTGCTTATGCGCACTTTGTGTCTTATTTTTTTTTCTTTTGTTTGTCATATAACTAAGTTTTTTTTTTTGAGTCAGCGGCGTTACATTTTCCTGGCGGCGCTGCCCGGCTTGCACATTCCGCAGCCGTTCGGGTTGTACAATAGGGGCCACGCTGCCCCTAGTCTACTTTTTTTTATAATGCAATAAATTGTCTCAGAATGCAAGTAACCATAGTCAATCTTTATATTTAATTAATTTAATTCCATTGAATTTACAAAACGTCGAAAATGGAAATGTCGGTCTTGTACTACCTGCCAGTCATCTACCAAGAGTCCGCGCAGTTCCTTATCGATCTCATCTTTCCAGTGGCATCTTGGATGACCAACTGGCCTTCGCCCATTAAGACGTCTCAGGTACGCTCTCCTTACTACACGATTTTCTTCTATCCTGTCGAGGTGGCCGATCTAGCGAAGTCTATGCGCTTTAGTCTCGCCAATGATGTTAGGCTCGCCAAACCTGGCTTTCCAGCTCCCTGTCTTTGAGATTTGGCTTGTAATTATATTTGCTTACTTTGCTCTCATAACGACAAAGAGTGACTTGCTATGTTCGGAACTTCACTTTTTGAACATTAAATATATTATTTATCATTAGGCACCGCCTCAAACGCAGTAGATGGATCAATATTAAACTTCATCATTAATTCAAAAATTATCTACTTATTAGACAAAGAACAACTAAAACCTACACAGACCTTTTCAACCGTATATCAGGAAAACTAGACCAACTGGATCATGGTTACACATTTCAGAAACTATTTGAAATATGCAGGTTTCCTCACGGCGTTTTCCCTCACGCACATAGATTTGAAACATCCAGAGGTGCATACTCGGATTCGATCCAAGACCCCTCGTATAGGAGACGATGGGTTCTGAACCACTTCGCTACCATCGCTCTACAAACTAAAACCACTATAACCTTTTAAAGTAACTCTGTCTTTAGTGCGTGTGTTTCACTACCGGTAAATAGCTGTGCCGCAGTGCTGTTTCATCTGAAGTTTATTTGACTAGAGCAACTTGGCACAGTGTCGGGGCGAGAGCATCTATGAAACTAGTGGTTTTGCGACGCAGCATTGTTTTATTTTAATAAAAACTAGTCCTTTGAACTAGAAGATATTCCGAAGAATAGAAATTAAAACATAGGTAATTTATCAAGACGGGAATCAACACCATATTTATTATGTGATACAACATTGTGTACTCACATATTTGGCTCGACGTTATGGCTACGTTACAGCAGCCGTGGTCACGAGCGGACTCCAGTGAGTCTTGACAAATTATAGTTATAATGCAACGAAAAAATCTAAAAAACTAATTCAAAGATAGCTGCTAGCGTATTCGTTCGTTCTTTAAAAAAATAATGATAAAGTTTTCGTCCTCGATCACAAATTAGATTGTTTTTTCACGAGGCAATAACAAATTAACGTAAGTAACAAAAATGATTGTGGTTTGTATCAGATCTTGCAGTCCTCTATTTCAGTATTTTAATAAAAATATTTTTTTCGGATATAAAAGAAAATCAATCTGAAAACTTATTGAAAATCCATAACAAGCATTATTTTCCTTAAATCGTTAGTTTTTTGGTATTTGTTTTTTTGCTTAGGATATAAGACAAAAATTATCAAAAGCATGGAGTTAACATGCTTTTCTAAAATGGACAGTTTTGCTCATAATATTGTTATGGTTTCTAGACAGAAATTTCTCTTGATCCCGAACGTAATAAAAACTCTAATGCTTCAAATTTTGGAGTTTGGGTTTTTTTCTTAGGACGGCAGAATTGTCTCATATATTTTTTGTTATTTAGAAAACACCAAAAGCCTGAGTTTTGCGGCAATCTGTATAATAATGTACAAAATTTTTATTTAAGACCTTACCTAACTTACCGTGTTTCTTTAGCAGCTTAACATTATATTTTAATTAGTAGTACCACATTCCTTTCCTTGTTTGCTTTTCGGTTTATTGAATCAAAACATGAGTAAGTAGGGACTAATTTAACGAATAAATCACGTAACTAGTAATTATAAAGCGAGCGCAGGCATTTTGCTCAGTAGAAGTTAGTAGTCACGCAGCGTGTCGATTAAATAAATTGTAGGGACAGGCTGAGCGGGAATTTCCTGACCTACTTCTTATTTGTTTCTTGTCTACTGCATTTTTGCGTTCGAGAAGTAAGAATGAGTATGTTGAATGTAAATCAATAAGTTCGCCAACGGCTTCGGTGTTTAGTAAACAAGTGAGAAATTGCAAGCTGAGAGTATTAATTTTTTATACCGTCACTTCGTTTCGGGACATTAATTCCACTGTATACCCATAGATGGCGCCAGGTGACAATTACATCGCGCAAGCGTTTTGTGTTTTCAGAGTAGTATTTACCTCGTCATAAATAGTTAAGATTTAGTAGTGATTAATCTGCAAATCACAAACTTACACATTTTTATGTGATAGGTGGCAGACGATCGCCTGATGGTAAGTGATTGCCGCCGCCCATGGACGCCGGCGACAAGTTCACTGCCAACCTTTAACTCCCCTTTTCCCCCGGATTAGGCCTCCGGTACCCTTACTGACGCAAGGAGACACAGCACAGTGCTGCTTTACGATTGTTTTCTGTGAGGCCGTGGTATCACTCCGGCGCTTTTCTAAGATTGGTTTTATCGTTTCACAAGAAACTTGTATTTACCTTTAGTCTGTCAATCTGGGGCTTTTTTTACAGGCGGTGGCAATTGCTCACCATCAGGTGACCCGTCGGCTCATCTGCTACCTATCATAAAAAAGTTTTTCCCTGAATAAGCTCCCGTGATTTCACGCAGTGCGTCAATATAAACGATTGCTCACGGCGGCACTGCGGTAATTTGCTACTTGTGTACCTCATATTAGAGGTTGACTGGTTAAAGGCGCAGTGGTTAGTGGGTCGCACTTTTAAGCGACGGCTGCGCAAGGGGTTCGATCTAGAGGTTGGCTCAAAAATTTGTACCTATGTGTTCGGTTAGAAATTCTTAGTGTCAGCCCCGAGTCTGGAAGTCGGCGGTCATGTACCCCCGTGCCTCGGAAAGCACGTTAACCTTAACGTTAACCCTAAACCTAATCCCTCTCCATTATCATCAGAATGTGAGGGTAAGGAAATAGAGAGTGCACGTGTGTTTGAGTACTTACATTTTTCATGAAGTGTATTTACCTTTATTTGTACCTACTAATGTGAATTCTCCAACGCATTAAGGCTATGGTAGCCAATCACAACAACCATACACGTACGCAAAATATATTTAATAAAATAAAATAAAATAACATTTATTTTAGATACTCATCCGTATTAATATAATAATAATAATGCAGGCCGCCTACAATGTGGACCGACGATCTGTTAAAGGTTGCGGGAATCCATTGGATGCGGGCGGCACAGGACCGATCTGTGTGGAGAACATTGAGGGAGGCCTATGTCTAGCAGTGGACGTCAATTGGATTAAATGATGATGATGACGGTAGCTTTGCTATTCTATTTATGTTGTGTGTATGTTTTATGATGGAGTTCTATCATTAGCTCAGCGGTGAGGAAAGTCATCGCGAGGAAACCTGCACGAATTGGTAAGTTCCTCAAAATTTGTCGATACCTGCAATATTTGATTGAAATCATTATTCTGAACGTGATCCAGTTAGTCTGGTTCCCCTGTCATAGGGTTGCCAAGGTCAGACGGTAGTCGCTTCATTTTTAATGGCTTGACGTCATTGCTTCGGAAACACGCTTGACTAGCGCGATGTAAAAATGCATAGTGACATCTACCGAAACAACGCTGAACCATCTGCTTGATTGATTTTTAAAGGTAATCTGCTTTATATAAGCTCCATATAACGAATCTGCTGAACTATTTTTTCCATACTAAGGAAAAAAGTACTAAGTAAAATAATGACCCTGTCCTAGATCACGGTCTAAGCGCAACCCGGGCTCCGAAGCGAAAACATTCGACGCAACTAGATATACACGCTAAGATGAAAAGATGTTTAAAAAAAACACGAACTAAAAAGTGTAAAATATTTTTTTTACACTTCATACACTTTTGATATCATTTACCGACTATCACCGACGTAGAGTGGCCTGTCAATCGGTTTTTTATAGGATACATTTTGGAGAGTGTTCGAATGAGCTTCACGACCTGATACCACCTTCTCCTTTCTACCACCGGACATTACGGAAGACTACAGGAATCCACCCTTTCACTGTGGAAGTTCCACCAGCTTGTAGTAAGCGTTTCGCTTCTTCTTTCTTGGTATGAACTGCTAAGGAATTGCATTAATTGTACACGAAGGATGAGTTTTACGTTACAATATCACGTAACGTAAAACTCATCCTTCCCGGCATTGCGACACTTTGCGACCTAAATATCCCACGTCTTACACTTGTATAAATTAAATCTGGCACTAAATTTTTATACACGTCAAAGGCCAACGCTTCACCACAATCTTACTTGATGGAAAGTGAAGATGAGTGGGTGTGAGAGTGAGTGTGTGTGAGTGAGTGTGAATTAAATAATATTTTACTAAGTCAGTACAGCCGTGTGGTCCCCGGCAGAGTAGAATAGGGCACCCTCACTCTTACCGAGGTGTCGTAAAAGGCGACTAAGGTGAAGCTGCTGGCATGATTATCAGCACCCAGAGAAGGAAAACTCTGCATTAATATCAAAACCCTCGCCAACCCGTCTGCCAAGCGTGGTTAGTAAGGCAATTACCCCTCATGTGATTGAGGGAGGCCCATGCCCCAGCAGTGGGGACTTAAATGGGCTGATGATGATGTCAGTACAATAATGTCCAGATGTCACAATATTCATAATTGTGATCCAATTTGTGTGACCGTTAGTTAAAAATGTCCTAGTTAATTTTTAATTAATTGCCTTAATTTCATTTAAATTTAAGGCTGGATTCGTCCAATCTTAATCTATGATTAAGTGTATGGTATAGCGCTGTCATTTCGTACAAATCTGACGCTATGTCAAAAATTTATCCACGAATGCTTAATTTAAAGTGGTTGATATGCAATGTTGTCTACTGACTGAAAGAACCTCAATAATACAATACAAATCGATATGTAACCTTATATTTTTACTGCCATATTTTATTAAATAACTATTGCGGCAATTTGCTCACAGCAGTCACAGTGCAAGTTCGTGCAGACCCAAAAGTCGATTAAGCAAATTGTAGGGAAAGGTTCACGGCACTGCGGCACTTCGCTACTTACCTCTTATTAGTGGGGCAAAGCACGCACTGTCTAGCTAAATGTCTAAAGTTGTAACAACTTCCACGTACGTACAGAACTTGTTATGTAGTTGAATATGTTTTTTAATTCTCTTGGGATATAGGTGGACGTGATTCTTGAACATCATGTTATAAACCATAAAGCGCTTAGAAGCTTTTTGAGATGTGGTGCTACTGTCACATGCTCCGCATTGGCGGGTTACATCAAACCAGTAGCGAGACTGTCCTGCAGCGCGTCAGCCAAACCCGGGAACTGATGCAGACCGTTAAAAAGAGGAAGATTGAATACCTCGGCCACGTGTTGAGTTACACGTTAGGTACAGTCTTCTTCAACTTATAATGATGGGCAAATTTGATGGACAGAGGGGTCCTGGACGTAGAAAAAAATCGTGTTTGCGAAACATATGGGAGTGGACCGGGATTACTAGCGTAGAAGAACTTTTCCGTCCCGAAAAAGATAAAGAGAGGTTCAAGAAACTGGCGGCCAACCTTCAAAACTGAAGAGGCACTTGAAGAAAAAGAAGCATATTATAGATAGATATATTTTCTTTTATGCACAAAAACACAGGTACATGGGTTACAACAATAAAAACAGTACAACAAGGCGGTCTGCATCCAGGCAATTTTTGTTAAGTACGGTTCTTGAAATTAAAAATGCATACACACAAGCTGCGCAATGCAGTAGTGTGTGCTTTACTTCTCTGTCTTATAATCAAATATTAATAAAAATAAATTTTATAATAAAAATCGCAGTGGTGTAAAATAAAAAAAAACTCTTTTTTCTTCAAGGTTGTGATTTTTTATGTGATAGGTGGCAGACGGATCACCTGATAGTAAGCGATTGCCGCCGCCCATAGACGCCCGCGACACCAGTGGAGTCAGCGAAACACAGCACAGTACTGCTTCACGTCGGTTTTCTGTGAGGCCGTGGTATCACTCCGGTCGAGCCGGCCCATTCATGCTGAAGCATGGCTCTTCCACGGTAGAAAGTTATGTTTTTATTTCAAAAGACAGACTAGTAAACTGATACGTCCAGTACTCTTTGTGTATTCAACAAAACGTATCTTGTAATTTAGCAAGGTCCGCAGAAAAGAATAATAACAAATCTCACTACAAATAAAAGTCTTTATTATTAAAAGAAGTGTAAAAAACATAGAGTAACTTACATAGTTTTTTAGATTTTCGCGTTGAATTATAACTATAATTAATCAAAACGGGAATTAACACGATATTTATTATGTGATACAACATTGTGTACTCACATAATATATTGCTCGACGTTTCGGCTACGTTACAGCAGCCGTTGTCACGAGTGGACTCTCAGAGCGGAGCGGAGTCCGCTCGTGACCACGGCTGTTTTTAATTATAATAGAGTAACATATATACATACTGAGATAGCGGCACCAATCGGCCAGCCAGTGCTAGCGTCCAAACCGACCAAAACTCAACGGCCATGTAGAACGGCCTCCTTCGAGAACCAGTCAGGGAGACGATGATATAAAACATCAGAAATCATTTTATTTTCTAAATAACAAAATTTTCTTGCAATACCTTTTGGACCTCTGGTTTATTTCTGTTTTAAAATTGCTAATGTGGGCAGCCGGTTTGAGATCATTGTTTCGGGAACACGCTTTACTAGCGCGATGTAAAGATGCATAGTTACATCTACCAAAGAAAGCCGAACCATCCGCTTGATTCCTTTTTAAAGCTACATCTGCTTTTTAAAAGCTCCATCTAACGAAAACCGCTGAACTATTTTTCCCATAGGTACTAAGAAAAAAAGTACTACCTACGTGAAATGACCCTGGTAAAAACAAAAAGCTAATTAAGTACACGTTTAAATAAAAATAGCGGGCTCGTATACCTACTCCATGAATTCGTAGTGTGCTGGCATTTCTTCCAACTTAACGACATAATGTATTTTACCTAGTGATCGATTTCTAAGTAGGTTATACGGTTACAACATAGCCTAGGTGTTAGCGCGCCGGTACAGTGAGTAGCAACAGATTGTATCAGAAACACGATATTTTTGCGATTGGTCTTAAAAACTTCACTTTCATCTCTGATCCAGGATTCGGGAAGTCTGGTAAGTACAATGAAGTGACTGCCGTCTGACTTTCGCAACTCAAGGGCGTCCACATCTGACGAATGCGCCGCGAATTTGCTGCTTGCATGCCGCTTCGCGAGCTGGTCGCGAGCCAAACATCAAAACGTGAGAAATTGGTGATGGGCCAAGTGGAGGGAAAGAGACCCCGCGGCCGGTCTGTCGAGGGTGTGACCAAGTTAACGTCGATCACTGGGTTTCCCGTGGTAGCCACCCTGAGGAAAACCAAGAACCGAACTAAATTAAAAAAGAGGCGTGTGCACAAAGCTATGAAAAACTTTCAAGGACAAGACCTTCAGAATTGAAGATAGACACACAATGCACACAAATAAAATCTCTTATCACTTCTCATTGTTCCCCGTTGCGTCCAAGATGTTGGTTTGGAGCCCAGGATACGCTTGGACATGATTGACTGCTGTCTGACCTTCGCATGAAAGGGGAACCAGACCAATCAAGGATTACGAGTGTATTTATATAAACCACTATAATATGTACTGAAAACCAATTAAAATTGAAAGATAACACTTCAGTTTACATATAATTAAATAAGCAAACCTTTTTGTAGTTGATCTGAAGTAATTAAAATTAAGTTTATTCACAGAGTTTAATGAACATACCAATCACAAAATGGCCGATTGAATTAAATTTAGAGTTATTATAGCGCACAAGTATAATTGCTTCCGATGAATCTAATATGATAATTACAATATCAGTGCATATGACTGGGTTTAAGTGGGTCGCATTGGTTGTAAGCAGATTTGATTTAGTGCTAAATTGCATCATGAAACCTTTGGTGTGTGATAAATTGAACTCGATGAAACGTGCGCGCTGAATATGTTGCGACTCCATTTTACGCAGAATATTGTAACTAAAATTTGTTTGGGAGACTAAAATTGGCATTTTGTGATTACCCGTTCAGCGAATATTTCCGCACGTAGTTTATATTTACTAACACGGATTGGAATAAATGTTTTAGTTGGGTAAAAATCAGTTTTTCGATAACTACTCACTAACTGGAAGGTTGTTAAGTGTGCGTGTATTTGGAAAAAAGTTTTTACCACGGTGATTTTAATAAAAAAATTGTAATCGAGTGCTAGCGTTCTCAATAACCTACTCAATCAAAGTTTTGTACAGTGCGTGGAAAGTACTTTTTCCTTTTAAAATTCTATACCTTTTATCTCGTTTTAAAGGTTTTGTTGTCCACGAGGAAACTTAATGAAAGAATATGAATAGTAAACTCTTCTGCATGAAAAACGACGTCACGTTTCTTTTATCATCATCATCATCATCATCAGCAACCCATACTCGTCCACTGCTGGACATAGGTCTCCCGTAATGCACGCCACTGCTCTTGATTTTCGGCCACTCTCATCCAGCCCACATCAGCCAGCCTTCAAATGTCATCATCCCATCTTGTCGCAGGGCGTCCTACACTACGCTTACCGAGTCGCGGTCTCCACTCAAGGACTTTACTCCAACGGCTGTCAGTTCTGCGGCTAATATGACCAGCCCACTGCCATTTCAGTTTGCTAATTCGGTTTATACGTGCTCCCTATTCAATCCGTAACACCAGTTTCGTCATGTCCGTCCGTCCGTCCTCAGTCTAGTTCAAAGACTATGAAAAAGCTTTGATTAAGCATGAGCAATGCACATACATATTAGTTTATTCTATGTTTCAAAAGTTTGTCACAGCATCAAGAAAGTGGTATTATTATTTTATTATACCTCCATCCAGACATTAACAACCTTTTAAACATAAAATAAAGAGGATGTTATCCATCATGGATAGCTAAGGAACTATACATTGCTCGTGGTCTGATACTGGCTGGTTTTTTACGAGCTTTACCATAAGTAACATACTTGGTAAGTCATCGACGAAACTAGCGCCACCTATAGATTTGTACTCACTTACTCCTTGATGATTCAGCGACTCAAAATGAGTCTTGGCCTCTGATATGAGATGTCGCCATTTGCCTCGGTCTTATGCAGTTTAACGCCAATCTCCTGCCTCCAACTAATAAGCGGTAGCGTGGACGTTCACCTGGCTGATGACCAGTACGTTGTCCGAGATAATATGTCTTCTTGGCGCCCCGATCTGATACCATCCTTTCGACGTGGTCGAGCCATCGGAGTCCATGAGCCTTTGTCTCTCCCATTATGTTAGGGTCCTTTAAGTGTTAGTGTCCAAGCTTCACACCCGTACATAAGAATGTATCATATTACGGTTTCATAGAACAAAAATTATAATTTATAGATTTGTACTTGTTGTGAAATATATCTTAAATACATAAAGGAAAATATAAAGAGCTTTTATAGACAAAATAATATCGTAATTTCTTCCTACATGTAACCATAATCTTTGTAATTGCTAAAAGTGACCACTTTAAACAAAAATAAAAATGGCTACTTGTACTTAGATTATATTACTACACGTAAGTACATATAAAAAATGTGAATACTTTTCTTTAAACCTACTAGCGGCGCTAGTTTCGTCGAAGCCTCACCATAGTAGACGTCAGGGACACTCACCCTCAAAAATGTTAATTCCATTGTAATATCCACCAATAGAAAAAAATACAAAAGGCCACGATGGCAAAAAGTGCCTTCCATCCCAGTGTTTTCTCAAACCCTCGTAATACAAGGAAAAAAATCTATTCGACTTCTGGCAAACGAGAATACACATGTCAATGGAAAGCGTATGCAGATTTTATTTCCAGGCTAATGAAATCATTGCTAGCTTCCATCGTTTTATTATTCATGTATGCCGCCTAAAATATGGTTATAGGAAAGCAGCGAAGTCAACATTGAGTCACGAAAGTTACATGATGTCTTGTATAAATCTAATCTACGTGGACAAAAGGTTCCGGGTTCGATCCCCGGGTCAGGCTATAAATTTGTACCTAAGTTTTCGTTAAGAAATTCTTAGTGTCACACCGGAGTCTGGAAGTTGGCGATCTTGTACCCCCATCGGAATATGAGAGTAAGGGAAAAGAGAGTGCACTTGTGTTTGCGTACATACTAGAACACTATAATATATCCTGCGTACGTGGCTGATCGTTGAGACTGCCCCGTAGCCGTAATCGTTTGGATGCGCTATCTACTATAGCACAGCGTTAATAACTTGATTCCAATGTTTTTTTTTATGATACCTATAGGGGGTAGACGAGCAGACGTATCAACTGATCCCGCCCGTTGATGCCGAAGCATGACTCTCCTATCTGTATGAATAATCCAAGTGCCCGACGAGAAAAAATAAAAATCATTTTTTTATATGATAGATCGCAGACGAACAGACGGATCACCTGATAGTAATCAATTGCCGCCGTCCGTGGACACACATGAATATTGAAGAGTTAAATTCTAATTTAAATGATATTGAATTTGTTTCTTATATAATTCCACGTCACCAGTGGATTCACAAGTGCGTTGTCAACCTTTAAACCCTATTTCCACCGGATTGGGTCCCGCTAACCCTTACTTACTCAGCGAAACACTGCTTCACGCTGGTTTGTAAGGCCGTGGTAACATTTCGGACGAGCTGGCCAATACAAGCCAAAGCATGACTCTCCTTCGGTATAAACGTGAATCCCCCTCTTCCCTTGTCATTGTTTGGTGGATATTAATAGTGGACGTGCTATCCACCCTTCCTCTCTAAAATAT
The DNA here is from genome assembly GCA_019059595.1 of Marasmia exigua. Taxonomy (NCBI): domain Eukaryota; kingdom Metazoa; phylum Arthropoda; class Insecta; order Lepidoptera; family Crambidae; genus Marasmia; species Marasmia exigua. The sequence continues at coordinate 15,610,533 of CM032465.1, read as the reverse complement.
TTTTAATGGCATAATGTGTTCCATCGATGTTGCATTAACTTATCGAGTGCCTATTAACAGTGTAATTCATTAATATCTGTTCTGTTCAAAATATCCAGACTCGTACGAGTATTTTAAAGTTCTATTACTCATTATGCTAAATTAAGCCCAGTACGCTTCCATCTCTGTATATACGCTCTGTGTAGCCTTTACGTCATCCATGCGCAAAACCGTTTGTCACCGTCCCTCGTTATTTTATAATTTATGTGAAATAGAGAAAAAATTGTAAATTTCTTTGTCTAAATAAAAAAAGACTATATTTTTCGAATTAATGCAATGTTTGTATATTTTATCAAAATTATATAGCATGATTTAAATATTTGGTTGCCATTATTTTAAATCTTACTAGAGCTGTCTTGAATGACGTGCAAAATAAGCTGGAACATATGCCGTGAAAGAGTCGCTTGACCGGAGTGATACCACGGCCTCACAGAAAACCGGCGTAAAGCAGCACTGTGCTTTGTTTCGCTGTGTGAATGAGGGTACCGGAAGCCCAATCCGGGGAAGGGGGGATTAAAGGTTGGCAGCTCACTTGTGACTCCACCGGTGATCCGTCTGCTCGTCTGGCATCTATCACATAAAAAAATATATATCAATTTTTCATTGTATGTCTTAATATATATTCATGTTTATTATATTAAGACGTTTGACAACCCGTTGGATTAGTGGTAGTGAACGCTGCCTCTGGTGCAATGGTTGCAGGTTCGATCCCCGCACAGTATAACGTGCGTGCATGTACATGTCTGTTTGTATTGTTCTGGGTGTTTTCTATGTAAGTATTATATGTATGTATTTACAACAGTTGGGCCGCATGCTCGTTTGCCTATTTTTCGCAATAAAAAAACTTATCGAAACGTTCTGTATTTGGAAATCTGGGAGAAAACAAATAAAACAATATACGCTAATCTCTATTTCAGTGGACAAATAATTAATCACTGAGTTTACTCTCTTAGAATAATCAGAAGTTTTGTTTAAGTGAGCGCAAGAAATGAGCCGTCATTGTACCTAGTAGTCTGTTTATGAACAATGTAATTCATTTCGTCTAATTGTATTGTTACTGTTCAGTTAAAATCTTCACTCAAAGAAATTAATTTAGCTCAATTAAGCTAAGCCTTAGAAATACTTGCGTACTTTGATGGCTCAGAGAGCCGTAGTGGATGTTGGCCTCTGACACAACAAGTCACCATTCCTCTCTGTACTGGGCCACGGCTGACCAACCGTCGATCTTCAGCCCAAGCAGGTCCTTTCTCACCTCACCCCTCCAGTGATACCTAGGACGTCCAACCGGGTGCTGTCCATTTGGTTGTCCCATGTATACTCTCTTCACCGCTCGATCGTCCGGCATTCTCTCCAGATGCCCATACCAACGCAATGTGGCTGATTTGGTCCCTCCAATTATGTTGGCTTCAGAAAATAGCTCCTCAATCTCTATGTTCTTTCTCCTTCTCCTTTGGCGGCCCTTTCCTTTGGTTGGTTTGAGCATCTTCCGTAGAAACTTCCTTTCTGCCACTAAGAGTCTACTTTCTTCTTGAAGAGTCAGTCTATGCTTCGCACCCGTACTATAGGATCGGCCTGATTAACGTTTAATAAACTAGAATCTTGGTGTTTCTGCTTAACTTGGACACTAGAATATTGTGAAGGGCTGCTGCGCATCTCAAGGCGTTTTGGATACGGGTTTCAATTTTACCGTACAAATACCATTTATAAAATGGAATTGGGATTAACATTAAGGTTTTTATTAATTAATTTGTAAAATTTATTCTCACACGGGCCGCATGCTCGTCTACTTTTTTACCGCTATAAAAAATCATTAGGTATTATTAATAAGAAATATAGTAGTGACCTACCTTATTTGATAATCCAAACGGGATCACATTATACTTATTATATAAATTTGTTTATTTTTAGTTAGAAATAGTATGTGGAAAGAGTAGTGAGGTTAAGTTACATTTTGACCTGTAAACCAAATCAAAGTCAGCCAACAATATTAGTCAAGCTAGCAATATTTTATTGATAATTGGATTTCACCACAACTTTTCAAATCAGTCTATATGCCATTAATTCCCTACCGTTTTTGTGGTTCGTCATGGTTTTTACTCTAACGCAAATAAGAAGGAAAAACAAATAAAATTTGTAATCCAGGAAAAAGATAAATGGAAAATGTTGTTACTAAGAAGAGCAAAGCAATTATAATAAAATAACTTCGGTAAAAACAATACTTAACAAGAAAATAGAATAAAAGAATATAATCCTTATTAATATTATAAATGTGATAGTGTGTCTATCCGTCTGTTTGTCTGTCTTTTACGGCAAATTGGAGAGACGGATTGACGAGATTTTTTAAGTGCAGATAGTTGAAGGGATGGAAAGCAACATAGGCTAATTAAAGGCAAACAACATTCCCCACAACCGAAGGTTGGGCGACCGATAATTAATTTGGTAAACACATCACTAACAAAAAAAAGAAAAACACTTTTTTTGTGGTATGCTAACAAACGCGCTATTTTGTTACGGCGCCGGAGTCTCATGACACTGAAATAATCAAATCTGCGGAAATAAGTCGCCGTAATATCTCAAAACTGTCTATATTATTAATAAAAAGGTGAACTAAAATGCGAAGCATTTGCGCGATGCAATTAACACCCAGCGCCATCTATTTCTATTTTTAGTAACTAATATAATCAGAGCACTAACTGCTGAAACGAAGTGAGTCCGGACAAGCACCCAATTGCAATAGCACCTATTGCGTAACGCCGTGCTACCTCAAGATATTGATTTGGTTCGCTAAGTTGGTATTTAGAAGGCTACACCCACGTCTGACCTATATGAACAGTGCCTGTTATCCCGGTCTTCACAAGCCCTGCTACTGCATACATAATAAATATATATAAGATGGAACATGTAGACATTTTATGATCGCAGATCGTATTATACACAAGTACTTATTTGGTTTCATTTCAGTAGTCTGTTTTTTTTCTCATTTCATTATTAAGTTTCAATGATTCCAACGATCGATGAAATTTGTTTTTCAATATTCAAAAATGATAACTATGTTTTTTATTCAATAATTACAAAATCACCGAGATTCATGAAGAAGAAGAAGATTTCATGCCGAGGCATCTCTTACAACTTTATAAGGCGCAGGTGCGTCCTTTTATGGAATATTGCTCTCACCACTGGGCTGGTGCTCCCAAGTATCAGCTTCTTCCTTTAGACCGTATCCAGCGAAAGGCAGTCAGAATTATCGACGACCAGGCTCTTTCCGACACGCTTGATCCTTTGTCATTGCGTAGAGATGTAGCATCGCTATGAGTCTTCTATCGCATCTACAATGGGAAGTGTTCCGAGGAGCTGTTCGGCCTTATTCCAGCTGCAAATTTTCACCATAATAAATCACGCCAGAATTCCAAATTTCACCTACATCACTTGGATGGATTTTACTCCATCACAGTGCGCTTCTCACGCCACTTCCTATCGCGCGTAGTAAAACTATGGAATCAGCTACCAACGATGGTGTTTCCGAACAGATACGATCTGGTGATCTTCAAGAAAAGAGCTTATTCCTCCCTTAAGAGCCGGAAACGCATCTGTGATGCCTCGTGTGTCGCAGATGTCTATGGGCGGCGGTAATTCACTTACCATCAGGTGAGCCGTCTGCTTGTTTGCCATAATGTAATAAAAAAAATAATTAAAAATAAATCAATTTTTGATCAAAAATACTGAACATCTTGACCTAAAATAATTACATGCTTTATTCATTTACGTACAATTATCTTTTGTTAGCTAAAACGGCGTTATAGAGCAGTTTTGATGTTTGAAACAAAAAACATTTTCAAAATTTTCAAAAAAAAATTGAAAAATGCTTTTTCACAAGACATTTGTAAATAGAACCTTTATGAAAATAACTTTCCTACCCGAAACGTGCCGGATATTCTAAATAATATCAATACTTAAGCCATTATATGTCGATTCTTCAACCCAACCCATCGCACACATAGGTACCAAAATAAGGCCAACAGCATACCAAAAGACAAGATTAATAATAACCTTAGTCTTTCAGCACACAGTGTAAAAATTCGCTATTTGTAGGTCACGATTTTATGTATTTTGTGTATTAAACTGCTACCGATTGGGAATTGTCATCATCATCATCATCATCAGCAACCCATACTCGTCCACTGCTGGACATAGATTTTCGGCCACTCTCATCCAGCCCACACCAGCCAGCCTTCGAATGTCATAATCCCATCTTGTCGCAGGGCGTCCTACACTACGCTTACCGAGTCGCGGTCTCCACTCAAGGACTTTACGGCTCCAACGGCTGTCAGTTCTGCGGCTAATATGACCAGCCCACTGCCACTTCAGTTTGCTAATTCGGTGGGCTATGTCGGTATGTTGGGTATTGTGTCAGTCGTCAAATGTTTAATGTCAAAAGGTTGTCCTTTATTGGTTCAGCTATGTCAGAGACGAACGCACTACGCCAGATCGCTCTACGGTTGATTGAAGTTAATTTAACGCACCCATCTAAAACTGTGTTGTCTATATGTATGTTTTGTTTTGCTCCGTGGTGTTTTATTGAAAAGAAAACTTAATTTAATGAAGAGTTTCAGCTCAAACCACCGGTCTTCATCATAACGTATGTGTCTCTTTAATCACTTGACATTGGCAGAATTAAACGTATCTCTGAAGCGTTCCAAGCCATTAAAACATACGCGTTGATTGATTTACTGTATCCATCCCGATCTCTACTTTATGTTTGACCTTCTAGTATTATTTACTAAAGTTTTCCTACTGAGAGTATTCATACTGTAGCACACGAGACAATTAATTTAACGCGAATGTGCCGATCAATACCAAACGCACGACATATGATTAATTAAACGAAAATTTTCACATAAACCAACTCTGTGAGTAGGAGCGTCGTAAATCTCACCCTGAATGCGGTCTTCGCACTAAATTGAGGTTAAAAGTGAAAACCACAAAAGATGAGTTGCGTAATCAACGGAACGGAATAGAGAAATTACGAGGGATTCTCTCAGACGGAAGATCCTCGTGTATTTAGGTCAGAGAGGAAAACTGAGTACTTTTTCCTTGGCTCGCTTCAGTTTGAAGTTGGGGGAAACTTTTATTTCGTAAACGTTAAGTGCTTGATTTTTGTTCTGATTTTAATTAAATATGTAAACTTGGGTAAGTGGTTTCGATCGTGAATTTTTTTCGAAATGTTAGCAAGATATAATAAGAATAAATCGCCATATTGACGCATTCGTTTACATGTTTTTTTTATAATATGGCTCAAAGCGAAGACATATACATAACATTGGCAGTCAAGTAAATTATTGAGAATAAGTGGGTAGTCAACAGTCGAAGTAATTTACTCAAAAAAGCTGTTTTTTAAGTTTTATTGACCTACGGATTCTGCCGACAACACTCTTCTCCATTCTCACAATCGCGGGTTTTTAGGCTCAATTAGGTCCAAGAAAGCTGTCCTCTCGAAACTTGACACACAATAACAGTGTTAAAAACGATACAATTGACTGACCGGATGGCGCAATTGGTAGTGACCCTGCCTCTTACGCCAAAGGTCGTAGGTTCGATCCCCCCCTGAACAAACATTCGTGCGATGAACACTTGTGTTTGTTCAGTGTCTGGGTTTTATATATGTATTTAAGTATATATTTGTGTTCCTCTGTTGTCTGACATCTGTAACACAAGTACTTAAGCTACTTAGTATGGAATCAGGTCAACGTATGAGATGTTGTGAGAATTATTATTATTAATTCAAAGGTTCTTATTATTAGGATCACTTTGCGGCACTTCACTGCACAAATCAACAACAAATATGTTAATTAAAAACCACCAGATAATAATTGAAAACTTTTGAATTACATCAGCCCACGCGGAGTGTTTGACTTCTACGTCCATAATCTACCTACATGGTTTTAAACTTTCGCGTTGCATTGTACAAATAATTATTAATATACACGTCAACGGCAGGCTGTGAAAGGATTAGATTTGCCCCTTGTTTATATATTTTTATACATTTATTGTTAAAATAGATCGTAATGTTGTTGAATAGAAGTGTGTTTTTTGAGCGTAAGTGATTATACTTGATTTAAAACTCAATTTCAATTAAACCATGGACTAATCTTAAACTGAAATCTACTCAATCAAGTATAAATTATTAAGGAAATAACACACTTGAAAATTTTATCTCGTGTTCAGGCGGGACTCGTACCCACACCTTCCACAATTGGGGTGAATGTGTTCCACCAATAAGACCACTGAACGTATTACTAAGCCGAAGAAACATACAATATATAACATTGGAAGAACATTCACCCGGATTGTGGAAGGTGTGGGTTCGAGTCCCGCCTGAACACGAGATGAAATTTTTAAGTGTGTTATTTACTTAGGAATAAATTGCAAAAGATTGCTCTGAAAATATCAACTGTTTATTTAGCTGTCTCATCTTAACTGGTGGTCAAATATTTGTTATAATATTTCCACTGGATATTGTAAATATACCTACAATATTGATGAGGCTATCGACAGCTCATGTCGAATCAAGCACTAACAAATTTCTTCGGCTTAGTAATGAGTTCAGTCTAATTGGCAGAAAATTCACCTGGATTGTGGAAGGTGTGGGTTCGAGTCCCGCCTGAACACGAAATGAAATTTTTAGTGTGTTATGTACTCAAGAATAAATTGCAAAAGATTGCTATAAAAATATCAACTCAAAATTATGTTGCAAATACAAAAACGTTTGTATGGCATTTGCAACAAAACATCTTGAAAACCTTTCTTAATTACAGTTCAACTCCATAAATAAAACAGAAAACTTTTCAATTATATAACTCAAATTTTGCTACACCTTTTGTAAGCTCGAATGTTTTCCAATCTTTTAGCCTGATCAATATTAGCTGCTTCAACGAAAAATCCTTGAAAGAACACAAAAATTCTGCTGAATCATCAAAATTTCATCAAGGTTTATTTTAGCTCGGCGTTTTGACGAATAGGTAAAATATAAATAGCTACATAAATACATGAAAGAGTTTGTAATAAGCAAAAAATAAAGTAATAATATCTACCTACTACATATTCACGCTATACAGATGAATTGGCTAAGAAGTAACATCAACAAAAAAAAATGAACAGTTCAAGACAAAAAAATACCTATGACTTATAAGATTTTAAACTTTCGCGTTGCATTATACAAATAATGAATATACACGGGGCTAAACGGGTTAATTTTATATGTAAGTACATACTTGTAATAGCATATACTCGTTTGGAACAGTGGTAGTGAACACTGCCTTTGGTCTAAGGGTTGCGGGTTCGATCCCCGCACAGTACAATCATTTGTGTGCATGAACATGTCTGTTTGTATTGGTCTGGGTGTTTCCTATGTATTATAACTATATGTATATCCTTATCCTTATCCTTACTAATATTATAAAGGCGAAAGTTTGTTTGGATGGATGTATGGATGGATGTTTGTTCCTCTTTCACGCAAAAACTACTAAACGGATTTTAATGAAACTTTACAGTAATGTAGCTTATAGATCAGAATAACACATAGGCTATAATTTATAAAGATATCTATAAGACCTTGCTTTTATTCGAATTACACGCAGACGAAGTCGCGGGCAAAAGCTAGTATATATATATATATATATATATATATATATATATATATATATATATATATATATATATATATATATATTTGTAATCCCACTGTTGATTCTGACATCCGTAACACAGGTGCTTGAGCTACCTATCTCGGAGTCAGATCAATGTATGTGATGTTGTGAAATATACTCACAGCTTGACGTTTCGACCGCGTTAAAACGGTTGTGGTCACAAGCAGACTGTAGGTGCACGGCGTCGTCTGCTACGCCCGGCTTGTGAATCTTCGGATACAGTCTCATTTTCGTTATTTGCACTGCCACTAAATAAAATGTCAGTGAGATCACTCCGACACACTATGCTTACAGTATCCGGGTTGGAAGTAATTTGAAGCGGCAAATTGCGAGGTTTATATTTGTCAATCACTGGATTCCACACCGATGATAATTTAAACTCGTCCTACTGATTAAAATTCTGATACTTCTTTATCTTAATCACTTCACGTACTACTCTTGTGTGGTAATGACGTTTAGTCAAGATTTAAGTATATGCTACTACGAGTATGTACTTACATATAAAATTAACCGCGATTTGTCCCGTGTAAAATTACCTTACCTTACCTTATGACTTCTTTTCAGCTAAAGGGTCCCTGACCCTTGTGACATATTGGCATTGTGGATTGTCCATGGGCGGCGGAAATCGCTTGTCACCAGGTGATTCGTCTGATTATCTGCCACATAAGAACTGTATTGAACTGTATTAACCGCATCGATTGCTTTTCCTCAAGAATTTTAGTTCTTTTTTTTATTCTAGAGGTGATTAACGATAAAGCGAGTTACCTGTTGGAAAGTAATCAAGGCTGCCCATGAACATTCGCGTAATCAGAGATATCGCTAATCTATTGCCGGTCTTTTTATAGAAGAGTACGCTCTTAATTTAGGAGTTAATGATTTATTAACGCTTATGTTGCACACATACTAAACGAAAAAAAAAAAAACACACACACACACACACACACACATACTCACACAAACCCACTCACCCGCACACACACATACCTAAAGTGGTACTATTACAACTCAATGTTCCTAAATATTATTTATAAAAAAAAAAGTTTTATCAAGGTTCAAATTTGTTACTTAACTATTTTATTTGTTTTTCTTTCGTTACTTTCCTTTCTTGACTACGAACTGGTGTCTGTAATACCTAAATGTTACTGTAAAACAATACGGTTTCGGCGATACAAGCCTCGTGCTTAGTGCAGAAACCAACGGCATTATTGTTATATGTACAAATTTTACTGGTCAATAAATTTATTTCTATTTCTATTTCTATTACAATAGAAAGGCCCATCTTCCTAAAGAAAAAACTCCGTTTGTATTTATCTGCCAAATCCTACTAGTAATATATTAGTATGATCAAACAGATTAATCAGCTCTGTCAGATGGAAAGAAATCTAGAACTAGAGCAAAAGCATTATTTGCTCATAATTACGAAGGTAGCTTCCACATTCAATGTAATGCAGAAAAATATTTTCTCAGGAGAGAATCTCGAACAACATGCTACTTTTCCTTCATACATGATAATAAAGAAGCAGACCACAGAGCTTTGTTATTGTAGATAGTATTGAATATCGCAAAATGTAACTGAACAAGGGAGGAACCAAACATAAACGATCATCGAAAAGTGGGGTGGGAAGAGTTTTATAGCTAAAACCCTAACATATTTTACAAGCGGCATTCTAAGGGAAAATATCTCGACTGTAAGACTGCGCAACTTATAAACAAAAGCCAAGTTTATGAATTGAGATTCATTAAGGACGTCAGTTGATAATTTTATCAATAAAAATAGTAGTTGTTTGTTTTAAAATAGAATTTAGTACTATTAGGATAGTCGGTAATTAACTAGATTGGTGTTAGAATAGAAAATTTATTTTACATATTTATTTCTGGTTGTGTTGTAGACTCGGACTAGGAAAAGTCACAACAAGACATTTTTGAGGAAAGCGAAAATACTCCTGCTCGTAAATCTTAGAGTATAGGAGACACAGACGTAGGGTAGGGCAAAATCGCCGTACCACAGTAGATAAATACGCTTAGATATCTACCATGCCCAAACCTCGCATTGGTTTGTCCTTGTCTCACAATGATAGATAACCAATAAAAAATAACGCACTAACTCATCTATAATGGGGAGTGTTCCAAAGAGCTGTTCGGCCTCATTCCAGCTGCAAATTTAACCATTGTACATCACGCCAGAGCTTCAAATTTCACCCACATCACTTAGATGGATTTTATTCCACCACAGTGTATTTCTCACGCCATTTCCTACCGCGCGTAGTAAAACTGTGGAATCAGCTACCAACGATGGTGTTTCCTAATAAATACGACCTGGTGATCTTAAAGAAAAGAGCTTATTCCTCCCTTAAGAGCCAGCAACGCATCTGTGTTGCCCTTGTATCGCAGGTGTCCATGGGCGGTGGTAATAACATACCATCAGGTGAGCCGTCTGCGCGTTTGTCTACCATAATGTAAAAAAAAACATCCTGATTCATAGGCTTGACGAGAAGAAAAGTAGCCGCTATGAAGCGATAGCAATAAAACACAACTGTAACAAGAACTCCAGATTGATTGAGACCATCGCTTTAACAGCCGCAGCTCAAATCGACACGTCACTGCATTAAATCGACGATATAATCCATAACTTAGATGCCGGTGACGTAAAAGCGGACGGGCCAAGCAATAAAGCTGACCATTACCAAAGTAAACAATATTAGAGAAAAAGCTAGGGATGTGAAAGATAATGGACATATGAAATCGATTGCTTGTCGATAAAAAATACTTATTATACTCGGAATCCAAATTAAAAAAATACCCAATTTTCTACCCTGAAAATAACTTTACTATTCGATACGTGTCGGATATTTTAAATAATATCAATACTTAAGCCATTATAAGTCGATTCTCTAACACAAACCATCGCACACTTTGGTACCTAAATAAGGCCAACAACATACCAAAAGACAAGATTAATAATAACCTTAGTCTTCCATCACACATTATTGAAATTCGCAATATGTAGGTTGATTGTAATCTGTCAATCGTCAAATGTTTAATGTCAAAAGGTTGTCATATGAAATCGATTGCTTGTCGATAAAAAAAAACTTATTTTAATTGGAATCCGAATTCATAAAAGCAAGTTTTCTACTTTAGTGTTTTTTATGTAATAGCGTTCAGACAAGCTTGCTTCCATTGTGACTTCTAACAAGACCTTAAGTGAAAAAGCAGGTCACGAAAACACAATTCTAGAATGGTTTTGAGAATCTGTACCCAACCCGGTATAATGGGATTGTAAAGAATTGTGGAAAATGCCACAACTATGGATGTAACATATACTTTATTGACAGTGGAATAGTGGTGTATCACGCCACCTACACAATAGAATATAAGAGTTCCTTATTGCGAACTGTAGTATATATTATTTTTATTAAGTGCATATAAAATGGGTCACTATTATCTATCTAAACAACAAAGCCAATGATTCAACGTATGAACAATATTTGTTAGAAGAATTATACTTTCTTTTTCTTTAAAACAGACAAATATTACTTACTCTTAGAATTCAGATTCGCCATGAAAATATCAATATACGATTAAAATTGATTTTATCGTCATTGTTGCCACATCTCTAAAGAGTCGTAGTTATAAATCTTACAAGAAATGCCGTCGTAGCGATAGCCAGCCAAATTGTGGCGAAAGAGCCACAATATACGTAATACAAGAGTTAGATTACGTCGTGAATGGATGGTAAGATAACATACATTTGTTTTTAGCTGACTTCGGCGGGTATAAAAGGAGGTAATGGATTTGACATCTGATAGTACAATATAGTTTAGTTTTTTTTAATGATAAACAAAAAACCTAATCCGTCACTTTAGACTCTAGGCAAATGACGCATAGACTATGTAGCAAGATTTGGCAAGTCTGGTAACAATGAAGCAACTGCTCACTCACTTTGGTTCTATAGTCTAGAGTCATTCATTATGTCAACAATACGCTTGGTTTGAATCGTACGACCTTCTGTTCGAAAGGCTTGCTTTCTCATTCACTGTGATATCATTGCTCTGCGACTTATACTAGGCACAAATATTAACTGTTTCATTAAAAAAGTAGTTTTTTTTAATTCGTTAAATAAGCTCCTAAAGCAGCTACAAAAAAAAATAATTAAAAAGTTATCGCAGTTCTAAAACAAACAACCCCATTGACTGATCGGTCAGTAGGGACAGAGTTTATTTTTTATTTCATTTTATCAGCTGGACTTTTTACTCGTTTGTATAATCATAAAAAAGTCGGTCTAAAAAGAGTGTCCGAATAAATTAGCATGGCTTTAAAGTGGCCCTAATTTTTGTATTTTCGTTGGCCCTAAATGTAATGTTTGTCTTCAGAGTGGCCTTAATAAATGTATCTGTGCTGGAGCCAAAATAATAGTATGATACATTTAGTTTAGGTATTACTTTGAAAATGGAATTCGTACATATTGTTGAAAACCCAGGTTTTACATGGACAGATAATTTTAGGGTAATATTTATATTAAACTCATGAGCTGTTACGGCTATTTGAAAAAAATCCATCATAAACATAAATGTGAAATGAGGGCCAAGTTCAGTATTCATCATCATCAGCCCATTTAAGTCCGCACTACTGGGGCACGGGCCTCCCTCAATCACATGAGAGGTTATTGCCATACTCACCACGCTTGGCAGACGGGTTGGCGAGGGTTTTGATATACACGCAGAGATTTCCTTCTCTGGGTGCTGATGATCATGCCAGCAGCTTTACCTTAGTCGCCTTTTACGACACCTCGGTAAGAGTGAGGGTGGCCTATTCTACTCTGCCGGGGACCACACGGCTAAAGTTGAGTATTCGGTCCTATATATACTCGTATACCTATGACTGCCTCGGTGGCGCAATGGTTAGTGGGTCGCACTTTAAAGCGACGATTGCGCTTTGGGTCCCAGGTTCGATCCCCGGGTCGGGCCAAAATTTGTACCTGAGTTTTTCTGTAAAGTAATTCTCAGTGTTAGCTCGGAGTCTGGAAGTTGGTGGTCTTGTACCCCGTGCCTCGGAAATCACGTTAAGCCGTTGATGCTGCGCCTAATCCCTCTTTGGTAGTGTCACACTAGTATCCCATCGAAATAAGAGGGTACGGGAATAGAGAGTGGACTTGAGTCTGCGCAAATACTTGTGCACTATAATATGTCCTGCGTCGAAGGCTGATCGCTGAGATTGGCCGCTATGACCGAAATATCGGTTTGGAGGACAATAATGTCCTGCAAACCGATACCATTATATACCTATCTAAGCTTTGGTTATTGACTTGCACGACAAAAGATGTGTGATATAAATAGGTGCCAGGTTTCATGGTGAGCCCTGAAATTGAAGCCTATAAGCCTTGACTAAGCTTTATTATTTTACTAGGTATACTCTTTTATTTTACTATTAGGTACTTTACTAAACAAAGATTGTTTTGAAAAAAAACTACGAACACTTCACCAATTATCTATGGCTGAAAGAACAGTACACACTAGTTATGACGTCACAAAGGCAGCGAAATGCTAGGCTACCTCATTTTGACCGGCCGTCAAATGAAGGTAACGCCGTTTTTTGGCTCCTTACCAAAACATGTACTGTATCAGATCTAGACTTATGTCTACTGTTAGTACCATTTAGTCAACCGCAGGGATATTTCAGCCAATTTGCAACAAAATATTTTATGTTCCATAGTGAAATCGACCAAGCGGATACCTCCAGAATATTACTAAAGAAAAAGCAAACATATACCTAAGTAAACAGTAGTTTATGTGACCGTCAAAAAACAACGGTTCGCGAGATAGATTTTTGAAAACGAGCTTTATTAGCGCATTCATATAGTTTAATACACCAACTCATCTACACTCAAAAAAAAAATCAAAAATGTCTTTATTAAATTTAAGTCCATACAGAACATTTATGAAAGTCAAATATTATGTAATCTACCGCTGATTCGGATTGTCAATATCTACCGAGAAGAATCAGCAAGAAACTCAGTAGTTACTCTTTTCAAATAATATGGTAATTTCCATTTTCATTCTTAAACAAATTATGATCACAGTGACAGTATGATTTACAATGCTTATAATCAATATCGTTTAGATAAATCGTCAAAGAAAAATTATGAAATGAATTATACATTAGAGGACGTGCAAAGAGATCATATCCAGGAATTCTTATCATTCAAATAATCATCTACTTTATAGTAGCCTTTCTGGATACATGTTTTACTGCACTTATGTTTTAATAGATAGATAGATACTCTTTATTGCACAACATACAAAACTTAAAAAGCTAGGTGTACGGAGATTCGTACAATTAAGGCGATTTTATTGCCGGGACCGATCTCTATCAGACAACATTCAGGTAAAGGACATTAAATAATCTTCGATTTCAGAAATCAAACATTTATTTATTGATTATAAAGTGTCCTCACGGCAATATAAAACTGTGAAAAATCAACGCTTTAATGGTCATTGCACACAATGAGATTTTAAAAAATGAATCATTACTACGGCAAAGTATGAGTATTAATTGACGACCCGTTTGGAACAGTGGTAGAGAACGCTGCCTTTGGCCCAAGGGTTGCAGGTTCGATCCCCGCACAGTACAAACATTTATGTGCATGAACATGTCTGTTTGTATTGGTCTGGGTGTTTCTATGTACGTATGTATTTACCAAAGAAAAGTATTATATGTATATATTTGTAATTCCGCTGTTGGTTCTGATATCCGTAACACAGGTGCTTGAGCTACCTATCTCGAAGTCAGATCAATGTATGTGATGTTGTGAAATATTTATTATTTTATTAATCAGTATAACATCACAAAGCTCCTTTTGAAAAAAATCGCTTTGCCCTAAATGTGTTACTCGGGAGTAGATTTCTCTCAGTGACAAGTCTACTCTGCGGTTTTCGCCACCACATTGGTCTGGCTAACTGGAGTAAGCAGACTCTGTAGCGGCCGGTCAAATACACTGTAAGCTTTGCCTTTCGAACATATGAGTATATCCAATGCAGGCTTTTCACACACTAACAAATTATAATACGCTGTTAAAATCTCTCACGCGTGCTGCTTTTTTATTTATTAACTTTAGAAAGTGTTTCATTATTATATAATACACTTTTTATCGCACAAAAAGGTCAACGGAAATTGGATTTTTAATGTTCAAGCTATGAAGGTGTAACAGCTTTACTTTTGGAGGCACGTTAGACAGTTTGCCTTTATCTCCTATTAAAAGTCAGTCATAGAATCCACGCGATTTTAAGTACTTTGAGATTTATCAACTATAAGAAAGAAAAAGAATGAGAAATATATTATCATTTTAGAATTATAACTTTGCTTTAA
Organism: Marasmia exigua; assembly: GCA_019059595.1. Classification (NCBI taxonomy): domain Eukaryota; kingdom Metazoa; phylum Arthropoda; class Insecta; order Lepidoptera; family Crambidae; genus Marasmia; species Marasmia exigua. Next base: position 15,595,429 of record CM032465.1, on the reverse strand, counting down.
AGTACAGTGCACGGGAAAAATCTATAATCATTTTTTGTATTTCACATAACATTCAATTTAATATGAAATTAAGAATCAAAATCAAATCAGCCACTGCTGCATGATACATTTTTATCATGATGCGCCACATGCGCCACCATTCGATCCCATAATTCATAGTGAATGAAAGTTTGGTAACTTGTGACTCCACTGGTGTCGCGGGTGTCTATGGGCGGCAGCAATCGGTTACCATCAGGAGATCGTCTGCTCGTCGGCCACCTATCACAAAAAACATACAATTTCTTATATTGAAACCATACATTATTTAAACCCGTAAGATCAAATGGTAACCAAAAAAAATTTATAATAACAAAGCTTCTCAACTTCTAACCTTTCCAAAACAGGCTGTAAAATACCCTGAGTACTTCCCAGAACCACCCTTTATAAAATTCTCTCACTGGAATATTTACCGATATCTACTGGCGTGTTAAAAATGCCGGCGCCGGTAATGGGACGGGCTAATATAAATTCGATTCAGAGAATAAATCCTGCGATCTATATTGCACCGAGTCTGGAAATACCTCGAAAGAAAACGGGTTCTATTTTATCGTTGTATAAAATAGAAGATTTTTAACCTTTTTTATCTACCTCCTAGCTTGGCGCTTCTGAAAAGAGTATTTTGCAAATTGAAAGTTCTAGTTTGTAAAAAGATTTTTTATGTGAAAATCTAACCATCTTTAAGAGTTTTAGTATTATATCCTAAAATGTTTCCAGTGTCTGTCTTTTTAAAGAACCATTTCCAATGACTAGTTGCAACTTTTGATTTTAAGTTAGGTACCTAAATGCTACTATTACGAACAATTTTAATTTTCTACCTCGTACTGCAAAACTATGGAATAAACCATCACTTGCGGCATTTTCGGACCGATACTACCTGCAAACCTTTAAGAAAAGAGCGTATTCATTATTGACTCCTGTGGTATTGCAAGTGTCCATGGTCGGTAATCACTTACCATCAGGAGATTCGCCTGCTCGTCTGGCCCCTATCTCTTAAAAAAGAACATCTAGAATAAGTAAATAACAAAAATCTTCAGAATTCACGCGAAATAAACCTCGATTTAAATTGAACGAAAATTGCATTTTGTCTTTTAACAAGAATTATTCAATCAAGCTTAGTAGACTCACCCTCGCACACCTGTACTCAGGGACTTCAAATCACATTAAATAATCTTTATTTATAAGGGTCACACAGTCTTAAAAAGAATAATACCTTCGTAATTTTTTTTTTTGCACTGTTCTTTTTTTGCACAAAAATTTACACAACTAATTTTACTTAATTTATTTAATGTTGAAATAAATTAAGGTATTTTGGTGCGGCGATCTAATACTATCTCCATTAAGTTCCAAAGAGTCGCAGCAAATATATTCAAGAACCACTTAATGGCACACATAAATACGGCACTAGTGTTAGTTTTACAAACAGTTTTGCGCCATTAGAGCTACATTAGTCTTCCCAACGTTTCTTGCAAAGTGTTGAGGATGTACTTGGGAAGAAAACAGTGCCAGAGCAAATATTAGATAAAAGGCGGAAGGAAAAAGTGAAAAAGCTAGAGTGTGTTAGTCAAATTCTTTATGAGGTACTGTTTTACTTTTTTACAAGATTTAAAAGACGGCTAGTCACTTGGGAAGCTGCAGGAATTTACATGCTAAGAGCAAATGTTTTACTTAAGATGACAGATGCAAAAACAAATAAAAAGTGGTGGAGAGGAGGTAATAAAAATACAGTTGTACCTTTTTTAATCAAGACCTGAAATTTGATACTTTCATTATTAGCCAAATGGCAAAAAACGGAACCCTTATAGATTCGTCATGTCTGTCCGTTCGTCCGTATGTCACAGCCACTTTCTCCGAAACTATAAGAACTATACTATTGAAACTTGGTAAATAGATGTATTTTGTTAAATTGGAAAAAATTAAAAACTGGGGTGGTCGCCATACTTGAAACTGAAACTCAAAAATTTTTTTTTCATCAAACTTATACGTGTGGGGTATCTATGGATAGGTCTTTAAAAATTATATTGAAATAGTTAACATATTTTTTTTCTAAACAATACTTTGCGCAAGAGACGCTCCCAAAATGTTAAAGTGTGTGTATATTATATAGCGCCCAAAAAAAAGTTGAATTTTTGAGACATATCTATTTGGCGCCAGAACCCTTAAAATAAACCTTGAGACTGTGTTATCATTGTGCCGACGTTTCAAATTACCGTCGCATCGTAAGTATGCAGAGCTTTTAAATAGATCTCAATTATTGAAGCTTCAGATACAAAGGTAATAAGAAATGAAGGATTGTTTTATTGAAAATCATATTATGTATTAAAAGTAAGGATCTTACACCTTCACGGAATGACATTTTCTTGACATCTAATAATAATCCTAGAAATTATCTCTGGCTGATGTTTAAAAGGACTATTTTTATTCAAAGAACTGTAAAATCGACTGGGCTAAAATCATTATGATACTTTCATACGATTATCGTGTCTCCAGTTTGGCTTAAAACATCGAAATACTTACAGACTAACAGGCATGTGCCTAAAGACGAAAGTCTTCAATCAGTGCGTCCTACCCGTCATGACATACGGAGCCGAAACGTGGACACTTACGGTACGGCTGGTCCACAAGTTAAAGGTCGCTCAGCGGGCTATGGAACGAGCAATGCTCGGCGTCTCTCTCCGAGATCGAATCCGAAATGAGGTGATCCGGCAGAGAACCAAAGTTATCGACATTGCTCACCGGATTAGCAAGTTTAAGTGGCAGTTGGGCCATATTAGCCGCAGAACCGACAACCGATGGGGTAAACGGGTTCTGGAGTGGAGACCGCGTCTTGGAAAACGTAATGTAGGGCGCCCTCTGGCTAGGTGGGGGGACGATCTGCGCAGGATGGCTGGCAAGAGCTGGATGCGAGAAGCCATGGATAGATCACAGTGGCGAACAATTGGAGAGGCCTACGTCCCTCACTCTTACCGAGGTGTCGTAAAAGGCGACTAAGATAAAGCTGCTGGCATGATCATCAGCACCCAGAGAAGGAAAACTCTGAATTTATATCAAAACCCTCGCCAACCCGTCTGCCAAGCGTGGTGAGTATGGTAATTACCCCTCATGTGATTGAGGGAGGCCCGTGCCCCAGCAGTGGAAACTTAAATGGGCTGATGATGATGATGACGTCCAGCAGTGGACTGCGATAGGCTGATGATGAACAGGCATGTACTAATATGTTTTAAACTTGCCTAGAATTGTTAAACAAATCGATTGAGTGATATTGATTAGGCTCACGATAGGAACCCATTTTTAGAATAATCCTACTATTCGTTCACTAATCACGTTCTATTTTAGGTTACTCCTCGTAGTAGTATTTATGTAGATAAATTTTAATAACGTACTTAATAATATATGTACGTTTCTAAAATATATTCGGAACCTCTGACATTTACGATTGACCTAATGAAACTGATAACATTGTACCCACCCACGCTTGTACCGGGTGTAAATTTAATCGTGGAAATGTCCTGCTATTTTAGGAAATAATAAAGCGGACACAAAGAAAGGTATTTTATACATAGTATAACAGGTTGAAAGGTGCTCATGTTTACACTGATGTAAGTAAAGCGACAGCATAAGCATAAACGAAATCGCGAAAACAAATATCTACTGCATACATTTAGCAGATTTTTTGAGATGTGGCAATAGTAGTTTGTAATTATATCCATTTGAAGGCCGAACAAAATGAAAATGTTCAAAGCACTGATTTGGTATCTTTAAGTTTCTGTTAAAATTGGAGCCGCTCCAATTTTCTGTAACAAAAGACGTCAACGTCCTTTATTTTGATTGGTAAAATTGTCAACCGCACTTTCATCTTTTCTTTTTTTATTTGTTTGTAATTGTTATAAGGAATGCACTAAAACATATTTTTTTATAAAGAGGCCAATCAGGATGACATCACTCCGCCTGTAAGCGGCCGTGAAATCCAAATAAGAGGTTGACAGGCACAAAAGAACTAACAACGTACCCATTGAGTCTGTTATCCTCACCCTGATGGCCTGCTGAGATGTCGCTTCACATCCCGCCTAAAAGACCTCGGATTGTATGACGGAGGAAACTCATGAGCTGGGAGGGCATTCCATGTCTTGATGGCTCGGGGCTGGAACGAGGAGCCAAACCTCTTCGTGCGCGCCGCCATTGTCTGGATGGTATGCGGATGGCAACGTTGTCCAGCACGTGTTGTTCGGAAGTGGAAAGGGGAGGATTGGATAAGTTGAAATAACTCATCAGAGCATTCCCCATTATAGAGGCGGTAGAGAACACTTAGACTGGCAATGTCTCTACGTAGCTAAAGAGGTTCTAGGGACTTAGTTACCACATATTATAAATCTCTTATTATAAATTATCAACAATGTATTCAATTGTTTTTTAAATACTTGTAACAATGTATGTCGTGGACATAAAACTGAAGTAGATAGTGTTTTGTTCGTAGTACGAATTATTTAATTAAATCGTTTTACACACTGTTCAAAAGCTATTCCAGCGGAGCTAGCTCCAGCGTTTATTTGCCCATTGTGACGTCATGGCTATGAAGTGATGTTCACTTTCACGTGATTGGTCCCACAGAGCTTCCACGCGAGCGAACCAAGATAATAAAGTTAGCACGTTAATCTACGAGGGTCAATTCCTCGTCGACTGGGTTAATTTTAGGCAGAAACCAAAGACACAAATTGAGTAAGGTTTGACATATCTTGACAGGTTCTTAGTCCCAATTGGAGTAGGAAGCATGTAGATAGTGGAAACCGATGATTTATTTTGGATTAATGTTTTTCAACTAATACCAATTTATTGAGCGATTAGCATACCAATGCTTACCTAATTAATAATTGCAAGTACAGTGAAAGAACGAAAAGGTTCGTCAGTTTATAAATTGATTCTTTTGATATGCTATGAGCACTTATTACTTTTCATAAATTTGTCAGAGTAATACCTGTTGCACAAAAAATTATGCTTAACTGTTAGATCAGAAAGTTCAGATTTGCTTGTAGCACCATTGATTCCTTTTGATGTAAAGAAAATTTGAAGAAGGTTGGTAGATCTTTTTAAAACGGTATGTTGGTATAACTGATTCTTGCCGTGCAAGCGAAAAATTTACCTTAAGATGAACCTTTTTATTCACTGCTTCGTAAAAGATTGTAATATCGCTAAAATAAAATACATTTATCATCAAATATCCAAATAACTTAAGACTCTGACTGACATTAATATGTTTAAGGAACAATTGGAAGTTTTTCTAATAGGTAAGGCGTATTATATACATTTACGAAGTTTTTAACTGGCCAGTTATAAATTAATTGTACTTAATTTATTGATTAAGAATATGTATAGTTAAAAACGTATACTATCAGCATTTAAATTATCCCACTGCAGGGCAAAGGCCTTCATCATAGAAATCAAGTTATCGCGTCTATGATGCGGTGAGGCTTAATGAAAGATTGTATAAAAATTTAATATGATCCGGAAAAAACTAATGATTCCTAAACTATCTACACTTGTACGCTTACAAAGGCCAATTCAGAGTATTACACTTATTTTCTTAACATCTGTATAATGCTACGTTTAACAAATAAAAGATTTGTATTTCGCTTGCGGTATTTTCGACCGATACAACCTGTAAACATTCAAGAGATACTTCTCTAGTAAAACTTTTTAAAATACTATAAGAAACTGGTAGACACTGAGAATTATATTTCTCTCTCTACGGTTAGTTTAGTGTAACCACTTTAAGTAGTTAGTACTATTTCTTCAGTTTTAAAATTTTTGTCAAAATAATATTATTTCTATTTTTAATTATTTTAAGTGATACATGGCAGACAAGCAGACCGATCACCTGATGGTAAGCGATTGCCACCACCCACGGACACCCGCGACACCATTAGAGTCGCAAGTGCACTGCCAACCTATGGACCCCCCTTTCCCTCGAATCAGGCCTCCAGTACTTTCACGCAGCGAAACAGCACAGTGCTGCTTCATTCCGGTTTTCTGTGAGGCCATCACTCCGGTCGAGCCGGCCCATTTATGCCGAAGCGTGGTTCTCCCACGGATTCTATTATCAAACAGCTTATGATTACCTTCACGTGTTTTTGCTTCGTCCAAAGCCATTTTTTAGAGCACTAGGTACGCTTAGGCAAAAGAAAAATGACATGATGATGATGATGATATTGTGAGTCTGGTGATTAGGTACAATGACGTGACTTTTGAACATCATTATCATAGTTTACCTAGAAAACATAGCCGTAGGTGAAAGGAATATATTTACAAAATAAAAATACAACAAAATACATAATTTTTACGTAGTTAGGCCGAAACGCCAGAAGAACAAAAAACGTCAAAGAAGTAAAAATACTTTTTTTATCCTGTAAAGGACGCCTAATATAATAAAGGACGAAGCGGCAAGGAGGTCTGTCCTCGACAGTAGCTTTTAAGTTATTTGAAAATCATTTAAATAAAAAGTCCCGTTAAAAATCGATCGCCGTTAACTGTTAAACATAGGAACGTTACTGTTTACTTTGTACATGCGATCGATCTAAATAGCCTGCCTATTTTTAACCGTGCCCTTTCTCTTCCAGTTTCATCAGCCCAAAGGGAGCTCGGAAAGGGTACGCCGACGAACGCGTCAGCGACGGCGTCTCCCGCCGGCTCGGTCGAGAACGCTATCCAAGGGGGCGCCATGCCGGTGGACGCTCCACGGCCTACGCCCCGCACTGGGCCCCACTTCGACCTGATGGCGTCGAAAAACGTGACAGCGCTGCTCGGCAAGACGGCGTACTTGAACTGTCGTGTCAAGAATTTAGGCAATAAAACGGTAAGTTAACATTTCTTTCCATAATTTGTAGTACGGCCAGCATTAAAAGTAGCTGAACTCATTAGTACCATGTCGAAGTAACATTTTTTACGAACCCTGTAGGCGACGCATCACGCGACTCATACATACCTATTTGTAACTTATAATCATCGTCATCGTCAGCCCATTTAAGTCCCCACTGCTGGGGCACGGGCCTCCCTCAATCACATGAGGGGTAATTGCCATACCCACCACGCTTGGCAGACGGGTTGGCGAGGGTTTTGATATAAATGCAGAGTTTTCCTTCTCTGGGTGCTGATGATCATGCCAGCAGCTTTACCTTAGTCGCCTTTTACGACACCTCGGTAAGAGTGAGGGTGGCCTATTCTACTCTGCCGGGGACCACACAGCGCTTTAACTTATAAACTAATGCTTAGTACTAAGTTAAATCTAAAATTACATATGTACACTTATAACTATAGTCCACCCCTCAGTCCCCTGCCGACCGTCGCCGCGAAATACACGCACGGTAGCGGCCCATGCATTCGCCCTTTGCATTCGCCATCTTGTTTTAACCCACGCGCACATTTTCCAAGCAGATTATCATAGCTCCCCGGATCAACCGCTTCTTTTCAACCTGACGTAGCCTCTCATTTTTCACCCATACCCTACAAACCCCCTGAAACTGCCTATAATAGGCAGTACAGTTACTTTGACCTGGTACTAAAGTGCTGACCGTACAATTGGTTGTTAGCTTAATGTATATCATCATCATCGTCAACCCATTTAAGTCCCCACTGCTGGGGCACGGGCCTCCCTCAATCACATGAGGGGCAATTGCCATACTCACCACGCTTGGCAGACGGGTTGGCGAGGGTTTAGATATACCTAAATGCAGAGTTTTCCTTCTCTGGGTGCTGATGATCATGCCAGCATCTTTACCTTAGTCGCCTTTTACGACACCTCGGTAGGAGTGAGGGTGGCCTATTCTACTCTACCGGGACCACACGGCCAGTATATGCTAGGATCATAATCATGGACCCCGATGGGCACAACACAGTTTAGGAGAGTGGAACCATTTATTACATAGGAAAAATTAGCAGATTATTATTTCTATTTTATTTATGAATTTATAATTTGTTGTAGTGTTTTAATTATTTTATGTAAAAAGCATTTGACCTCCATCCCACCTGATGTTAAGTGAAGATGAGGTCTAAGAAGGGTCATTGCCCGTGAAAAGCCACTTTTGCCTTAAAGAAGCCCAGCGTAATTATTTTTTTTTGCCAGGATAATACTGTTTTTTTTTAGCTAGAGACGACAAACGAATCGGGCACTTATTTGAATCAGTGGTAGTGAAAGCTGTTTCTGGTGCATTAATAATAATAATAATAATCCTCACAACATCTCATACGTTGACCTGATTCCGTACTAAGTAGCTTAAGCACTTGTGTTACAGATATCAGACAACAGAGGAACACAAATATATACTTAAATACATATATTACACCCAGACACCGACCAAACACAAGTGTTCATCGCACGAATATTTATCCAGGGTGGGGATCGAACCCACGACCTTTGGCGTAAGAGGCAGGGTCACTACCAATTGCGCCATCCGGTCAGTCAATGGTTGTGGGTTCAAGCACGCACAGTACAATCATTTGTATCACAAGCATGAACATCTCTGTTTGCATTGGTTTGAGTTATTTCTATGTATTATATGTATGTATTTACAAAAGAAAAGTATTCAACGTATATATTTGTAATTCCGCTGTTGGTTCTGATATCTGTAACACAGGTGCTTGAGCTACCTATCTCGGAGTCAGATCAAGGTATGTGATGTTGTGAAATATTTCTTTATGATTTATTAATACTAACTAATCAACGCCACCCATGATCATCTAAGAGGATCATAGAGGTCGCTAATGCGTTTCCAGCCTTTAAGAAAGGAGTACGCTCTTCTCTTGAAAATTTGTGCACTTCACATCATCATTTTTCTTTTTTTATAATAAATATTTCACAACATCACATACATTGATCTGACTCCGAGTTAGGTAGCTCAAGCACCTGTGTTACGGATATCAGAATCAACAGTGGGATTACAAATAAATACATATAATACTTTTCTTTTGTAAATACATACTTATAATACATAGCAAACACCCAGACCAATACAAACAAACATGTTCATGCACACTAAAAAAACCCGCAACCCTTGTATCAGAGGCAGCGTTCACTACCACTGTTCCAATGGGGTCGTCAAATCACATCGTCATTATCAGCCCGGAAATACCTTTGCTGAGTATAGGCCTCCTTTCCCTTACACTAGCGTAACTGGTCCTGGTACCATGAAATCCCGATTTATGTGATATCGTTGACTGATCGTGATACTAAGCGACATGGATTTCGTCTGCCAATTAGGGCAATAATCTAATCGTCTAGGGCGTCTGCTAATAAGTAGGGCGCGAATCAGGCATAAGTCTTCTTCACCACCGCGCCTAGCTAGGTATACGCAATTCCACTTTAGTTGCAACACTCTCGATCACATCACCTGCTCTTATGAGACAGGATATTTAAAAAGTGTACCTACATTACTGTACATTACATTACTGTTCTACTCCGCTGGCTCAGTGACCCGAACAGAGTCTTGGCCTCCGAAACAAGAGATCTTCAGTTCTTTTATGTACTTCTACTTTAAATGTTCAAAAAACCTTTTAAAGCAAATTTCCAAAAAAAATAATGATAAAGTGAGACCTAGTGATTAATATAGGGTGTCTAAATCGTGATAAAAATTAATTACGCCAGCCCGCCTACGTTTGAAGGGTAAAAGAAAATTTTGTTTTGTGAAACCGTTTAGAAATTACTCATTGTCTTCATTTTCTAAAGTGGAATGAAGAAGAAAAAGTTTTAAGCTCATTGCTTTAATGTAAATAGTACTCCATTTTTCGTTCGGCGACGTGAATGGTAGCTTCAAAAAGGGGTTACATCTGAAGCTCTTGACTTATACTCTTATATTACATATTGTGGTCCCGGCAGAGTAGAATAGGCTACCCTCACTCTTACCGAGGTGTCGTAAAAGGCGACTAAGGTAAAGCTGCTGGCATGATCATCAGCACCCAGAGAAGGAAAACTCTGCATTTATATCAAAACCCTCGCCAACCCGTCTGCCAAGCGTGGTGAGTATGGCAATTACCCCTCATGTGATTGAGGGAGGCCCGTGCCCCAGCAGTGGGGACCTAAATGGGCTGATGATGATGATGATGACTTAAATATTAATCAATTTATTTTATCTTATATCTTTAAATAAAAGGAATTTGTATAGGTACTTATCACGCTGGCTTAACGGTCCAAAATAAGTCTTGTGACCTCCGACGTTAAAATTCGATTATGTGCCAATGCCGCCCAATATTTCAATGTCTTGAGAATCTTTGTGACTTCATCCCTTCAGCGATATCTCAGACGAGCCACAGGGTGATAAACTCTATTAACCACTCGATACCCTCCGATTATCTCCAACTGGCCAAACCAGCGTAGTCTAGATGATCGGATATATCCTATAATGTTCAGCTCGGCTCTCAGTTTTTCAATCTCCTGAGCCGCTAACACCCATCTTCTTCTTGAATTTATTTCAGAAGCTTTTAGGATATCTTCAGCTCCACCACTTTTTTTCCAAGTTTCACATCCTTGCATACTTGTATTTATTATTGTGACTGCCTCGGTGGCGTAGTGGTTAGCGCCCAATCTCTCTTCGGGCGTGTTACAGTCGTGACCCATCGGAATATGAGGGTAAGGGAATAGAGAGATTCGAATGTATTTGCGCACACACTTGAACACTATAATATATCCTGCGTCCGTGGCTGATTGATAAGATTGGCCTCCGTAGCCTTAATCGATTGGAGGATATTATTATTATTGTGTTTTGAAATATTTTTGCGAAACACAATGACTCCGTGACGTGCATAGCAATAGATACGTACTATTGTAGTATTGTAATAATGAAAGTGATACAGTTAATTTGACGTAGAAAGTGGTTATGAAAAATAAAAATGCTTTTTTTTTAATACAGTTATATATCCATGCATCGTTCTTATGTACTATACCTACAGTATCCAAATACAACGTTGTTTGCTCCTGATACTATTTGAACAGTTACGATTTCTGACATCGTTTGAATGCAAACACAACCCCCACAACCCACTTCGAGTTTGATGGTGTACTAAAACGAACCAAATATAAAACGCGAGACAACAACCGAATTGCCTGCGTAAATGTCGGAGAGACGAAAAATCTTACATTTTACAAAATAAATTTAAGCTACGAGTATTCTAATGCAAAGTCAGAAGCCGAATTAATTCACTGGCATTAGTACCGCCCCGACGCACTTAAAGTAAGCACTCCTCTCTCGTAATTCAGATATGTGAGTAAACTCGAGTACACACACTAACGACCCCTCACCCGACTCGTTGTCCAATTTACATAGGGGTGTACACTACGGTGTACCAGCCTCACGGTTAAAATGAAACGTACTCGTAACAATAGCACAATGCAACTTTAAAGTCGCCATTGTGAGCTCAACTTTATAAATATAAGTCTCATTAGGCCGCGATGCCACATCTTCCACATAAATAACAAGGCTGGCTAACGAGATATCTCTGTTTCTTTCACGCGGGGCTTTGAGAAAGAGACGGACGGCTCCGGCTTGAAATGTTTCGGACCGAAAATGGGACGAGAGATTATTTCGTCATAATAGGATTATCCAACTATTAGACCTGAGTATATTATATAGCATGTTCTCTGACTTTCAAAGCGATTCGTATTTTCCTTTTCTTGTTTTAAATAAGTCTAGACTAGTTATTCTGGTAACTGAGAGGTAAGTAATTATATTGTAAATGGACAGGCCCTTTGAAATGCTCTATTTGAAGTAAAGGAACCTTTTTATGTGATTCTCTAATTGAGAGATCTGTCTGATGTAATATTTAAATACGAAGTTGATATTGGATATTATAGTAAGATTTGGACGGAGATACCAAATTAGATTGTCGCTACGTAACTGATTTCGCAGTAAAATGAAATTTCGGATGCTTTGCGATGTGACAATCTGTATATAATTAAAAACAATCGCCTTGACTGAATAGATTGGTTTATCTGTGCGAATATTTAAAACCACAGAAAAAAACAACATTTTTTCACTCTCGGTATCACATCTAAAAAGACCGCTTTTCTTGTAGAGGAATTAAGGGAGGCAATAAATGAACTTCGGTCTTCTAAACCTTCTATTTTATTAACTTATAATATTTAACACATGAGTCTCAGTCTCATGATCATAATTAACCGGAGTGCTACCACGGCAGAAAAGCGGCGTGAAGCAGCACTGTTCTGTAATTCGCTGCGTGAGTGAGGCTACCGGAGGCCCAATCCGGGGCAAAGGGGGGCTTAAATGTTGGCAGCGCACTTGTGACTCCATTGGTGTCGTGGGTGTATGGTCACCCGGCGGCGGCAATCGCTTACCATCAGGCGTCCGTCTGCTCATCTGCCACGTATCAAATAAAAAAAAACAAATATTTGCCAACTTTTTAAAATGTATTCCATAATTCCCAAGTATTTGTATGTTTTATTTTTTAGAAGGTAGACATTAGCCAAATTGACGTATGTTATCGCCAGATATAATTCAATAGTTAATATGTCTACATTCAATAGATACTCGCAACCTCTAATTATACCCATAGAATATCGTCTTTGTAAGTGGAATAATTTAGAAGCTACATTCTATTCATTAAAGCTCTGGTTACATGTCTATCTCAGGCTATGAAACCACTGCAATTATAATAAATTATTCTTGAAAGCTCTGTTTGGTTCAAGTATTTACTAGGTTTATCGACAAAGTGAGATTTGATGTAAGTTTAATTAATACTTTATTAAACACAGTTTAATGGTCTTCATTTAAAATTCAATAAGCTGGATATTTTTAAAAAGTCAAATTTAATGAATTGGAATTAAATTTATTGAAATTTAATTAAATACTGAATGAGGGTTTTGATTAAGGTGACGGGTAGGGCACACGCTTCGCGCTGGTTTTCTGTGAGGCTGTGGTATCACCATTCATGCGTGGCTCTCCCACGGACAAAACATGGTCTAAGCATGTACCCTGGGCTCCGAAGCTATAGCTTTGGACGCAACCGGGAATCTCACGCTGTGATGAAAATGAGGTAGGTATTTGCGGTCTCTGCACTGTTTCTAGTTTCCACATTACAAGGGAAATGGGCACAGTTATAATTATGTAACTTTAGTGTGTGTGCTAAAAATGAAACACCTAATTTCAAAAGTTCATTATCAAATTGAATGCAAGCATACGAAAGGTGTAATAGCGGTTACATTACCCCACTTGGAACTAATACAGCTTCTAACGAGGTTTCTAATGGTTTATCCACTACAGTACTCGACATTAGCCGGCGAGTTTCAAAGCTTTGTCCGTGCGGTGTCTTTGTGCGATACGTTTTGAAAACGCGGTAGCATTGGAAGAGAACTGCATCGTGTTTTTTTTTCATCTTTTATTTTTCAGTTTATGTTGGAAAAACTTTGATTCTGTTAGTAGTGTTACTACAATGAAACAGTTTTAATGCTTGAGCGTAAGATTTTTTAGTTTTTATTTACTGTTACTGAATCCTAAAGTTGAATGGATAAATCTGATCCTTCTATCTTAACGTGTAATTCCCGATTGTGTCCAAAGCTGTTGCTGCGTATTCTGGGGTACGCTTAGACAATGATTCAGCATTTGGGGAGTCTGGTAATTACAATGTAGCCAGCAGTCTGACCTTCGCAACCCTTTAGCATGGAAACCCGACCATCTGAAACATGATCACAGGTTTCAGTAACTATCCGAAACATGCAGGTCGCAATGTTTTTCTTTTCCGCCGAGCTAATGGTAGAAATACGCGCATAAGTTTGACAAATCTAAAAGTGAAAGCTAGTATTAAAACTCATATGGATGGCGAGTTCTTATCTATGGAGTTATTTCGCTCCGATATCGCTCGTTTGCCTAATTAATTTGCAATAAAAAAAAGAAAATTATTAAGTTTTTTGGTGTAAAATGTCATTTAATTTGCCTTGCATATACTCATACATAGAGTGTATCCGCTGATTGAATTCTCCTTCAAAATTTTATTACAATGGCACTTTCATAAATCTTCACAATTTTACGTTCCCGAGACAGTAAAGTTTTGATTGAATTCAAAGCCATAAATTTGGTTACTGAACATCGTCATGTTCATCGTGCATTAAGTCTTTAGAAATACCCTGGGGGCAACATATGATTTATTTCTGTACAAACTCTCAATTTGATTATAAAACCTTGAATATTAAAAAAAATAGTAAAACTAAAGGACACGAAATCGAAAACATGCAAAAAAAAGTACATAAGCGTGAAAAAAATATGTAAAGAAAAAGTTCGTTACAGAATCTAAACATTAACCTAAGTAGATTACTTGACAAACTTCGAACTGAATAAGGCACTCAACTTAAATTTTTCAGTATTAAAGCTGATGTAAAATACTAAGAATGGTTGCTCATATTAAATAAGTATTTACAAAGTACCTTTAGGTAGCTACAATTATGTGATCCTTTAAAAAAAGTTGTAGTAAGTTTAACAATATACTATAGACAAAGATGTTTACACACAATATATATAATTCTCACAACATCTCATAGGTTGACCTGATTCCGTACTAAGTAGCCTAAGCACTTGTGTTACAGATATCAGATAACAGAGGAACACAAATATATACTTAAATACATATATTACACCCAGACAATGAACGAAACACAAGTGTTCATCGCACGAATGTTTGTCCAGGGTGGGGATTGAACCCACGACCTTAGGCGTAAGAGGCAAGGTCACTACCAATTGCGTCATCCGGTCAGTCATATACCTACTTAATTGCTTAAATAATATCTCTTCCTTTATGACTTTGCACTTAATGACATAGGTGACAGACGAGCAGACGGATCACCTGGTGGTAAGCGATTGCCGTCGCCGATGAACACCCGCAACACCAGTGGAGTCACAAGTGCGCTGCCTTTGAACTCTCCTTTCCCCCGGATTGGGCCTCCTGTACCCTCACTCACGAAGCAAAGCACAGCTCAGTGCTGCTTCACGCCAGTATTCTGTGAGGCCGTGGTATCAATTCGGTCCGGCTTATTCATGCCTGATGCATCATATAAATAAAACATCAAAATAGGTTAATGTTTTTGATTATAAGTTTTCTTATTATTATTAAGTTTTCTTTTGTATTTCTCTTAAAAGTTAATCTATATTATTTTAGAAAAATAAATATCTCAAAACCTTAAACCTTATTATAATAACGCCTAGATTTCGTTGTATGATGTTCATTTTCTTTCGCAACAATTTCCAACCCCTAAGCTAAACCAAACACTGTTCTCACTCTAAAAGAAAAGAAAAAAGGAAAAGAGATTTTATAAAGATGCAGCATTTTTTATCATGGGCCGGTTTTTGAAATAAAGATAAGATGCCCGAGCCATTTTGCCGCAGGGCAGGCTCCTAACCGCGCTGCAATGTGCTTACAGACTAGGGTGAGCAAGTGCCGCTATTTACATAACTGGCAAGCCACTGGTATACAAAATAAATAAATTCGAACAACATCTCATATCTTGACCTGATTCTGTTCTAAACTTCTCACTTATGAATGTGGGAGAGTCACGCTTAGGCATGAACGGGCCGGCTCGACCGGAGTGATACCACTGCCTCACAGAAGACCGGCGTAAAGCAGCGCCTGCGCTGTGTTTCGCTGTGTGAGTGAGGTTACCGGAGGCCCAATGAGGGAGAAGGGGAAAAGGCTGGCAGTGCACTTGTGACTCCACTGGTGTTGCGGGTGTCCATGGGCGGCGGAATTGCTTACCATCAGGTGATCTGTCTGCTCGTCTGTCACCTCTCATATAAAAAAAAAACTTTTGTTACGGATTTCCGACAATAGATAAATTAACAATACTTGAATAGGTACATATTTAGAGCGATCGTAGCTCAATGGATACGAACTCGCCTTCCACGCAGGTGGTCGAGGTTCGAATCCGAGCATGCACTAATGGTTTTTTCAAAATCTATGTGCGTATTTCTACCATTACCATCGGCTCGGCGGTGAGGAAAAACATCGTGAGGAAACCTGCACGTTTCGGAAAAAGTTTCTGAAACGTGTAACCATGATTCAGTTGGTCTGGTTCCCCTGCTAAAGGGTTGCGAAGGTCAGACGGCAGTCGCTTCATTGTAATAATTACCAGAACCCCCCCAATCCTGAATCATGGTCTAAGCGTATCCTGGGCTCCAAAGCGACAGCTTTGGATGCAACCGGGAATTGAACGCTAAGATGAAGAAGAAGACTTGAATAGGTACATAATATTATAATCAGACACAGAGCAAACACTAATGTTCATGACATGAACGTTTCTCCTGAGAGAGAATCGAACATATGAACTTCGGCGAATGACAAACATTTGTTATATTTGATTGAAAATCGTAATAGGTACTTCAACAACGCCCTGTTGGCCTAGTGGTTTAAGTACCGGGCCGTGATCTCGGGGTCCTGTGTTCGATTCCCAGGTCGAGCAAAAATCATTTTTCGAATTTTTCGAGCATAGGTTTGTGATCACCAATCCGCATTTGGCAAGCGTGGTGATTAAGCCTAATCCCATCATAGAAGCGATGACTTGAGTTCTATGATGGAGGCCTTTGCCCTGCAGTGGGACAGTTCATAGCCTGATACTACTACTAGTTACTACAACAACAGCGTTTCTTATAAATAGCAATACGACTTTGTACGTTGAAGGTGTTGCATTTGTTATAAAAATAAATATAAGTCAAAACGTACTATATTTTGAAAAGATCTTGATTTTTAGTTTACTTTTGACTTTCAGCTCTGCTTTGTTAGGTTTGATATTATACTAACCATATCAGGAAATGTAAAAGAACAAATATATTTCATTGACCGGATGGCGCAATTGGTAGTGACCCTGCCTCTTACGCCAAAGGTCGTGGGTTCGATCCCCACCCTGGACAAACTATTCTTGCGGTGAACACTTGTGTTTGTTCAGTGTCTGGGTGTAATATATGTATTTAAGTATATATTTGTGTTCCTCTATTGTCTGATATCTGTAACACAAGTGCTTAAGCTACTTAGTACGGAATCAGGTCAACGTATGAGATGTTGTGAGAATTATATTATTACATTCCATTTGACTGAGCGAATCATCAGCGGTTCCGGAATTTGGTATCTACATTTTCGCATCGCTCAATACGGGGTAACCCGTAAAACACGGGAGATCTGGTCACCCTATTACAAAGTATACCTTATATCAGCTGGCCCGTGTGGCCTACTTAACCGGCCTTTGGGCTGTATGTGTCATAATTATTTGGCTGACCTCAAATGTAATATTGTTTAGGGTTTGTTTTTAGGGTTGCGTAGGTACTTCAGGGCAAATTGGAACCATGATTAAATCACTTTGTTGGCCATCATTATATCAAAAACTTTTATTTCGAAAATGCGTGAAGCTGTCGAGTTGAAATTTAAACCGCACACTCGGGTTTACAGTTATTTGATGTTTTGGAATAAATCAAAGAGTTTACGTAAAAAAGTAAAAGCCATCAATTCAGCATAAAACGTATATTTCCACACTTTCTATAGAACCAAAATCTATTGTCTATGAAATATGGCAAGTGACATTGTTATAAACTTTTAAAACTTCTGAAACTAGACATTTGTAATTAAATCGTCGGTGGTCGAATTTTTATTTTATGTGACAGGTGACAGACGAGCCGACGGATCGCCTGATAGTAAGCGATTGCCGCCGCCCATAGACAACAACGACACCAGTGGAGTCACAAGTGCGCTGCCAACCTTTAAAACTTTAATAGGGAATGCTCTGATGAGTTATTTCAACTTATCCCATCCTCCTCTTTCCACTTCCGAACAACACGTGCTGGACAGCGTTGCCATCCGCATACCATCCAGTCAATGGCGGCGCGCACCAAAAGGTTTGGCTCCTCGTTCCTGCCCCGAGCCATCAAGACATGGAGTGCCCTCCCAACTCATGTTTTTCCTTCTTCATACAATCCGGGGTCTTTTAGGCGGGGCGTGAAGCGGCATCTTAGCAGGCCATCAGGGTGAGGATGGCCGACTCAATGGGTATTTTGTTAGTTATTTTGTGCCTTTCAGCCTCATATTTGGATTTCGCGGCCGTTTACCATTTTTTTAAAGAAAGGCCAATCAGGATGACCTGATTGGCTTTCTTTAAAAAAAACCCGTTTCCCCTTTATTGGGCCTCTGGCACCCTCACTCACGCAGCGAAACACAGCACAGCATCAATTCAGCATAAAACGTATATTTCTACACTTTCAATGGAACCAAAATCTTCTGGCTATTAAATATGGCAAGTGACATTAGTTTTATACAACACATGGAGGAAAACTCCTACAATTAGACATTTGTAATTAAATCTTAAAATAAGGCCTTTGTTTTTATAGGTGGTCGAAATATCTATATAAAGCTATAAGAAGAAATGAGGCATCATTTTGAAAGGGCTTGATACACATTGCCGGCTTTTAGTGATAAGACTGCGACGATTCATCTGGTATGCCTGATATCTATATATCTATTAAGTTTACTTTTCCATATGCACAATGCTGATTCACCCAGTGTAAAACAGTCTTTAACATAAAATCTCTTGGGAATGTTCGTAAATACAAAATATAATAATATCCTCCTCCAACCGATTACGGCTACAGCGGCCAATCTTTTAGGATATATTATAGTGTTCAAGTGTGTGCTAAAACACAAGTGCACTCTCTATTCCCTTAACCTCATAATACGATGGGAGTGTGACACGACCGAAAAGGAACCGGGCGCAAGACCAACGGCTTATCGTGCTTTCCGAGACACGGAGGTACAAGACCGCCAACTTTCAGACTCCGGGCTAACACTATGAATTTCATACTGAAAACCGGGTATCGAACCCGGGACCTCTAGCGCAGCCGTTGCTTTTTAAGTGCGACCCACTAACCTCTGCGCCATAGAGGCAGTCTAATACAAAATATACACTACAAACTGAAAGCTCAGCAACGAACTCCCAAAAAGAAGATGTGACCTCAGGGCTTATAACGAAACGGAATTTCCAACCAAATATTTATCTCCGTTCCCTAAAGGGAAAGCTGTGTATCTCTCTTGTTTGGATGCGACAGGTATATCAGCCTTTTTGGGCTCTCTTTTCCAAAAAAAAATCGATGCAGTTTCAATTTGAAACTGCGGATTCGAACTGTTAATAGTAAAGTGAACTATTTATCTTATTTTATTTATGCTACTGGAATGGGATTAGTTTTTTACTTCTCCGTAAATGGTGCTTTTCACTCGGCAATTTTAGGATTAAAATGCCGAGAGAGCGTTTTATTCAAGAGTGAGGACGTTAAAAAGTTCAGTACTTTTGTGCGGACTTCAAATTGTCAGCTATTGTATATTGAGAAATAAATTGAATTAGTTTCTCAGCAACAAAGTCTGTAGATAATTTTCTTTTTCATTCAATCTATGAAGTAATTTTTAATTTCAGTTTTAGTTATAGGTACAATAAAATAAAATTAATACATTTCTTGCTTTCAAATTAACAACCATCACTCTAGAAAACCTATGAAATTGATGTTTTTTTTTCTAGACACGATAAAATGTATAACTCCTTAAATAAGCAAAAAGTCAACATATTATAATTTTATTTTGATTTAGACTACACTACATGCGGTTTGCATGTAGTGTAGTCTTAAATCAAAATAAAACTAACATTAAATAGAGATATGATATTATTTATAAGCCGTGTGGTCCCCGGCAGAGTAGAATAGGCCACCCTCACTCGTACCGAGGTGTCGTAAAAGGCGACTAAGGTAAAGCTGCTGGCATTATCATCAGCGCCCAGAGAAGGAAAACTCTGCATTTCAAAACCCTCGCCAACCCGTCTGCCAAGCGTGGTGAGTATGGCAATTACCCCTCATGTGATTGAGGAAGGCCCGTGCCCCAGCAGTGGGGACTTAAATGGAATGATGATGATGATATTATTTTATTAGTGATGCAAAAAAAACTTGCAATTTACTCTTTTTACACTTGGCTGAATTGACGGTTTTATCAATCAATCAATAAAAAAAAACACAGCAATTAATCTTACTTTACAAATTAAAAAAAAATTAAGATGGATGGGGGCGGCACAGGAGCGATCTTTTTGCTGAAAGTTGGGGGAGGCCTATGTCCAGCAGTAGACGTCTGTTGGCTGAAACTATGATGATAATAATGAATAAAGAGGCACTCTTTATTCATAATTATCATCATAGTATACTCATGAACACTAAAATTAGTATTTCATACTTGGATAACCGTTGAGATCATCATCATCATCATCAGCCCATTTAAGTCCCCACTGCTGGGGCACGGACCTCCCTCAATCACATGAGGGGTAATTGCCATACTCACCACGCTTGGCCGATGGGTTGGCGATGGTTTTGATATAAATGCAGAGTTTTCCTTCTCTGGGTGCTGATGATCATGCCAGCAGCTTTACCTTAGTCGCCTTTTACGACACCTCGGTAAGAGTGAGGGTGGTTCTCCGTAGTCTATTGCCTGAAATGACGTGTATATCACATACAAATCATCTCGAATAAAAATCACATACAAATCGCGAACTAAGGATAGTCCCGGAATAAAACTCGCGCCAGCCCATTTCAACATTGCATGTTGGAACGGGATGACGTGAACTTTAGTACGGTAATAACTTTAAAACGCGATTCGTAATAAGAGGGTTATAGTTCAGCACAAATGTTAACATTAAAAAATCAATTGGGTGTTTTCATCGCAACACAGTTTATTTTTACCCGACTACGGCGAAGCAAAAAGGAAGGTTATGATTTTGACCTGTATGTATGTATGTTCATCTGTTCCCTCATAACTTCTAAACTAGTTATCATATTGGAACAAATGAGATGTCGTTAGAAGCGTCTTGATTGTCTTCTGGTCATAGGTTACATTACGTCACGTTTAATTGACTACAGCGCCCTCTAGGGGACTTAGAGTAAGAAACAAAAAAAAAATTGATTGGCGGTACCGGGGTATCAAATGAAAAAACTTTTATATCACATTTCAAATATGTAATTTTGTTTACATAACTAAAAATGTGTGAAATAAAGATAAAGTTTAAAAACTAAAACCCGACTACCATAAAAACACGCTCTAATAAAAAGAACTGAACAAGAAAACTGTCTCTGCTGAAATTATTATGCCGTGTTGCCGTGGTCGTATGCCACCTATTGTAGCAAAACAGATTCATTATAATAATAAAATAAAATCAATGTGGCATACGACCACGGAAATACGGCATACTAATTTCAGCAGAGACAGTTTTCTTGTTTCGTATTTTTTAGAGCGTGTTTTTTTGGTAGTCGGGTTTTAGTTTTTAAACTTTATTTTTAAATTTCGCAGACCACAATTGTTTTTATGTACTCTGTGACATTTGAAACTGAATAAACTGTTTTGTATTTATTTTAATATTGTTATTTATTTCTTTGTTGTAGATAAACATGCAAGTATCGTGGGTGAGACATAGAGACATCCACCTTCTGACCGTTGGTCGGTATACATACACGAGCGATCAGCGGTTCCGAGCAATACATCTGCCACATTCAGAGGACTGGACTTTACAGGTAAGCATCACACTTATCACTATACTACGTAAATACCTTTTTCTTTTTTTAAGTGATAGGTGGCAGACAGGCAGACGAATAGTAAGCGATTGCCGCCAGCCCTTCGACACCAGTGGAATCACAAGTGCGCTGCCCTTAAGGTGATGGGTAGGGCACACTAGCGATGCCAATCGTTTTTAATTTAAAAATACTAAACCGGATCTATTTTAAACAATTTCGGGGTTACAACCTCTCGGTAATCACTTATCATCGTCATCGTCAGCCCATTTAAGTCCCCACTGCTGAGGCACGCGCCTCCCTCAATCACATGAGGGGTAATTTCCTTACTCACCACCCTTGGCAGACGGGTTGGCGAGGGTTTTGATATAAATGCAGAGTTTTCCTTCTCTGGAAGCTGATGATGATGCCAGCAGCTTTACCTTTGTCGCCTTTTATGTCACCTCGGTAAGAGTGAGGGTGGTCTATTCTACTCTGCCGGGGACAAACACTTATACTATTTATTACATAACCATGAACAAATATTGGGCCCGTTTTTGTACGCGAAAAATTGTTCACGCTAAAAATTTTAATATAAATAGCAAAAATATAAAACCATTATTTTATAGGAACTACAACTGTCTGTTACTCATTATTAAAGCGTATCATAACGTGTCTCAATTAGCTGATTACCTTATCTGATATTGTTTGAAACTCTTATTTCAAATTCGGTTACGGTTTCGGATATTGTTTTATATCGCATATCCGATAGTTTCAGTTATGGTTACAGAGCTGCCTAACATCGCTGATCCTAAGTTTAAGCTAGGTAATCTCTATTCTGCGTAGTACAAATAATTTCATCTTCTTCTCTGTCGTACTCTCGGAAGTACGTCACGCACGTCATAATCACGGCCACTCCGTTGTGGTCGTGAATTGTATGTGTGATGGGTAGCGGTTTTGGCGAGACTTCTCCATCTTTCTCTCGTCTGTCCACCTTGTAGGTAGTCTGCCTCAGGATCGTTGACCCTCCACTCTTTCCTGTACCATTAAAAGTTCCAAAGAGCTCTCGTTTCGAATGATATGTCCAAACATGGTGAGTATTTGCACTTACACAATCGACGTCTTTGTTTGATCCAAAGCTCCTTGCAAATAATTTAACGAGATTTGATTAAGCATATCATAACAAGCTCGCTGAAACAAAGATATTATCGTAGAGCTTCTGGCAAATATTTCAGCTCCATCTTCAAAGTTGGATGGACTAATTGTTCAAATGAAAGTCAATGACATGCTAAATGTATTGTGCTTAGAAGAGATGTACCCTTGTGCTCTGTGATATTGTAAGGAGTGGGCGCTCCAGAGCTCCAGAGCGATAATGTAATTTACCAGGGCGGAGGAAAATATTATAACGTTGTTTTAGACGAACAGTTTCTATTAAACTAATCAAATTGGTCATATTGAGAGTGACTGTACTTACTACTCTAGTGTACGAAAAAAAAAGTTACTCGTTTGTTTCGGCTACTTATTTAATAGAAACTGACCCAAATGTAAATTTAAGACATTTTAGAAACAGAAAAAAATATTTTTCTTAATTTTTAACTGTCCCCGTTGCTGCAGTGAGACCCGTATTTCTCCAAGTCAACAGGCGCTTGATCTTATTTTGCGTCTCACAAAGATGGATTAAAAATCGATTTAAGAGTCGCGACTGCTAAAACTTTAGTTGGAATAATAATCGATGACAAATTTCATGTCATCAAAAAGAAAAAAATAAGTTTAGTTTTCTCAAATCTTACTTTATATCAACCTTTAGCACAGTTGATACTAGTTTTTGCATCACTGAGACAGTTAGATTCATCATCAGCCCATCCAAGTCCTCACTGCTGGGGCACGGGCCTCCCTCAATCATGTATAATAATAATTGCCATACTCACGACGCTTGGCAGACAGGTTGGCGAGGGTTTTGATATAAATGCAGAGTTTTCATTCTCTGGGTGCTGATGATCATGCCAGCAGCTTTACCTTAGTCGCCTTTTACGACACCTCGGTAAGAGTGAGAGTGGCCTATTCTACTCTGACGGGGACCACACGGCGGCGAACGGTTAGTACTTGTATATAGATATCGTCAAAGCTGAAATGGCGCTCCCCAACTCAACATTTATGCACACAAAAAAATTTGACTTTTACAAAGGAGCCCGGATCGTTCGATTTCAAAAGTACCGTCATGTCTACAGAAACATCTTTGAAGCCAAGTAATTAAGCAGTGGGCCGCGTCATTTCAGCTTAGCAATCTCTACATAATAACCGCCATAATAACAAAGGCTAGAATGCCAAATTCACCTATTTCAATATAGTATCGTGATAATTCTAAGTTATCGAAAAATTGCATGCAAGGTTGCATTCTTTATGTACGAGTCGAATCACAAATTGGTACGAAAAAGTTTCAGTTAAATAAACTAAAAACTGAACACGCGAGCTCTGCACGATGTGTGGGGTTGGAAATGACGTTTTCTTTTACAGTTATTGCCGCAGTAAACTGTTCATTGGCATTCTAAATATACACTTACAACTTTTGCTATTGCATAATGTTGTAATTCAAGTGAGAATCGACTGAAGAAAATTTACAGGTTCGTATACTTTCATGTGTTGCTGTACGTACATTATATTCAAAGATTATTAAAAGAAATATGCACCGTTTAGGCGCCTTTAAAATCTTGTAACAAATAGTGTGGCAATACTGGATTCTCGAACTGGACTCGGTTGATCAACTTATAAACTGGTGATTTATTTTTAAGCCGTTCCGTAAAAAACGAGAATATACCTGTCGCGTCCAAACAAAGAAGACACACACCGCGTGTGAAAGAGAGGGAAATATGCTTCAAATTAGGCCTTCTGGCTTCAAAATTACGTTAGCGTAAAATTATTTGGATCACTAAATGGATGTGGCAGTATTTGTGCTAATGAGCCGCCTAGAAGTTCAAAT
Source organism: Marasmia exigua (assembly GCA_019059595.1). Taxonomy (NCBI): domain Eukaryota; kingdom Metazoa; phylum Arthropoda; class Insecta; order Lepidoptera; family Crambidae; genus Marasmia; species Marasmia exigua. The sequence continues at coordinate 15,570,883 of CM032465.1, read as the reverse complement.
GTATTTGATGTAAGTACATTACTTTTATGAAATATTTAAATGCATCTTGATTAAAAATCTATTTCATTGTACCTACTTAGATATAAAAATATTGAGCGAATGAAAAAGATTATTAATCAGATCGGCTGAAGAATGAGTCTATAATGAATCAATATAATTGGCCTATAAATGATATTATTGCCAGAAATAACTCCAGTAAAGCCCAACCCTTAGTGCTTATTCGAACCTGAGCCAATAAATCTTTGAGATAAACCGTTAACATTTCACCTCTAGTTGAATTATAGCGGCCAAACCAAAAACTACACAATACATTGTTTGTATATATTATATACATTTTTGTATATTTACTTTATAAAAAAACTAACAATAAAGTTTTTACTCATATGAAACTCGATATTATGTAGAAGATACTTTTCAGCTAGAAGTACCCTTCTGAAAAATTTAATGAAAATATTTTTTCCTATGCTCATCAGACTGGAAAATTGACCCTCAGTGCATTAATGTACATCTCTTTATGAACGCAGGCTATTGTTTGGGCACTAAGAGGTGAAAAAACGTGATTATAAAATGTATGACTTTTTTTTATGATATAGGTGGTAGACGAGCCGACGGATCACCTGATGGTAAGCGATTACCGCCGCCCATGGACACCTACAACACCAGTGGTGTCACACGCTGCTTACCTTTTAACCCCCCTTCCACTGAATTGGGACTATGATTTACTTGTAATGGACAACATTTCAAAATTGCTAAGCTCTGAAACAAAAAATACCAATTCTTTGTTTACTTTTCCGCTGCTCGAATATATATTTATTATTTTTTTATATTGCTTATTTACTGAGAAAAAAATTAAAAACTAAAAAACGTAAGATGACGTCATCGGACGGCAGAATGTAAAAGATTTCTTTGCTTAGCACATTATAGTTTTAAATTTACGAAATGCCAAACCCATGACATGTAACTGTCAAAAAAAATGACAACTTGTCAACGTTGAATGTATGAATGACGTTGACAATGTTGACACTAGTATTATTTACCTTTGACAGTAGTACCTTTTTTTTTATTAAAACAATGATAAGCAAAGGAATATCGCTGTATTCAGCCGTCCGATGACGTCATTTGGCGCTTACGTCTATTCAGAATATAAAGAATTTCAATAATTATTTTATGCATGAAAATGGCCAAATTTTGTTAAAAGAAAAAATATGGGTCTGTTCATTTTATGTCTATTTTCATATAAAAAAACAATATGGACATGTTAAAAATATGAAATGTTGTCCATTATCTGTGTAATGCTGTAACCTTCTCCGTTGAAGGACTTTGGAGGGTAGTTTGAAGGAATCCAAATTATACATATGAAGCTTTTATTCCTAATTGACAAATTGAAATAAAGCTTATACTTGTATTGATTACCTTTTCTAAATAATAGGTGGCAAGAGCAGACGTTTCACCTGATGGTCAGCTATTTCCAAACGTCTGATCTTATGCCGCCCATGTCTGATTCAAGCGATTCAAGTGGAGTCGTAAGTGCCAATCTTAAAACTCCCAGTTTCGGAACCCTAACTCACTCTTTGAAACACAGCACAGGTTAAAGTTGTGAGGCCGTGGTATGACTTAGGTCAAGGCTGGCACTAAGAATTTCTAACCGAAAACTTAGTCGCTGTAGAGTGCATCTCGCTAACCAATACGCCACTGAGGCAGTCACCGTCAAGCCGTAGGTCCTGCGCCAATCTCTCGCCGGTCGTGTCACGCTGGTGTCCCATCGGATTATGAGCTTAAGGGAATACAGAGTGCACTTGTGTTTGCACACACACTTGAGCACTATATATATCATGCATACGTGGCTGATCGTTATGATTGGCCGCCGTAACCATAATCATCATCATCATCATCATCAGCCCATTTAAGTCCCCACCGCTGCGGCACGGGCCTCCCTCAATCACATGAGGGGTAATTGCCATACTCACCACGCTTGGCAGACGGGTTGGCGAGGGTTTTGATATAAATGCAGAGTTTTCCTTCTCTGGGTGCTGATGATCATGCTAGCAGCTTTACCTTAGTCGCCTTTTACGACACCTCGGTAAGAATGAGGGTGGCCTATTCTACTCTGCCGGGGACCACACGGCCATCTGGTAGCCGTAATCGGTTGGAGGATATTATTATTATTTATTTTTAAAGGATCCAAATATTTTTAGGCGTGTCTAACGAGGCTGGCTGCGCACTGGTAACTCCTTTGATTTTGCAGGTATCCATGGGTGGCTCGCTTCATCACCATCAGGTGTTCCGTCTGTTCCTCTGCCCCATAAAAAAAGAAAAAAGCAAGGGGTTATATCTTTCAATTTAATGCGAAAATATATCATGTCTCAAGCCGTGCTAATTTCCTATCTGTCCAAGGATTGCGTGACCAAAACGTACCGTTTAATATAAAAGAGGGAGTTAGCTTTAGAACAACATAACGCTTACAATCTGTTCTTATTGTTTCAGATAAAATATCCTCAGCACAGGGACTCGGGGATATACGAGTGTCAAATATCAACCACTCCACATATGAGTCACTTCATACATTTGAACGTTGTTGGTAAGTATTTTATAAATTTTTAATATACTTTTTTTATGCTAGAGGTGGATAAACGAGCAAGCGAGTCACCTGAAAGTAACCAACGCCACCCATGAACATCCGCGAAATCAAATAGATCGCTTGTGTTGCCAAGAAAGAAAAAAAAGAGTACGCGCTCCTCTTAAAGGTCTCTAAGTCGTAGCCGTCCGGAGATACTCCTGCAGCTAAACCATTCTACAGAACTGAGGTACATGGTAGAAATTTCCGCGAGAAACGCACAGTATTAGACCGCCATCCATGGAATGACAATTGCTTGCGAGTGGTTTGAAGTAAGAATTCAGCTGCAGGGAGTAGATCAAACAATTCGTCAGAGCACTTCTCATGATAGATGCGGTATAAAATGCTGAGGGAAGCTATGTCCCGTCGCAGTGCTAGAGGATCAAGTTCTACAGTTCTGTGGACGGCATGACTATCGGATAACCATCAGTGACCTTTGTGATCTCGCAGATGTTTATAGGGGTTGGTGATTACTTACCATCAGGTGACCCGCTTGCTCACTTGTGGTGACAAGTGAGCAAGCGGGTCTACCATAATAAACATCAGCTTCCGACACCTAATAATAGCGGTTAGCGACTGATAACATTATATACACTAGCGACCTGCCCCGGCTTCGCACGTGTACAATATTAGGCAGTATCGACAGCTCATGTCGAATCAAGCACTTACAAATTTCGTCGACTTAGTAACGAACGCGTTCAGTAGTCTAATTAGAAAAATAGCCATATAGATTGTGGAAGATGTGGGTTCGATTCCGGTCTGAACACGAGATCTTTTTTTTTGGTGCGTTATTTACTGTTAGGTAAGTAATATATACTTATAATTATTGTATACTTATAAACCTTCCTCTTGGATTACATCATCTGTTTAAAAACTTCATTAAAATCCGTTGCGTAGTTTTAAAGATCTATGCAAACATAGGGACTTTAGTTTTATAATATATAGTGATAATAAATCTTCACTATGATTATGTATCTAAATTCCCAGTTAAAATATGCACAATAACTGCATATGTATTGTCCAAGTTGCTGGTACAAACGAATTAATATTTAAACGAAATAATATTCAATTCAAACGTAAAATTGACAAACGTTTCATATCCAAGAACCAGCAAATTATTGATAAGTCACGCTACAATTATTTCGAATTTAGGTGGCTAAAGCTGGTTGGGTAAAGGCCGCGTGGTCCCCGGCAGAGTAGGATAGGCCACTCCACTCTTACCGAGGTGTCGTAAAAGGCGACTAAGTTAAAGCTGCTGGCATGATCATCAGCACCCAGAGAAGGAAAACTCTGTATTTATATCAAAACCCTCGCCAACCCGTCTGCCAAGCGTGGTGAGTATGGCAATTACCCCTCATGTAATTGAGGGAGACCCGTGCCCCAGCAGTGGGCTGACGATGATGACGATGAGGTGGCTAAAGCTACTATTACACATGCTTAAAGCATGCTAATTTTGGCAAGTGCTACTTAGTAGCATGTGTGGACGGACGTGCTGCGACGCATTGCTACACATATCCAAAAAAAAATATTATTCCTTCATTCAGGTATTAAAGACTTACTTTTTTTTAAGAACCTCATTATCGCCACAGTTAATAAAAAATACTGGCGCCGCTAGTTTCGTCGATGTAGCGCCTTAATGCCGCAGTGTTCCTCGCAGTAAACATAAAATCCGAGTGATGTTACATTCAGATGTTACCGTACAGTTACGGCGGAACAAGTGGTAGACAAACACGTCACAACGCAATCCCCAAACGTTTTGAGCAGCTTTATTTTTGATGCGCGTTAACGTTTCAACTTTTCATTTAACGTTTAATATCGAGCCTGTTTGTGTTTGGTGAGTTACGGCAACGATTGTGCTAGGGGTGTGACAAAAGTTTAATTTCACGAATCTCGTATAAAAAAAAACTACCTCCATAGGACGTAATATTCCAAACCACGTGGTTTGGATTTTTTTATGCATCTTATTGAACATTCTATTTCATTTAGATACTAAGTAAATCAGTAAGGCTTTGTAAATCTTTGTTAGCTACAACAGTGTTATAGAGCAGTTTTGACGTTGGAAACAAAAAAAAAACAGGAAATTTCGAAAAAAGAATAAAAACTGCTTTATAACACTGTTTTAGTTAACAGAAGTTTAACAAACAGAAAAAAAATAAGATCCTTAGTTTTATTCTATTTGAAAAAAAAACTTTCAAATCGAAAAAATAAAAATAAAATTGTAGATGTACGATGAATGGTATAAATAATAGAATGAATGAACTAAAGTATAAAGCACAAGCAAATTAAAAAAGCTTGTGAGTTGATCTCATCTCAGCGTATTATTCTCAGTTGCCTCCAAAGTCGTTCCTCCGGCTGCCATCTCATGTACAATTAAAGAACGAAAAGGTTCGTCAGTTTTCTAATTGATTCGTTTGATATGCTATGAGCACTTATTACCTTTCGTAAATTTGTTAGAGTAATACTGTTGTACAGAAAATTATGCTTAACTATTAGATCAAAAAGTTCAGATTTGCTTGTAGCAACATTGACTCCTTTTGATGTAAAGAAAATTTAAAGAAGTGTGGCAGATCTTTTTAAAACGGTATGTTGGTATAACTGATTCTTGCCGTGCAAGCGAAAATTTACCTTAAGGCGACGAACCTTTTTATTCCCTGCACCGTACCTTTGAGTTTTGAGTTACCGTTTTGAGTAAATCGACAAAGTTCAATCTTTAAATTCGATTTTTTAGAGATTATTTTTTTCGAGAGACAGATAGTCCTGACACGGCAGCAGCAGGAGCCCAGTGTACGCTCGGATCATTGGTAAAATAATATAAATGTTCAAAAGCTTCCCTATTTTACCTAAATTATTGTTACAATATTATTAATATCTGCATTACCTAATTGCTAAATGTAGATTAGTAAACATGAACCCAAATCGGGTAATCTGAACCATTCTGCTTGATTGCGAATGTAACTGGAGGTTTGAATCTGATAATTGGACTGCCACTAATTTGGTGCACGAGTTAGGAACATAATTGAATAATGAAATACAATGTATTGAATTAATCGTTTTGAAGGTATTGTATTTGAAAGTCTTTACTAGGAGCGATGGTAGTTTAGTCGTTCGAACGTGCCAACCATACGAGGGTCGTAGTTTGAATTCGAGCATACGCTTCTAGATTTTCAAATCTATGTGCATATTTCTACCATTAGCTCGGCGATGAGGGAAAATATAGTAAAAAAATCTGACCATTTCAGAAAGTTTTTGATATGTGTAATCATAATTTAGTTGGTCTGGTTCCCCTGTTAAGGTTGGCTAATTGAAATTACCAGACTCCCAAATCCTGAATCAATAGTTCAAGCGTACCTGGGACAAAGCGACAGCTTTGGACTGCAACCGGGAATTACACGCTAAGATGATGAAGAACAAATGTATTTGAAAGTCTTTAATCTTATATAACTATTGTCTTTGTAAATCAAAACACAATGAAGAAGTCTGCTCGTCTGTCACCTGTCAAATTTGTATGTAAAATAAGTTTTTGGTTAAGTAAAAAACAGACTTAAAAATTTCATCTCGTGTTCGGGCGGGACTCGAACCCACACCTACCACAATCCGGTTGAATGTTTTACCAATAAGACCACTGAACGCGTTAATAATCCGACGAAATTTGTAACACCCGCCAATTTAATTTAATTTAAAAGAAATTTGTTCCCGCCTGAACACAAGATGAAATTTTTAAGTGTGTTATTTACTTAAGAATAAATTGCAAAAGTTTGGTATAAAAATATCAACTATTGATTTAGCAGTCTCATCTTAACTGATGGTCAAATATTTGTAATAATATTTCCACTGTGTATTGTAAATATACCTTCAATATTGATGAGACTATCGACAGCTCTCGTCGAACCAAGCACTTACAAATTTTGTCGGCTTATTAACGCGTTCAGTGGTCTAATTGGTAGCATTCACCCGGATTGTGGAAGGTGTGGGTTTGAGTCCCACCTGAACATGTGATGAAATTTTAAGTTTGTTATTTACTTAAGAATGAATTGAAAAATATTATGTACTATTAAAAATATCAACTATAGTTTTTAATTTTTCTAATAACCTATCAAAATGTTTGATGTACCTAACTTTATTTATAGAACAAGTGTGTTTATGCTATTGCTGTCTTTAATAAAATTAAGTAAATATTTCATTTTTGTTTCCTATTGTTTTATAACTGATTTGTGTTTTTTATAAGTTATTTGGAATTGAAACCAATTTATCAATTTTTTTAAAATTATATTAATATTTTATCAGCTTAGGTTGTTAGAAGTTCTTTTATAAAAAAATAGCACATTTTTTGCTAGATGGAAACAAAACAATTATATTTAATTTTCAGTTTACAGAGTGGCGAGAAAATTATGTGGTGGAAAAAATAAACTCCGAAAACGAATAAATCAGTGCAACTCATAAAGTAAACTGTTATATTTAAATTCAAGAAGCAAAGTACGGTAAAAAAAATTAAAAATAAAAAGTTTTCCCAAATGACTTACAGAAAGATGCTACATAAAGATTATACGATATTATCCTCGTCTTCGCCCTATGCAGGTTAATTAATTATTTTCGTTAAAAACTTGAGGTAAACGTTCAACCCTAGTGCGTCACAAAAGTTCGTTAACTTGGCAATGTTTATGTTCGTCATGTTTGAGCAAGTCGGCTAATTAAGTGCGGCGTATTAGAAGCACGCACGCGAGTTATGAGGTCGAAAGAGAAATAGAAATTACCCCAAGAGCTGTAGCGATACCTACGGGAGAAATTCCTTTGGAAACGTGGAGGGTGGAGCGGTTTTCTAAAATTTTAAGACCGTTTAGAGTTGCTTTTACCCTTTTCTTATTGCGTTTATAAAACTTGACACAAATGTACAAAATAACATAGGTTTTTTTCAAGGGGTAAGAACGTGCGCCTTCCGAACGAGAGATCGTATGTTTGAATCCGAGGATTCCAACTTCATGTCGAGAAGTGCAGTAAAATGCTGGCAAAGTATTAAGATACTAATCTGACTAGGAATTCAAATGTTATTGAGTGGCGTTGATCACTATTAAATATATCACTATCAATAATAAAAAAACATCAGATAACCTGCTGATTCGTTTGTAAAAAAAGTATATTTGTCAGTCTGTCTATCTATTGTGTCCTGTAAAAGGATGAGCCTCAATCAGAAAAAATCTTACAATATAGAAAAAGTCCTTCCTAGATACTTGTATGTCGTACTACAAGAAACAAACTGTAATTTAATTTTAAATACTGATATGTTAAGATTCAACCGATCCTACATACAAACTGTAAGTTAAAGTTAAAATCAAAATCAAAAATATCTTTATTCAATTTAAGTCCACACAGAACATTTATGAATGTCAAATATTATGTAATCTACCGCTTCGGAATTTCACTTTCTACCGAGAAGAATCAGCAAGAAACTCAGTAGTTACTCTTTTCAAATAATATGGTAATTACAATGTTCATTCTTATACGAATTATGATTACAGTGACAGTATGATATACAATGCTTATAATCAATATCGTTTAGATAAATCGCCAAAGAAACATTTTGAAATGAATTATACATTAGAGGACAGGCGAAGAGATCAACATGTCCAGGAATCTTTATCATTCAAAGAATCATCTACTTTATAGTAGTCTTTCTGCATTAGGCAGTTTTTTACATGAAACTTAAACTTATGTACAGGTAAATCAATGATATTTTGAGGTAACTTATTAAACATTCTAATGCTCAATCTTACAAATGAGTTTCCAGTTTTATGAAGTCTTAGATTTGGGACAGCAAGCCTATGTTTATTTCGCGTGTTAGAGCTATGCAAATCTGATTTATGCGAGTAAAGGTGCAAGTTCTTGTGTACAAACATAATACAATGAAACATGTATTGAGATGATACGGTTAAAATATTAATTTCCTTGAATACTTCTCTGAGTGAGTCACGTGATCTAAGACCGTAGATGGCACGGGTGGCCCTCTTCTGCAAAATGAAGATGGCTTGTAAGTCAGCACCGGATCCCCACAGTAGTAGACCGTATGAAATCAGACTATGAAAATAGCTAAAATAAACCAGTCCCGATATCAGTCAGATTCCTAATCTTTCTAACTGCATATGCAGCTGAACTAAGTCTTCCTGCCAAGACAGCAATATGAGGGCTCCATTGCAATTTTGTTTCCAGAGTATTACCTAGAAAAACTGTGGAGTTTATGATTTCGATAGGTTAGTTATTCATGACAATATTCATCTTGACCTGCCTTACATTAGGCATTGTGAACTTAACACATTTAGTTTTCTTTGAATTAAGAACCAAGTTTTTATAAGTCAACCACTGTAGTACTCGAGAGAGTGTGTTATTTACTTCGTCAACATTTTTCTTTTGTCTATCAACTTTAAAAATCAAGGATGTATCGTCAGCAAAAAACACTATCTCACATAGATCTTTGGTATAGTAAGGAAGGTCATTTATATAGATTAAAAAGGGCAAGGGTCCCAATATAGCCCTGGTGCAGAGGGGCGCCAGAAGAGTTAGTTCCATTGACATTGACCTTCTGAATCCTATCTGATAAGTAAGATTTGATTAGACTTAGTGAGGTGTCTATGACACCGTAATGTTGTAACTTCATTAGCAGTGTTTCATGATTGACGCAATCGAAGGCTTTAGACAAATCACAGAATATTCCAGTAGCATCTCGCTTTTTTCCCCACGCATCAAACACATGTTTGATAAGCGCCACTCCAGCATCAGTAGTGGATTTCCCTTTTGTGAATCATAATTGCTTACTGTGCAATATTTTATTCAGATTTAAATGAGACTAACTGAGAATAACTGAGTGAATATAACTTTTTCAAAAATTTTGCTGAGAGCGGGCAGTATAGAAATAGGTCTGAAGTTAGACGGGTCACTTTTCTCATCCGACTTGAATAATGGTATTATTTGACTGTATTTTATCATATCGGGAAATTGACCGTCGTCAATACATTTATTGAATATTATTGCTAAGTGGGGTGCGATAGAATGTATTATAGTTTTTGATTATATCTACCAAGATGCCCCATAAATCCGCAGTCGGTTACATATTTAATTCATTGAATGTTTTTAAAATTATATTAGAATTGACATGATTGAATCTAAAAGGCGTGTTGCACTTATCAACATGAGACTTGAGGAGAGAAGCAGCGAGATGCGGACTGGAATTCAATTTATTGGTTGTTGTGACCGGTATATTAGAAAAGAAATACTGAAATGTGTCAGAAACAAGTGATTTGCCATCAATTTTAAGAGAGAGCTTGTTGTCTTTTGTTTTATTTTTACAAGTCTCTTTATTTATTATCTTCCATGAGATTTTACTTTTATTAGTGGCTTTTATTATTTTGTCTTTAAAATAATTTGATTTTGCACACACAACATTTAAATATCATCTACTTTATAGTAGCCTTAGTGCATTAAGCAGTTTTTTACATGCAACAGTATAGTCAATAAAATGTAAAAATAAAAATAATAAATGAATAAGCAATTCACATTGTATTGGAAAAAAGTAAATTGATTTTAAACAGGGCCTACGGCTAAAGTCAATTTGATTGAAAGAATAGAAAACTATTTCTGAAAATAAAAGTAATCAATTCATTCCAACTACACGAAGAAAATATTTTTTATTGTTCTGATTCATTTGAATCGTGCAATTCAATAAAGCAGCTACTCGATATTTTGTTTTACTTCCTTTATAGTTCAAAGGCATGAATGGAATATCGAAGGAACTTTGATCGAAAATAACGTATTTGCACTTCTACAAATAAATCTTTGGAATAGTTAGTTTTTCATTTGTGCTATAAAGTGGAACTCTTCGGAAAGTCGTAAAGCGATCGTCAAGAGCCAGATTCAAGCGAGCCGGCTGTGTTACTTTTCTTTTGACGTTGCTAGGCACACTATTATGTAACGTTTTAGGCAGCTAAACCTAATCTTGGGTAAATACGGTTTGAAATACAGTGACCATTTTAAGCCATCAATTGGTTTGGACCGTTTTTATCTGTCTTTCACATAAGAGCAAGGTAATTTCTGGTCCTTTTTTAAATGTCATTTACAAACGTTATTTTATTAGGGTTCCGTAGCCAAATGGCAAAAAACGGAACCCTTATAGATTCATCATGTCTGTCCGTCTGTCCGTCCGTCCGTATGTCACAGCCACTTTTCTCCGAAACGATAAAAACTATACTATTGAAACTTGGTAAATAGTTTTTTTTCATCAAACCTATACGTGTAAGGGTATCTATGGATAGGTCTTTAAAAATGATGTTGACGTTTTTAATATCATTTTTTTCTAAACACAATACTTTGCGCAAGAGACGCTCCCAAAGTGGTAAATTGTGCCCCTTTCCCCTCTAACTTCTAGAATAAATGAATTATAAAACTAAAAGAAATATATAATCCACATAATCATGAAAACTAACAACGAAAATTGGTTTGGACTAGATCGCGTAAGTAGTGTTTTATTAATACGTTATAAACCGTAAACCGCAATTTACCTTCCATATATCTTACTTGCTGCTACGGAACCCTTCATGGGCGAGTCCGACTCGCATTTGGCCGGTTTTTTTTACGAATAAAATCTCAATGGAATTCTCGTCAATATGCGTTTATATATAAACAAATGCTTTCTTTCATCTAAATGGTGTTCCAACTTGACCTCCATTTCCTTTGAAAACTGTTCCTTCATAGATCCTAGTTCCCTACTTCAAGAGCGTTATTCATTCCTATTAAAAGATCTTCTTCGAGTTTTAAAAAACCTATTTTTGGTCTAGTATTAAAGAGCACCCTTCAATTTTCACATGTGTAAAATCTAAAAGAGTTTCTCAGCTTTTCTTATTGAGCAAACGTTCGGATTTATGTGACGCATTGACAAAAGTAACGCCGCCAATAGATTTGTATTATTTGTGGCGATTATGAGACATTAAAAAAAATACAAATCTGCTAGCAGCGAACATTGCGCGATGCCTCACCTTAAGGTTGGGTTTTAAAATCAGTTTTTTTAATATTATAATCTAGTTGACAAAATATCATGCGGCTCGTCTAATGGTAAGGTACCTCTGCAGCCTATAGACATCTGCAACTCTAGATGACTTTTTTTTAAATACCTCTGTAGTCCCTCGGGGATATGTCTGAATGTTCTCGGGAGTATTTTTTTTTTCAGAACCGTACCGTGCGCCACTATTTAGGTTTTATTTATTTATTTATTGGTCACACTAAACAGAGATACAGTAGGTACAGTACAAGAATACATTTTTATCTATATTATTTAGGCAGTAACTCCACTAATAAGTGTGAACAGCATATTTTTTATCATCGATTTACAAGTATGTAGTGAATATTGGACAAAAAAAATTAATAAAACAACATAATTAAATTAAATAAATTATAAATTTTACTTATAAGTGTTAAGAAAAATAATACAATAACAATTGCGAATAGTAAATAAGTCAAAATTAAATTTTAGTTATTACTTAATCTACCACGACTAGAATAATAATAATATCTTCCAATTTAAAAAATAAGCATTATAAATATTTTAATATAATAAATAAGAATATTAGGGTTACAACGATGAAATTTAAAAGATAAAATTTTGAAATTACTCCGTTGTTTTTTTTTTACTTTATAGCGGACAAACGAGCAGACGGCACACCTGATGGAAAGTGATCACCGCCGCCCATGGACATCTGCAATACCTGAGGTATCACATATGCGTTGCCGGCTCTTAAGAAAGGAGTAAGCCCTTTTCTTGAAGGTCAACAGGTCGTTTCTGTTCGGAAACACCACGGATGACAGCTGGTTCCACAGTTTTACGTTTTTCTTAGCTCTACTGTTCAGGCTTCTACAGCAGAGTTTATAATATAGTAGACTTTATCTCCATGTAAATAATCTCGCTCATTCCATTGCAGAACCGACGACGGAAATAATTGGAGGTCCCGACCTCTACATCGACCGAGGCAGCACCATCAACCTCACCTGCGTGGTTCTGTACTCGCCAGAACCTCCAGCTTACATATTCTGGAATCACAATGATGCGGTAAGAGTCAACTTAAACTAATGCTTGAATTGAAATCATCCTTAAGTTAATAATGCACTTAACAATCTATCAAATGTCATCGGGTAGGACTTTCGATATATTGTTAAGACATAGCCCAAAGGATTGCATGCCTCAAGTGGCAATGGGCAGGGCACATAGCGAGGAGAACAGACGGCGGTCGGGGTGGAAAGGTCCTCGAGTGGGGGCCACGTACAGGATGTCGCAGCCGTGGCAGGCCCCCCACAAGATGGACCGACGATCTGGAGAAGGTTGCGTGAATCCATTGGATGCTGGCGGCACGGACCGATTGGTGTAGAAAACATTGGGGGAGGCCTATGTCCAGCAGTGGACGTCTATTGGCTGAAATGATGATGATGATTATGAACGTAAGAAAATATTGCGACACCCTAAAATTCATATTGAAATCATCCATTTTGTATCTGATGGCGCGATTGGAAATAGCCTTTCCTGATACGCTAAATGGTGGTATCCACTCTGGACAAACATTCGTGTATTGAATGTGCTTTTTAGTGTACCGGTACATATCGTGATATTTTGGTTATTTCTTTTCTGACATTTTTCTCCAAGGAACATAATCGTATATCAAACAAATTGCCTTCACATACAAATTGCATAATTCAGCTGATCACTTTTGTATGATAAGAAGTTTTTTTAAGATAAGACCCTATGCTCCTTGGGCAAAAAAGTTTGTTTTCAGAAGTGTAATTAATGCCTTCGAGAAGGTTCCTTGCCTTGCCTGCCTTCGAACGGTATTTAAAAAATTACGGTATAGATATTTAAATAGTGTTTTCTAAAATTGTTAAAAAAATATCTAGTTTAGTTGCTAACAATTTAAATCAATTGGCGTCGCTAGTGTGCCCTACCCGTAACATTAAAGTATTTCTTGAAATCAGGTCAATTAATGAGGTGTTATACAAGGAGTAGATCTAAAAAGGTGTGGCTTGACATCGTAAGGGATGCGAGCTAATAAACTGACCACTACGGATGCACAAGACCGCGCAATGTGGAGGAGTCGAAGTAGGAATGTAGACCCCGAGCTCCGAAGCGACAGCTTGGGACGCCACCGGGACAAAACGCTCAGATGATGATGAACGAGGTGTTGTACATATTTAGGGATCTATTGCCTGCCGGATCAATTTACAAAAAGAATAGTGTATTAGGGCATTTTCAAAAAAAAATACCACACTAGAGAGAATGACATTATTTAAAAATTATTGATTTAATTGTTGTATTTTGTGTTTAAATGAAGAAAATTTCATGTTTTATAATTTACTTTATAATGTTCAGTAATTCAAATCGATTAAATGCTAAAAATATCAAAACAAAATGGATAGTCTCAAAAATTTACGTCAGTTGTGTGACTATATTAAATGATTGAAAAGATTAATAACAAATTAAAAGAAGTCAGAAATTGTTTATTCAATTTGAAGCAAATAATGATTTTAATAAAAAAAACATACAAAACACAAGTGCTTAAGCTACTTAGTATGGAATCAGGTGAACGTATGAGATGTTGTGAGAATTATATTATTTTATTATATTATATATTAAATCACCACAAATTTTGCTTATAAGGCTTACTTATAACAAATAAATCATCAGTTGTGTAACTTCAGGTTCCCTTTTCTTACTAAACATTTAAATTGTTATTACCTAGGATATTACTGATTTTGTCAAAATTGGCGGTCTAACGATTTATCATTGGAATAGGCGTTGACTGTTGGATGAGTAGTTGGTGGTTATAAAGTTATAGTTAAACGTGTGGTCCCCGGCAGAGTAGAATAGGCCACCCTCACTCTTACCGAGGTGTCGTAAAAGGCGACTAAGGTAAAACTGCTGGCATGATCATCAGCACCCACAGAAGGAAAACTCTGCATTTATATCAAAACCCTCGCCAACCCGTCTGCCAAGCGTGGTGAGTATGGCAATTGCCCCTCATGTGATTGAGGGAAGCCCGTGCCCCAGCAGTGGGGACTTAAATGGGCTGACGATTTAAACTGTTAATTTGTGTAATACTTTAACTAAAAACACGACGCTAATAACCAGAATTACTAATTCATAAATTAAGAAAAAATATTTTAATTTAAAATGAATCATGTATGTAATATAATGTAAAAATATAAAAATTAGCTTCTTCTTAGCGGGTAACTTCCATTTGCATTCAAAGCTGTCGTTCTTGAGCCCGGGGTACGCTTAGACCAGGATTAAGGATTTGGGAGTCTGCTAATTACAAAGAAGTGACATAAGTCTGACCTTCGCTACTTTTTATCAGGGGAACCAGATCAACTGAATCTTCATAGTTACACGTTTCAGAAACTATCCGAAACGTGCATTTCCTAACGGTGTTTCCCTCAACGCCTTGCTTATGGTAAAAAAACCAATACGCAGGCCCAATCCCCGGATTGGGCCTCCGTACTGATATTATCAACCTTTATTAAGTTTAAGGGTTGGTAGCGCACTTGTGACTCCACTGGTGTCGCGGGTGTCCATGGGCGGCGGCAATCGAATACCATCAGCTGATCCTTCTGCTCGTCTGCCACCTTACACATAAAAATATATATGCACATAGATTTTAATAATCCTGAGATGCATACTCGGATTTGAACCACAACTCCAGCGAGCTACCATCCCTACTTTTGGTTATAAGTAATTATGTTCTATCTTTTCTAACAGATAATAAGCTACGACTCCCCCCGAGGGGGAGTATCAGTCGTGACAGAGAAGGGTGAGACCACTACTTCGTTCCTGCTCATCCAGCAAGCCAGGCCTTCAGACTCGGGCACCTACCAGTGCAACCCGAGCAATGCTCAGTCAAAAAGTGTGGTGGTTCATGTATTAAATGGTGAGTATCTTTGTACTACTGATATTAAAAACTTGTTTTCTCTTCCGTACATTTGCCGAATTCATTAGATTTAATTAGGTACTTATTATACTTACCGATCCTTCATCGACTATTCCTAGTTTGATTCTCATAACTCTTACCGATATTGAAATAATTAAAACAAAAATCGAAATATTGCTACACCAAAAAAAAAATGTTATTATGTTTTGATATTTCTATGTTGGATATGACTTCTGGTGTATGATATAATTACAAATTAATTAATAAAATTGAGATATTTTTTCCGGTTCAACAACTCATAAATCCAGCATTGTTAGTATAATATCACAGTATAATAAGATTGTGGCAACATTTTGTTTTAACAACAAAGGTAACTCATAAAATTTTGGTTTCAATATCACTTGATAGCTCGTAAGAGGCATATCAATCTGTCTAATAAACGGCCTTCATGGGGAAAAAGAGAAACGCAAAAATTTCCTTAAGAAAAAATAACATTTCCGGGATAAAAACCATTATCATTAAAACAAAGATAGCCATAAATCAGGAAAATGAAACGTTCGCTGCAAATGGCCGCGTTAATATTTTAACGGTTATAATTTTATTATAATTAGCTTCAATGTTGCGAAACGAACCGTATGACATTTTTCATTTTGATGAGAGTTTATTTTTAGCTGTTGTTTTATAAATACTTCATACATTCTGAGAGACTACAATGGATTTATCCTGTAAGGAAGGAGAATATACTATAATGTGTCGCATCTATAAAAAACGTATAAGGCGTGTGAAAGGGACACGATAATACAGATTCGATTGTGAATTCCGTTTCGCTATAGTCCCTCTGTTTTGTTTAGTCTAATCAATTATTTTAGATTACTACTGAAAAAGCTAATACTATATAGTAGTAGCCAATAATGAAAGTTTATGATAATAATATATAAGTAATGTATTTACAAAAGAAAAGTATTATAATGTTTACATTTGTAACCCCACTATTAATTCTGATATTGGTAACACAGGTGCTTGAGCTATCAATCTCGGAGTTAGATCAATGTATGTGATGTTGTGAAATATTTATTTGTTTTTTAGGAGGCTACTGTGTCTCACTCTAGGGCAAAAAAAGGGCCTACTGTTTCATTTATTTTGCAGTTTTTAGGGACCGTGGTCCAACATCTTTCTGTTAATCCTCTTACAGACCCTATACCTACTTTATGGAAAGTAAAACTAATTCATGAGTAACTAGGTAGTTCGGTAATAAAACCGCAACGTAAAAATTTAGTTTAGTGTTTTTAATTGGGTGTTTCATCAAAACTTTAGCAGTTTAGTTGTTTATTTATACAAAAAGACAATTACTTTGGAGTTACCCCTGCTCGTTACCTAAGTTTGCGTAACTTTCAATTACTTTCAAATTATGCGTTTGCTCGTTTGATCTTCCACCGAAAGTTTCTAGCAAATGTTTGGCCGGGATAACTTCCCTTTGTTTATTATTAAAAGTTGTAGTGTTATTGTCGAAAGCAGTTTTAATTTTTGCCAAAGAAGCAAACTCGATTTTTCCTTTGTCAGGAGAGTATCCCGCTGCGATGCAGAGAGGGGGACAAGCCTTCGCGCCGACGTCGCCTGCGCACTGCCTGGTTCTGGCGGCCTGCCTCTTCATATCACTATCCTGACAAATACCAAGAATCGCCTCCCTGTAAATACAAGAATTTTATCGTATTTGGCTGTTTATAATGACGCTTGTGACGCAACTCGTACCTTCTTCAAAAACGTATCTAGGATACCACACAAATGTCAATGTAAGCAGCTAAACAAAAATACTCGCTATTTTATAGTATGGGTTGTGTTATGTAAAATATAAACTTAAATAAATCCCTGAGCAAGTAGCTGATATGCTTGTTTCGTATAGAATTTGTATATAGTGTACTATAAAATAACTATATGTATTATTTGTATTATTTTCATTCGAATAACTCTAGACATGATCACTTTCGTTCACTAGCTCCAAATTTCAGAGTCCTTTGAAAGATCCCAGAATTCGCAAGTAGAGAAAGAAAATATAAAATGTTATATTATATAGACGATATTGGATTTAAAAATACCTGGTTAGATCTTGAATTTTTTTGCATGGTTAAAGAAAGATCCAAAAACGTTTAATGTTGTAATAAAAATGTATTAGAAATTGAAAATGAAAAAGTATTTTAAACCTCTTGTGAGAAATAAAGATAAAGACACAGGAATGTATAAACAGCTGACAATACTACGATAAAACACAAAATGTTTAGAAAAAAGGACTGTACATAATTTAACTAAAAATAAAGTTATACGAATCATTCTACCTAGCATTACTGTATCTGTTTTAAGATAAGTGTAAATTGTACGTAAGCATTTAGTTATAAAACTGTGGATTTAAACAATATTTGTAAATATTTGGCGATAAAGATTTCGTTACACAGGTTTTAGATATAAATTAACAAGAGTGATTGGTAACAGCGGTTTTGTAAGCAGTAAATGAAGGTAAAGTATTATGTATAGCCAAAAATATCAATACACACTATGCGATATTTTTATCTAATACACATGAAAGCCAAATAAAACCTGTAGATGAAGTCTTTCCTGTAATTAAATCTTATATACAAAATAGATAAAATAATAATATAAGCATTAAATTAGTAATGGAAAAATATAAATTTTACAGGTTAGTTAGAAAAGAATTCTAATTTGAAATTAACAGTTGTTTGTACTTAAATGTTCTTCCCCCTGTTGCATAATCTTTCCAGTTTTAGAATATTATTACGAATATAAAATGTTTTCCTAACATTTTATGGATCCCTTATTTTAATAATTGCAACCAGTCATTCTGCCATACATTCTTATAAATTATTTTTGTAAAAAAACTAAATTCTTCAACAAAACGAAGTATCATTCCCCGTCCCGATACATCTATGAAGTTGATCTCATCGCAAAATGGTTGAGATAAATCGAAGTGCTTTTTAGACAGATGCTGTCGTTAAAAAACTAAATTATATTTATCATATTTTATTTTGTATTCTAATATTACATTGTATATAACATGCTGTCTATAACATCCATTGAGACTCTTTTTTTTTCGATGTAAAACCTACGATGGAAACTTTTACTGACGTGTTTCTCTTGTATTAAGATATTAAATGACAGAACTCGATTAATATAACCAGTTATTATTATGTCAAAAGTTTATTATTGTATACAAGTAACAATAGTATTAAAACTTGTTGTATGTATTACGGTACCAGGAGATGCGGAGCACCGCACGATATAAATTACATGTGTAATAAACATTATAAAGAAACAATAAAGTTTTAAAAAAATAAATTGCGTTTCTTTAAGAGTTCGCATTCTGTTAGAGAAACATCGTACGCGCTTCATAGCCCCCACACTCGCCCAAAGCTAGGTAGTACCTATACCATGACTTTTACCCAAAATAAAATCTGGTAAAATTAAAAATTGGCTAAGTACGAGTCGGATCAACCATTTGTATACAAAATTTAAGACGGGAGACTTCAGAACATAGATGGATAGAAAATACGTTTATTTGTAGGTACTGCAAATTTGTGTAAGATTAAAAGTAAAATAAATGACACACATGCAAAAACACTAGAACATTACATTCTATGGTAGGCATTTTTTTTTAAGTCATAGGTAGCAGACGAGCAGACGGATTACCTTATGGTAAGCGATTGCCACCGCCCATGGACACCCGCGACACCAGTGGAGTCACAAGCGCGCTGCCAACCTTTAAACCCCCTTTTCCCCAGGATTGGGCCTCCGGTACCCTCCCTCACTAAAATAACCTGTTCATCTGTTAAGACGCGTGTGTGCGCTGCAACAGCTCAAAAGGGTCGTAGCTCAGTGTATAGCTTTGACCGCGAGGACAAAACACTGTTATTCTGTCCCTAACCGACAATACAGTTTAAATCTAATTTAACTCTGTGATTCGTCCTCGAGGTTACATTCTTATTTACTTGTAGTAGCACGAGTGTTTGCTGCCACTCGTGCTACTACATGTCTTAGTAACTATCTCTATGTAAAATCCTACGAAACAATCATCGAACACGCAAATCCACATATTGCGAAATCAAGCTCGAGCAACCGCGCCGGCCAGGCGCAACGTGATCGCCATCGCTGAGACCGCAGTTTACAGCCCCGCGCGTTATCGGCTTCTTTCCATGATTTGTACGTTTTATTGCTAGTTTTCTTACCGAGGTGTCGTAAAAGGCGACTAAGGTATAGCTGCTGTCATGATCATTAGCACCCATAGAAGGAAAACTCTGCATTTATATCAAAACCCTCGCCAACCCGTCTGCCAAGCGTGGTGAGTATGACAATTACCCCTCATGTGATTGAGGGAGGCCCGTGCCCCAGCAGTGGGGACTTAAATGGGCTGATGATGATGATGATGATTGCTAGACACTTCTATTCTTACATCGATAGGGTCAACTAGCCTAAACCATTGTAATAAGTTTTAATTTAAATAAATTACTTTAAATTTGATTTTGGTTTTTTTTTTGATCCTCCAGCTGTGACCTCCATAATTTACAACTAAATAAAAATGTAATCTCTTCCAGTGAATCACATTGTTTAATAGTCATCGAACGTTTAAGGTAAGTTCGTTTGATTTCCTATTTTATCTATGTAACTGTTTTATTGTAATTTGTAAGTGTAGTTTAGTATCAGATGAAGTGTGATGACAGCAATCTGAAAATAGGTAAAAGTACGTTAGAATATTATGGTATCCAAAACATACCTAAGTATGCGTGTAAGTATAAGTTTTGCAAATGAAAATGAAAATGAAAAAAGTTTATTCAATTTAGGTCCATACAAAACACTTATGAATGTCAACATGTGTACAACTGGTTTGGAATGTAGTTTTCTGCCAAGAAGACACCAGCAAGAAACTTAGCAGTTAGGTACTCTTTAAAAAAAAAAGTTTTACAAAATATCACCACTAACTTAAAAATATAGTACTATTTTTGTGTTACTAATATGTCCCTAAATTATTGTCATTCAAAAAATCGTCTATAATAGCATTTCTTCATTAAACAGTTTTTTATACGAGTATACAATTTAAACTTATGTGTGGGTAAGTCAATAATATTCAGGGTAACTTATTAAACATTTTTATGCTCAATCCTATAAATGAACTGCCGACCTTATGGAGCCTGAATTAAAATCCACCACCGATTGACCTCGTGGGATAGGTACCAAAGCGTTGTTTATCTAGTAGATATATATAAATATGTATATGTAGTTAATATTTAAGAGAAAGGGAGATTGCATGCTTGTAGGTATGTTTCTACACGTCAAAATCCGCCACCGACTGACCTCGTGGGATACCTAAGCTAGTAAGTGGTCTATATGTATAGCAGATATATGTAGTTGGTCTTTAAGAGATAGGGATATGAGAATTATAGATTCATATCACTCGAGAAACTTTTTATTTACACACAAAAATGAGACAGAAATGTTTGCTGGTAAAGTGAGAAAAATGAGGGTTTGAGCCTTGACCCTGACTGTATCTCATGAATATCTAATCGCAATGAACTGAGATGAAAGATGTCTTCCCTAATTTGCTACGACTTATTTACGTGCCAATTATCTATGTTTTGTAAAGCAAACGGGCGACGCCGAATTGAATTCTGACTCGATGGGGTGCGCTGTTTTCGTGTTCAGCGATGAATATTGAAACATTTTTGTATGAAGTATGTTCTGAGTTGGCTTGATAATATTAAACAAGCGAGTTTTCAAATACAGTCGTTCATTTTATCTATTATGATACGAGGGAATGCGGAAATGTATTTTACTTTTTTAGCTCAGTCGTGTTTATACGTGGGATAGATTATAAAAATTCGTCGACTGTACATGATTGTACCGGCAGAAACCAAAATGGTAAGTAAGTACTACGGTTAAAGACATCGGGCTCAAACATTTCACTTCGTACATCTATCTACAAACAAAAGTAAAGTTAAGTTTCAGTTACTAAATAAATGTACAGTTGAAAAAAAATAATGTACCAGTTACATACTAACGACGTAAAAAAGAAGTTTTCAAAAAAGTTACCATTAAATGATTCATATATAAATCCCCTTGCGGCACTTCAGCATGTACACTAATAACCACTAAATACTAATTAAAACCGTTGAATTACATCATCCGATACATTTCGTTCATTTTTATAAGCTTCGACAGAGTCAATATTTTTATTATGTAGAATATTATTTGATTATTGACTTAGTGATAAAAGAAATACCTTTATTTAGACTCTTTATATTAATAACTTGGTGCGAATGGTTGTAACAGGTAAAGTAGAAGGGAGAAGACCGAGAGGTCGTAGTCCCCAGCGATGATCAGACCAGATAGCGAAACAGCTCGAGATCCCGATAAGCACTGCCCTGCGCCGAGCGGCGGAGCGCAGCCGATGGCGACAAATCGACAAAATCGGAAGGAGTCATGATCCTCAGCAGTGAGGGAATCGTCAGGAGAGAGAAACTCGTTATACAATTTTAAAAAATCATTATTATAAAACTAAAAAAATACTAATTTTAATAATTCCTCGATTCTACCTATTTTATCTGCAACATCATTTGCTTGAATTAAAACAAAAAATCATTAGGTACCTACTTAGCGTGTTCGCGTAGGTACTTAACACAATTTTACGACTTTCGAATCTGATGCTGTTACTAGGTGAAGGTTTGTAGGTTATTCCTACAAAAAACGCCAACCTACACAAACAAAAAGTGTAACATCGCGTTTTAATTCGACGTAACAAATTCTGTTCAGTCGTAACTGAGCCTTGGGGCGAACAAAGCTGTTAATGTTTCCTACGTCAATCGACCTTACTTAAACTTGTATATTTTATCATTATCGAATCTAATATTTACCGCACGCACGTATACGTGAGCACCTAAATTACAGGGCGGCACACGATGTGGAGGGGCGAAAAACACGTCCATCAACAATAAGGGTTGACTCGGTTCTGATTTTGGTTCCGTATTTTTTTTTATTGTGACATACTATTCTTTTTTATATTGGCTCTCCTCAGCCTGATGGTAAGCAAGAAAAGAGCCCAAGTTGCAATTACAACGGAATCTATGTCAAGGCATCACCTCCGATGGCACCGGTATACTGGCCCACAAAATGCTTCTTCACTCTTCGTTTGAATGAATCCATATTGAAGAAGGAGGAAATACATGCGCCGGCAATGAGTTTCATTTCTTAATGGTGCGGCAGAAATAGGAACTGCGAATTTTTTAAGTTCGTGATTTAATATTTTCCACTGTGAAGTGGTGACAGCGTTGTCCGGCACGTGTAGTTCTGTGACGGAATAGGGCAGGTGAGATGAGGGAGAAAAGCTCTTCAGAGCATTCATCGTGATATAGACGGTAAAAGACGCTAAACGACCCGATGTCTCTACGTAGTTGAAGAGTTTCAAGGGTGTTGGTGACTTCTTCGTCACCTATAATGCCTACAGCCCGTAGCTGAAATCTATCGAGAGCATCCATTTGTTATTTAGCGGAGCCATCCCAGTATATTCGCTCTCCTCAGCCTAATGGTAAGCAAGAGAAGAGCCGACGTTGCAATTACAACGGAAGCGATGTCAAGGCATCACCTTCGTTGGTATTACCATACTGGTCCACGAGATGCTTCTATAAATCAAATAGGAATAATCGTGTTTGTGGACAAAACTAGTCCCTCAATGGCGGCCGACCGATGGATGGTGACTACGGTGTAGGCCCTGAAAAAGATGATGTAACGATTTTTACAAGTTCTAATGTCCAATATCAGCTAGAAAGGGCATTGGACAGGTATCTGTCTATGCTGGCATGATCATCAGCACCCAGAGAAGGAAAACTCTGCATATTTACATCAAAACCCTCGCGAACCCGTCTGCCAAGGGTGGTGAGTATGGCAATTACCCCTTATGTGATTGAGGGAGGCCCGTGCCCCAGCAGTGGGGACTTAAATGGGCTGATGATGATGATGATGATGATGATGATGCGAAGCAGAAGAAACAAGTGGTCAAGAGGGGTTACGGTATGGTACCCTATAACAGGGAAAAGAAAAAGAGTAAGCCAAAGGAAGAGATGGATTAAGGACATAAAAGATGTTGCGGGCCCAGATTGGACCCGAAAAACAATAAACAGAGAAGAGTGGAAGGAGTTAGGGGAGGCCTATGCCAAAAGACTAGCTAATGAAAATGTACAGCAATAACTACAATACTTGATATGTATATAATTAAACTTAAATGTAATAATATGTATTGTATGTCACACATTGAAAATAAAGGCTATATTATTAATACTGATATTCCCTGTTTTCCCGCATAGTCTTCAACGTCTTCAACGTTATCAGCTTCTGAAAAAGGAAAACCAAGGACCCCTAACATTTTTGACGGCGTTCCATTCTCCCGATGACAGTCAACCCTATGTAAGGATTGCTAAAGTAATGTCTGCTCACGCGAACTTCCCTCGTAAAACAGGCAAATGCAATGGGAAAACTTTACTACAAGATAAATGTATCTGATACTCGTGATGGATTTTTAATATTGCCCAACCAGCTTACGGGTAGCAAACAACACGAACGTGATTGATGTCTAACAGGTCTAGAGGATCTTTCAAGGATATTAATTTCATTTTATAATTTTTTGGTTATATGACTAGCGTGGCTCTTGAAACTGCCAATTCGAGTACTCTACGTTGTACGCGGTCAAACGGAAGATGTTGGTACTGAGGTGCACCAGCCCAGAGATGGGAGCAGTATTCTATATGGGGCCGAACTTGTGCCTTATAGAGTTGTCATTTCAATAAACATCTAATGCTGGACATAGGCCTCCACTAATGGTCTCCACACAGACCGGTCCTGTGCCACCCGCATCCAATAGATTCTGACCTTCACCAGATTGTCGGTCCACCTTGTGGGGGGCCTGCCACAGCTGCGACTTCCTACGTGGCCTCCACTCGAGGACCTTTCCGCACCCCGGCAGTCTGTTTTCCTCGCTATGTGCCCTGCCCATTGCCACTTGAAGCATGCAATCCTTTGGACTATGTCTGTGACCTTAGTTCTCCTGTAGATCTCATCATTTCTGATACGATCACGCAAGGAGCTTCCAAGAATAACCCTCTCTATTTCTCGCTAGGTGACTTTGAGCCTCCAAGTAGTTCAAAGTGGGTGGCAAATTATTACCGCATCCCCCCAAACATAACCCCACCCAACATCTACTCTGCGGTTGTAGACAGAATTAACTGGTCGACCTTTTGTGACAACTCAAAGTATTACCTACTCAAGGTAATATTGCAAATAAGCTCCAGCATTTTGGTAAAATAAATGTATTAATTAAAGAGAATTTGTTAAACGTCAAATATCGTTAAAAGTCAAATTAGGGGACATTAATGGGGCATTGAAATTGGGACAAATGTTATTTACAAAATATTTTCAAACAAAGTTTTTCCATTAACATAAATGGTGTGCCTACCAGTATATCGACATAATACTACTTCATTATATATTCCTTACTAAAAAATATGCCTATAATTATATTGACACACGACACACGGTAATTGGCAGTTAATTTTATATTTATAGTTTGTTTCAATAACCAAAGCTTTTATTTGGTTTATTTTCATTGGATTATATATAACTTAGCCGTGTGGTCCCCGGCAGAGTAGAATAGGCCATCCTCACTCTTACCGAGGTGTCGTAAAAGGCGACTAAGGTAAAGCTGCTGGTATGATCATCAGCATCCAGAGAAGGAAAACTCTGCATTTATATCAAAACCCTCACTAACCCGTCTGCCAAGCGTGGTGAGTATGGCAATTACCCCTCATGTGATTGAGGGAGGCCCGCGCCCCAGCAGTGGGGACTTAAATGGGCTGACAATGATGATGATGATTATTATTATTTGTTAGAAATGGGGTGAGCCCTGCGTCTCATAGCCACTGCGACCAGTAGATGATCTATTGTGGCAGCCCCGTAACCTATTACAGCACCTCATGTAGCTCCAGTTCCAGGATAAACCCGAGAATGGAGCTGATGGGGGAGCTTTTGATCTCGTCTGCTGAGATCATGTGTGCTCCCAGGTGCCGGCTTCTGCACCGGTGCAGCGCTATGCACTCGCCGAGGACGTGGATAATCGTTTCCTCGTCCTCGCGACAGAACCTGCAGATTTTGGTATCTGAAAGGCCCATGTTGTGCAGGTGCTTATTTAATTTGCAGTGCCCTGTGAGGGTCCGAGTGAGTGCCCTAACATGTCCTCTGCTCAGTTTTATTATTTCTACAGCTCGTCTCTGATCGAACGCCTGTATCAACGCCTTAGACTGTTCTAGTCGAGGTAGTCTTTTCCAATATTCAGTGCTTTGCTTATGCTCCCACTCTTTTAACTCGAGCCTGACCATGCAGGCTGGAACGCCACTTATTGGTTCCGGTCCGAGTAGTGGGCTCTCTGCCCCGGCCTTTGCTAGCACGTCAGCGACTTCGTTGCCTCTGATATTGCAGTGTCCCGGTACCCAAATCAGATTTACGATGTTGGCATTGCCAAGCTGGTTTAGGAGCAGGACACACTCGCTAGTGAGTTTGGAGTCAAGTTCACAGGATGTTAACGCCTTGAGGGCAGCTTGACTATCTGAGAAGATGAATATCTTCTTATTCTGGAGATTCATTTGCAGACTCTCTTGGACACAGCCAATTATTGCGAAAACTTCTGCTTGGTACACTGTGGTATAGCGACCCAGGTTGGCGAATTTGCGTATTCTGAAGCGATCATTACAAAATCCCGCCCCGGATACGCCTTGCCTCCTGGAACCATCCGTATACCAAACGATGTCATTCTGGTTAACATTTCCGGGAGTTCCAGCCTCCCAGTCTTGTCTACTAGGTAACAAGACTGTAAACCGCTTATCGAAGCGGTATTCACGGATCATGGAGTCAGAGGGCATATCCATGACCGGAATTTTCATTAGTTCATTGTAGAGGTTACCTATGACCCTAGATTGCCATCTCGTCCTTCCTCTGATTTTTTGCTCTCGTAATGGCCATCCTCGCTTCCATCTGCACGTGAATGTGCAGAGGTGGAATGTTCAGGAGGGCATCCAGTGCTGCAGAGGGAGAGGACGAAAGAGCGCCAGTGGCTATAAGGCAGGCTGTTCTTTGAACTTTGCTGAGGTTCTCCACGCAGTTGAGTTGGTGCGTCTTCTTATACCACACACAGCAGCCATAAGTGACGATCGGTCTCACTATGGTTTTATAAATCCAGAGTGCGGCCTTGGGCCGTAGCCCCCATTTTAGCCCCACCAACCTACTGCTTGCCCCCATCGCTATTTTTTGCCTTTCTAGTAATGTAGTCGAGATGCTTGTTCCATGTTAGTTTTTGGTCCAGAAAGACGCCGAGATATTTGACCTCGTTGGACAAGCATAGCTTCGTACCAAGAAGTGTTGGGGCGTGAAGCGCCTCTAGTTTCCTTCTTTTGGTAAACGGGATTAAGACCGTCTTCCGTGCGTTGACTGTTAGCACGTGTCTTGTGCACCAGTTTTCTACTATTCGTAGGGCCCTTTGCATAAGACTGGAAATGGTGCTAGGACATTTTCCTATGACCATTATTACTATGTCATCTGCGTAACCCTGAGTCAGGAATCTGGCTTCATTGAGCTCACAGATGAGACTGTCAACAACCAATGACCATTGAAGGGGTGATAGGACTCCGCCCTGTGGACACCCTCTGGTCACTCTATAATGAAGAGTTTTATTCATCAACGTTGTTGTTGCAGTTCGATTTTGTAGCATGGATCCCATCCATCTGGTGGTGGTATCGTCGATTCCACGATTCACCATGCAACGTGTTATAACATCGAAGTTGGTGTTGTCAAAAGCCCCTTCGATGTCGAGAAAGGCACAGAGTGCAATTTCTTTGTCTTCTATGGCTTTCTCAATTCTGTCCACCAGATCAATAAGTGCCGTTTCCGTGGACTTGCCTGTTTGGTAGGCATGTTGTCTTGCACTCAGGGGTTTTTCAACGAGGTATGTTGCCCTGATGTGACTGTTTAACACCTTTTCCATCGTTTTTAGTAGGAATGAGGTGAGACTTATCGGTCTGTAGGACTTGGGCTGTGATTTGTCTTTGTCCCCTCCCTTGGGGATGTAAGTGACCCTCGCCCGAGTCCACGCTGATGGCAGATAACTCCAAGCAAAGCTTGCACGGTAAAGTTTTATCAGCGTTGAGATGATGATATCTTCGCCCCGTTGCAATATAGCCGGGAAAATACCATCGACCCCACCAGATTTATAAGGCTTGAAGCTCCTAATGGCCCAACTTATCTGTTGGGGACGAAAAATAACGGAAGCTCTCCTCCAGTCTTCATTCCGCGGTCTCCTGTCCGGAGACTTACTGTCCTGGAGTTCTCTTTCGTTATTAATGTACACGGATTCCGGAAAGTGCGTTTGAGCAAGCAGTCTCAGTGTTTCCTCCGGGGATTCCGTGAAAGATCCGTCCGCTTTCCTTAGCAGGCCTAGATGGGATTCAGGTGTCTTGGCTAATATTTTGTGGATCCTGGCAGCTTGGGCAGTGTCTTTGATGGACCCGCAAAATTTTTGCCAGGATCTCCTTTTTGCTTTCCTGAGCTCCCTATTGAAGCGTGTTAGCGCCTTCCTGTAAGCATCCCAGTTCTTGTCTTTTTTTGCCTGATTAAATAAGGCACGGGCCTTTTGCCTCAGATGCTCCAGGTTTTTGTTCCACCAAGGCGCGTTCCTATTGCTCTTAGTGGTCTTAAGAGGACAATTTTCTAGATACGCTTTCATTAGGCTTCTGCCTAAGTCCTCTGCTGCGGCTTCCACTTGGTCCACAGTTTTAATGTATTTAAAATCTCCAAGGTATAACCTAAGGGAGTTCCTAAAGCCCTCCCAGTCTGTTCCCTTGGGGTCTCGGTACGTGTTCGGTTCCTTTGTTCCCGAGCATAGTATGTCGTACCTAATATGGGTGTGGTCGGACAAGGACGGCTCATCTGAGACGTGCCAATTGGTTACTCGGTGTGCGAGATTACCTGAACACCATGTTATATCTAGTACTTCCTGCCTAGAACGTGTGGTAAAGGTTGGTTTGCTACCCACGTTAAGAACAATTTGATTGTTGGTGAGCAAGTAGTCAAACAAGGACTCACCTCTTGCGTTCGTGTCGGAGCTGCCCCATGATGTGTGGTGGGAGTTGCAGTCGGTACCCACCAGCAGCTGGGTTTCTCTCTCCAGACAATATTCCACTACCGGTGTCACTTTGTTCACCGGATCCTGGTCCTCTCCGGGTAGGTACATGGAGCTGACTATGAGTGTCTCTGCACCTTTCCCCCGGGGAGGTCTATATACGCTGCAACAGCATCGTCTGTACACAGCGAAGGGATCGGGAGGTAATTTATATCTCTCTTGAAGAGCATGCATGCTCTTGGCCTCACTCCGCAGGAGTTACTTAATATCTTACCTGCCGAGTTTAGCCCCATTACCGTGGTTTTGTTCACCCACGGTTCTTGGATCAAGGCGATGTCCAGGTCCTCAGAGAGGAATCTTTGGCAAAGGGCAGCTGTGGCTGCCTTTGAGTGCTGGAGGTTTACTTGTATCGCCTTAATCATTGTGTTGTTTTGGGGGACTGGGAGGGGAAGGGTTAGGGAATTTAGCTAAGACGGAGGGATGGGATAGGATTATATATAGGTGCCTAGGTTGTGTCTGTTTCTTTACGAAGGGGGGGGTTATGTGTTTTGTTAAGGATGCCACCCGAGCGCGGTTTGCATTTAATAAAGCTGGAGCCGTCACCATCGTCTGAGGTGCCAATACACTCCAAGATAGCACCTTGGAGCATTTCGACCCTCCCCTGGTCAATTTTACCCAGGGCGTCTATGATGCCGCACGTGACGGACCCAGTAACCTCCTTAAAGGTAGGCTTCGAGGTGGAAGGCTCGCCAAGTGTCGGTGCCTTGGTGGGATTACCTTGATTCGAGGTAGACGAGGTATTGAGAGGGCGCTTTGACGCCCGCTCCCTCGTTTCCCCCTCCTCTCGGATCCTCTGCTTGGCCTTTTCACTCATGCGCAGTTCTAGCGCCTGCTCGAAGGTCATACCCTTCGCTACAAGCCGATATATTAGTTTTCTATCAGCTCCAGAGAGCTTAACCCTGGGTTTACTCTCTGGCCTCTTGGTCGACGTGTCCCTTTGGTGCTTTGCGCCCAGAGGGGTCGACTCTGCATTGGAAGTACCTGGTCCCTCAGTCCCAGGTGCTCCGGCAGTGTTCGTATGCTCCTCAGTATCGCTGCCAAGGAGCATAGCCTCGGAGGTACCTAGTACCTCTTCGGTAGAATTTAAATGGTCGTCTATTATGTCTACAATATCCATATAGTTCCCACAAGAAGCTAGGGAAGTAAAGGTCCACCCCTGCAGAGCCCCGCTTGCAGGGGTAAGGCTAAATAGACCTCGATTTCGCCTGGTTTCGAGGCCCCTCCGTTCGCGACCGAGCATCCCCTCGGCCATGCATCCATCGGCACGGATCGGATGACACCTTGGATTGGGGTTTTTGGAGACGAGGTTTCCTCCTCCAGGAAAAGAGGGGAGGGATGCGGTGATTAGGGTGGGGATGATTGGGAGGGATGGGGAGGGGAGCATGGGATTGAGGTTAACAGGAATGCTCCTAGCCTGGGATTGGGTTTTGGAGCAGCCATCTATTGTCCGGGGTCAACGTGACACCCTCTCCCGTCCTCATGAAAAGAGGTGGGAGTGGGGGAGGGCGAGCTATCCGCAACCTGCTCACCCGCTCGGTCGCATCAGATGACAACTGCGCAGGTCGCATACACTATCAATGGTCACTGGTCCCATAAACAGTGCATGCACCAACCGAGATGATGATGATATATAAGTTCTTAAAATATCTCGTGTATTAATCTTGATTCTTCAAGTCAATTACATTTCTCATTAGTAAAAATATCGTTCATAATTATGTGAATTCCAGATTCAGAGCTAAAAAAAAAGCGTAGAGCACGTAGCTGATACAGTTTTTGTTTACTTGGGTGCAAACTGCAAAATATGTAAACTAAGCTAATTTCTGTAACACTACTATTGCGAGAAACTTAAGCGACTCAGGATAATATTTTCATAAAAAAAAATGCTCAGTTCAGAGGCCTACAAATCTATCGATCAATATATCATTTATTCGTAAACATAGGTTTATAAAATAACATTAAAGATTTCAGACTATAACTCTACAAATATTTTAAGCATCTGAGCTTTAGTGACAATTTTGTTGTAAATCTATGTCAAAGTGTTAGATTTTTATTAATTGTTTTTAAAGACTCCAAAAACAATCCGATTTCCCAAACATCTGGATAAAAAAATGTTTTTGGTTTTGTAAAGTTCAGTGTGTAGGTATTACCGCCACAAAAATATTAGTTGGGTTAGGTTAGAACAGTGGCCAGCAAAGAAATCCTAGAATTTTGGGACGAGATATAATAGGTAGAGTTTCCCCGCGTTTCTTAAAAAAAAACATTGAAAATTTAACACTTTTGACATCGATTTATATTAAAATCTGTACGATTTATAAAGAGGTAAAATTCTAAAGATAAAAATTCCGAGAAGGCAAATCGTCTTCATCGCACTTGTGCGCGCCTTTCGTGGCGCGGTGTAGCGCGGGAGGCAAAACAGTTGCGTGATGGTAATCTACAATCAGCGCCATCTATTGCTTAAGTTTGGAACTAATAGTAAAATTAAGCCCCGAAATAAAGTGTGGCCGGGCCACTAGTTAGTAATAAAGAATATTTCACTTTTATATTTAGGATCTCTAAACTGAGCATGTTTGTATATGACAATTAGGTTGCTGGTGAGTGTAATTTTACTTTCGGTATCCCACTTTATGACATCCAAACAAAAATGATGGCGCGAAACCTTTCAAAATCGTTTATATTTCTCAAAGTCGAGCTTGTACTGCAGTTTACCAGATAATGACCCTATCGCCCTCTCGCCGAGCCTATTTCCTTATACCGAGCCGTTTTACAAAATTGGCCCGCGTGACTTGCTATAACAAGGCGTGGTGTAAGCATTTTGGCACACTGAGAGAAAAATATTGCTTCAAAGCCTTTGTTGGTAGCCTACTCATGCGATGAACTTCCCCTAAATGCAAAGATACTCGTATGTTTAATTTATGAAAGTTTCAACTAGGTGGAAGCCTTCTTCATTGTTGACTAGAAAACGTAATAGAAAAATTAATAAGGCTATTTCGACTCAATGTACGTAAGCTACATTGAATTGTGTTTCTTTTATCTCACAGAAAGAATGCCTGGGGAGTGACAAGAATCGATTTAAAACAGGTGGAATCCTTCTTCTTTGTTGACTAGAGAACGTCATAGAAAAAAGAATAATAATAATAATTCTCACAACATCTCATACATTGACCTGATTTCGTACTAAGTAGCTTAAGCACTTGTGTTACAGATATCAAACAACAGAGGAACACAAATATATACTTAAATACATATATTACACCCAGACACCGAACAAACACAAGTGTTCATCGCACGAATAAGGCTATTAGAATAAGGCTATTTCGACTCAGTGCACGTAAGCTACATTGAATTGTTTTTATTTTTCTCACAGAAGGAATGTCGAGGTGCTGACGAGTAACAAGTAACTTCATCTGGGATGCCTATTTCTTTGCCTGCTGCCGAAAAATGAGACACTAATAAAAAAAATATCTTAAAAAATCCACCTTCTAATACCACAAATAAAAAAGTGTGAAATAATATTTTTTACACTTCAGATAACATTTTACAACAGTACACTCGAGAATATGTAACATCTGATCGCTATGACATGTCCTTTTTAAAAAGAGTTCTTCTTCCACGGTAGGCAGCGGCACGACCAGTGCCCGTAACA
This sequence comes from Marasmia exigua, assembly GCA_019059595.1. Lineage (NCBI taxonomy): Eukaryota > Metazoa > Arthropoda > Insecta > Lepidoptera > Crambidae > Marasmia > Marasmia exigua. The sequence continues at coordinate 15,538,406 of CM032465.1, read as the reverse complement.
TTGTTGATATATATGAGCTGTGGTTACTTTACCATCAGATGGGCTAAATGCCCGTCTGGTTAGGTATAATAAATGGTATTAGATTCATGTTCATACACCATGTTGTAGAACAACCTCCATATGATCATTTATTTATTAAACACTTTATTGCACAAAAAGTTTATACCATAGGCAAACTTAATGATTATGCATAAGTTATTACGCGTCATCTAATTTGCTGAGACGGCTGGCTTCGTGCGAACTATTTTATTTGAAGCGCAGTACAGCCTTCAAAAAAGGTTAGTGGGAGAGCCACGCTTCGGCATGAATGGGCCGGCTCGCCCAGAGTGATACCACGGTCTCAAAGAAAACCGGCGTGAAGCAGCACTGTGCTGTGTTTCGCTGCGTGAGTGAGGACACCGGAGGAAAGATCCGGGGTAAAGGGGGCTTTTAAGTTTGCCAGCACACCCGTGACTCCACTGGTGTCGCGGGTGAACATGGGCAGCGGCAATCGTTTACCATCAGGCGATCCATCTGCTCGTCTGCCGCCTGTCCCAAAAAAAAGTTCGTAAGCTCGGTTCAACCCAACTTTTTTTTTGGTCAATAGGCTAACGCTTGACCACGATCGTACCTGATGGAAAGCGACGATGAGGTCTAGGATGATACGTGTTTGCTTAAAAGATACCTTATCACTCTTGCCTTAAAGATGTCCAGATTACAGTGGTCAGGAAAAACAGACCTCGGCAGAGAGTTCCATTCCTTAGCCACACGCATTATAATTGTGGAATTTTAGACTGGAAATCTCGGTAGCAAGCAAAGTATAAGATCCCCTGCTAATGCAAGTGGACCTTAGGATGACTATTTGGCATAATGAGCCTGAAATACTTTTAGCAGTTGAATAAAGCAATACTGTTGAAAAAATGTAATGAGTAATTTTGACAGACCAAGAAAGTTTGACATCATCCCTCTTATTCCAAAACGTGTAAAATAAGTTGTAGGAGTAATACTGAGAATAACTGAAGAACTAGGGTAATCATTATTACAAAACTAAGTTTAACGGTATTTACTATATCAACTATAATACTTAAGTAAAACCAACCGGACCCCTAGTTTAAAATGACTACTAAAATAATAATCTCAAAATATCTATTCAGTAACCATGACAACTTGTCCCTGTGACAGTTCATTCCGTTTTACACCAAAGTTATTTCTGAGAAAGTAGTTAATTTATTTTTTGGATTTAATCCCAAAAATATAAGCCATTCCTATGCATATTACTTAGAAACCTTACTTAGGTCAATAATTGTAATTTATTGTTGCTTAAAAACAATTCTAAAATATTTTTACTTCAGACTACAAAATAAGGTTATGTAAAATGAAATGTAACTGAGCGAATGATTGAATGATTCGATCAATTTTGACAGTATCCTGCGGTACTATGTGGTCTATGGTTAGTCGAGGATTTGTAATAAAAATTTAAGAATTAACATTATTCCGTAATAATCATGAATTTGCTAGTTTAGAATTAAAACCGGTATCAGAGCAGTTTTTTTGTAATAAGAGGGCATAAGTCTAATTTTAAGATTTTGTGCATGCCCACAGTGCCCTCAACGGTTGATCCGCGCCTGAGTACAGCAGTTAAGGCAACTAGTTCAGCGGTTGCTTAGAAAAAAGTCTTCGGGAATAGCTGAGTATGCTAAGGATATTTCAGTTTATGTGTATGTATTTTCATATTTAATATATTCTTTATTAAGGTGACGGGCAGGGCACACTAACGAGGCCAATCGATTTTAAATTTTAGTTACTAAACCGGATACATTATAAACAATTTCAGTGTTACAATTTCTCGGCAAACACTTTTACTATTTATTAAATAACCATGCACAAATGTTGGGTCCAACGCGTACGCGAAAAATTGATTATTGACTAAATTTTTCGCGTACAATAACGGACCCAACATTGGTGCATGGTTATCTAATAAATAGTAATAGTGTTTAGTATTTATTAGATAACCATGCACCAATGTTATGTTTTTTTTATTTTGAAACTCAATTAGTGTTGGCGACAAGCATCGATATGATACTTTTTGGCCAATATTTCCAAATTTTAGTGATTTCCTTTTTATATGTCTTTTTTTTCTCCTGTCTTTCTGCCAATAAATTTCATCGATTCTACACGCGAGTACGTTTTAATGGTGTAATCATCCTTTCCGGCAATCCTCAATAATTAGGTTTTAATAGTCAATGATATACACAAACTTACATTAAATGTAGTTTGAAAAAGAAATAGAAACCGTCCGTCCTTGTAATTTGCATTAACAATATAAGATACAAAATGGGCAATAAAAGTGCATAAGAATGAAAAATGCACTGACTCCCCGCAGTATAATGTTTCATTCAGCCGTGATTCAGGGAGACCGTTTGTACAAACGAGTTTTTGGGAATGCAATCTTAAAGCAAAATTGTAACCTAGTTTTGTCGTTGTGTCTTAAGACTCTTAATAAAAAAGCTGAGAAGATAGACTTATTCCACTGTTCTCTTAGTCAATTTACAAAGAATACACTTTACTTTATTAGCCGTGTGGTCCCCGGCAGAGTAAAAAAGTCACCCTCACTCTTACCGAGGTGTCGTAAAAGGCGACTAAGGTAAAGCTGCTGGCATGATCATCAGCACCTAGAGAAGGAAAACTCTGCACTTATATCAAAACCCTCGCCAACCCGTCTGCCAAGCGTGGTGAGTATGGCAATTACCCCTCATGTGATTGAGGGAGGCCCGTGCCCCAGCAGTGGGGACTTAAATGGGCTGATGATGATGATGATGATAGATAAAATATTATAAACTTTTATTATCAGATTTTCATAAATCTACAGATTTATTAGAGCGTATGTTGTTAAAACAGTAAGAGAGCCACACTTCAGCATGAATGGGCCGGCTTGACCGGAGTAAGACCACGTCCTCTCAGAAAACCGGCGTGAAGCAGTGCATGCGCGGTGTTTTGCTGCGTGAGTGAGAGTACCGGAGGCCCAATCCAGGGGAAGCGGGGTTAAAAGGTAAACAGCGCACTTGTGAAACCACTGGCGTTGCAGGTGTCCATGGGCGGCGGTAATCACTTACCATCAAGTGATTCGTCGGCTCGTCTGTCACCTATATCATAAAAAAAAACCTTATAAGACAATATATCGAATACAGCTTACCAGCCAAATCGGCGTAAAAATAATAACAAAAAGAAATACAGTAATATCGTTGAGTATTTTCACACATCAAAAGTTAAGTTTTTCTATTTTAATGTGTTTCTGCAGCCTTTCTGACTCAGTGTTGAATAAAAGCATAATTTAAACTTTATCGCAGGGCAAATTTTTCAAATTTTGTAACCCTTTAAAAATAAAATAAGCACAAAAAAGGCACAAAACCGGTGGAATTTGTAGTAAATTAAAAAAAAAAACATAAAATTGTACAATGAGATGGGGCTAGATATAGATTCACAAAAATTGCCTCAATATACAACTGAAATAACATATCGGATTGAACACCTTTTTTTTATATGAGAGGTGGCAGACGAGCAAGCTGATCACCTGATGGTAAGCAATTCCGCCGCCCAGGGACACCCGCAACACCAGTGGAGTCACAAGTGCGCTGCCAACCTTTTCCCCTTCCCCCCATTGGGCCTCCGGTAACCTCACTCACAAGGCGAAACACAGCGCAGGCGCTGCTTCACGCCGGTCTTCTTCGTCACCTTCTTAAAAAGTTGTCAAACAAATGTTTCTACCACCCAAAAATCTTAAGACTATTTTAAATTCGCGTCAAATCCACAATAACAGGCAGATAAACTTTCACCCCAATTAAAGCGATGGGGAACAAAAATGAGGGTACATAATTAAAGGGCATGAAACTGTTATCGCGACGCGGCCGGTTTAACAACAATTAGTTAAAACCAAAGCTACTGTTGATGACGTAACATGAAACTTTACCGAGCACCTTTCATTTGTACTAGCTCAGCTTCAGCTTGGGTTACAAAGAGTAAGGTATAATTGTCAGAGTTTAACTAGTAGCTGCTGAAATCTGGACTGTGTTTTTATAAAAGCGACGGGTAGCCCTAACTAGCGACCCCAATCGATTTAAATTGTTAGCTTTTAATTTAAATTTTAGCAAAATTGTTTAAAATAGATTCTGTTTAGTATTCACTAAACAGAATCTATTTTAAAAATATATTCATATTTTAAACAATTTTGGAGCGGGACGACTCCCTTAGAGACCTACGCAAACATTTATGCTATTTATTTAATAATTGAGCACTACTTTTTGTTTTTTTTTTGCACTCGAAATTTGGATTCACACCATATGTGGCCGTTTTTGGCGGTAATTCAAATTTCGAGTAAAAAAGCAGACCCAAGAGTTAAGTAATAAAAGAGTATTAAATAAATAGTATAAGCTTTTCCGAGAGGCAATTGTTTAACAGCTATCCGGTTTAGTTGCTAACAATTTAAATATATTGACGTCGTTAGTGTACCCTACCCGTCACCTTAAAGAGGGATAGTTCTTCCCTGGTTGCGGAAAGTGCGAATAATATGTCATCTAAAGATTGCTTTCCTTTATATTTCCACTAAATATGCATATTCTACTCATTGAAATTTTAAACAACTTTGCCTACCTCCTTACTTATTAACAAGTGATTGTAAGAAACTTTTAAAATATATTTTTTATATTAACAATAAAATAATTATATTTTCAAAAGAAGAAAATAAGAAGGCTCGTAAAAGAAAACCTGTTAAGCTGTCAGTCCCGTCACAGTTATAGAGATTGTTATCTCACTTAGTCAAGTATCTAACTAAGCCGTCTTAGGGGCCAAGACGGCATTAAATCCTTCATTTTAAATTAATAGACTACTCTATTATCGCTATTAGCGCTAAGACTACTAGTATAATACCATAATTAAATCTTAATGACAAAAAAAATTGAAGTTTTTTTATATGATAAGTGGTAAGTGGCAGGTACGAGCATACGGATCACTTGATGGTAAGCGATTGTCACCGCCCATAAACACTCGCGACACCAGTGGCGTCACATGTGCGCTGCCAACCTTTAAATCCCCCTTCCCCACGGATTGGGCCTCCGCTCCCTCACTCATGCAGCAAAAACAGCACAATGCACAGTTTGCATGCACAATGCACAGAGCCGTGTGGTCCCGGCAGAGTAGAATAGGCCACCCTCACTCTTACCGAGGTGTCGTAAAAGGCGACTAAGGTAAAGCTGCTGGCATGATCATCAGCACCCAGAGAAGGAAAACTCTGCATTTATATCAAAACCCTCGCCAACCCGACTGCCAATCATGGTGAGTATGGCAATTACCCCTCATGTGATTGAGGGAGGCCCGTGCCCCAGCAGTGGGGACTTAAATGGGCTGACGATGACGATGCACAGTTTGCCGTACTGTTCAATAATTTCGGCAAAATCAACTCTGCGAGAAGGTTTTTACGGTAAAATGGCAGGTAAAACTTCCAGCAAACGATATTGTATTCAATTTTAATTACTGTATAATTTGAAACTATCATTAAAAGGCAATTATCAGTTATTTGGAAATTTAACAGTCAGGTTGAATGCTAAAAGTTCCAGCCCGGTTGAAATTTCCCAAAGTATTTTCTTCCTATCTCGCGTGCAATCACGCATTCGCATTTATCCTAGTGATGTAAATCATCAAGTGAAAAAAATTGTCAGTTATTATTTATTTGAGTCACCCACTGAAAAAAAATGCGCCATTTTCACGAACAACTTAAAAGTCAGTGTGTCATGGTCCAAGCTTACCCCGGGCTCCGTAGCAGAAGCTTTGGAACTGGGAATTGCATGCCAAGACGTAAAGTCAGAGTGATATTTTATAGTTAAGTAAATAACAAACTTAAAAATTTCATCTCGGGTTCTGGCGGGACTCGAATCCACATCTTCCACAATCCGGCTGTTCTACCAATTAGACCACTGAACGCGTTACTAAGCAGATGAAATTTGTAAGTGCTTGATTCGATATGAGCTGTCGATAGTCTCATCAATATTGTAGGTATATTTACAATATTTAGTGGAAATATAGAACCACCAGTGAAGACTGATTGATTGACAGATGAATCGAATTGATGATGTTTAGGTACCATTTTAACCACAAACAGGTCAATATAGCTTAGAAAGTAACCATAACCGAGGGTACCGGAGGCCTAATCCCCGGGAAAGGGGGGGTTAAAGGTTGGCAGCGCACTTGTGACTCCACTGGTGTCGCGGGTGTCCATGGGCGGCGGCAATCGCTTTCCATCAGGTGACCCGTCTGCTCGTATGCCACCTATCACATAAAAAAGACAACCCAATTTCTTAAGTTGCTTGTAGTTCATACAAGTATTTGAGACATGCACAGACCAACTTACAATTTATGTAAATTCTGGCTGTTGTGTGTCTTGTTTTTAACCCCCGACGCTAAAACGACGAGGTGTTATAAGTTTGACGTGTCTGTGTGTGTGTATGTGTATGTGTGTGCGTATGTGTGTGTGTGTGTGTGATCCAAGATGGCCGCTGTCAGAAATTGACAAATAACCTATTAGTTCTTGTCGGGGGTTTTTTAAAATTTCAATTTAATAATATATCTAAATGACATTTGAGTTAATTTAGTGAATTTGAGCCTCAGTCACCAGACTCACAAAAACCTGTTTGGTTCATGATCCAAGCGTACTTCAGTCTATAAAATGATAGTTTTGGAAGCAACTTGCTGAAGTGACAATCATCATCATCATTTCAGCCATTAAACGTCCACTGATGCACATAGGCGTCCCCCAATGTTCTCCACATAGACCTGTGCGGTCCTGTGCCGACCGCATGGATTCCAGCGACCTTCACCGCGAGATCGTATGTCCACCTTGTGGGGGCCTGCCACGACTGCGACTTCCTGTACGTGGCCTTCACTCGAGGACCTTTGCACCAACGGCCATCTGTTCTCCTCGCTATATGCCCTGCCCATTGTCACTTGAGGCATGCAATCTTTTGGATTATGTCTGTAACCTCCTGCGCCTGCGCCTCCTCCTCATTTCTGATACGATCACGCAAGGCGAGCATAGCCCTCTCCATTGCTCTCTGGGTGACTCTGAGCCTTCTTAATCGGCACATTGTAAACGGCCACGTTTCCGTTTCGCATGTCATCACTGGCAAAACACACGCCATAAGACTTTCGTCTTGAGACATTGAATTCACAATGACACAACTTGATTCGGTGAAATTGAAATCTAGTTACATCGCTACCGTCCACCGCATTGTAACCACACGTGGTCCCTTAAAGCCTTCGCCTCAATTAAAATAAATTGGACCAAATTGCGGTACAGTGTAACTTTTTTAATTGCAAATAAATTTTGTTGCAATCGCCATGAGTCGAATAAATAATTAATCGCTTAACTGATTGCTCTGAGAGCGTTTAATAAATCAATGTATTAAGTATGCATATCACATTCGAATTAATTTACTTTTAAAACTCTTCGAGCGTGATCCGCATTTTATTGGTCTGTATTGTTATCAAAAACTCATTGAGTCTCGGACTAAAAGTTAAAGTGAAATTTTTATTTAATTTTATGTCGGTCTTGGAGATAAGCCGTTTTCAATTATAGAAGGTATTCTCTTTTTTTTATAGAGATCAAAGTTTTCTGAGTATGCACGTACTCAAAGGTAGATTGTCTATTATCAATGTTAGCAATTTTCAATATTTATTTGTTTTGAACTGGGAGGAATGCATTTCTTTGAGACTGCCTTATAATTATAATCGTGAAGATAAAAACTTGTGGATTTGAAAAACTGCACTCAATACTCACTTTAATGTCAAGTTCATTAGGTTCAAGATCATTTGAGCATCACCAATAACGTAATGAAAAAAAAATATTATTGAAATACTGAAGCAAGTATTCATGACTACAAATAAAATCCTAATGACAGATATTAAAGTCAAAATCACGAATGAGGTAGATGAAATAGCAACTTTGAACCAATATTTTCAATAGGTACTCTTGCCCACATTAACGCGCTGCCCGAAGTTTGGCGCTTAATCCTTACATCTGGTAAGAGCTAAACTAATCGATTAATGGAATTTCAAACTAGGCTCGAATTAAATGCAATCGGTACACGCAATCGACTGGATTGTACCAACACGTTAGATTACAGCTAGTGATTAACCAAATCGTACGGAAGACCCTTACGCTGGGCCAATCAACCCTCACGTACTCAACCGCTGATGAATATAGTGGCCCACTCAATATTGAGCCTTATTTCGTTCCACTTAGAAGCGCAGGGATGTAATTGTTAGTATTGCAACGTGCCTGATCTAATCGGGATTACGGCAACTTTCTCAGGGCCAATCTCGAATAACGGGGCTTACAACTTCATTGATTGTCGGAAGTTTGAGCTGCTTAAGTGGAGGTGTCATTGTTTGCGAAAACGTTATCTGCATGTTGGAATTTCGAGATGAAAGCATCCTTGTGAGGGTCGTCTTTTTAATGGCACAGGGTTCTTACTCGATGGGTACCAAAAGATTACTTTCTGAAACGTGTAACCATGATAATCTGTTAAAGGGCAGCGAAGGTCAGACAACAGTCACTTTATTGTAATTACCAGACTCCCAAGTAAGGAATCAAGGTCCAACTGTACCCCGGGCTCCAGTGTGACAGCTTTGGACGCTAAAATAAGGGAGGGGCTACCAAAAGATTACCTACCTACTAAAGTAATAAAATAATAGGAAAAGAATCTTGGTTTATGCTGTAAATATAAAATAATAATAATAATTCTCACAACATCTCATACGTTGACCTGATTCGGTACTAAGTAGCTTAAGCACTTCTGTTACAGATATCAGACAACAGAGGAACACAAATATATACTTAAATACATATATTACACCCAGTCAACCGAACAAACACAAGTGTTCATCGCACGTGAATAAACTTAACTCATATTATACGCACCAGAAGATCCTTGTTGCACCTAGGACCCCGCGATCACAACCTGGTACTTAAACCAGTAGTCTCAAGGTAAGAATAATATTTTACAAAAATAAGAGGACAACCCTATACGGTAGGTAACTTTCTGTCCAAAATGGCGGAGTGTCAATACTGCTTTCAAGTATTTATCTACTATGACAATATTTTTTTTTATTTTAGATTAGGTTTTTCCATATAAGATACAGAACCTTTTACTCAGACCCCAGTGTATAAAGTTATAAACGTCAGGGAGAAGAATAATGTACAATCGTTAACCTCACGAAATCCGCGTAAACTGTTAACTGCGGGGAAGCAAACTAAAAGGGAGATTACGTTTTAAATAACACCATGGGAGGAAAAAGTCTATAATAAAGAAAGATGCCTGGCCCTACGAGGGGAGATATTATAAATGTTGGCTATATTAAAATTGTTCTGTTATGAAACATTCTTATAAGTTGTAAAGAAATGCTGTGGGTGCGGAGTTCATTAAAGTGTGCTGCAGAAAGTGCATTATTTTCTTTATAATCTTGCTTCGAGCAATGTTTGCTGAGTTTTCAATAACAAAGGCAGAATTGCTTTGAAAGGATATTTTTTATGTCATGTCAATTAGTGTTGCCGGATAATCGATTGTACGTCGTTTATTAATTGATTATGCAAATGGGGCCAACAATCTAATAATCGATTTTACTATCGATAGTATCGATTCAATCGATTTTTATTTTTGGTGAATATAATCGTTTAAATTGACGATACTATGGATTAAATTGATACTGGAATGAAGCCGATACTATCGATTATAATCGATTAATCTTCAATTATTTCTAGAAATCATCAGTCATACAGAAGAATTGCAGATTAATCGATTATAATCGATTAATCGACGGTCGATTATTCGGCAACACTAAAGTCGATGTCGTGAATTGTGCCCTTCCATGGGCACCAATGTTTTTTATATGTGATAGATGGCAGACGAGCAGACAGATCACCTGATGGTAAGCGAACGCCACCGCCCATTGACACCTGCGACACCAGTGGAGTTACAAGTGCTCTGCCAACCTTTAAACCCCCCTTTAAATCCGGGGGGGATTAGGCCTCCGGTACCCTAACTCACTCAGCGAAACACAACACAGTGCTGTTTCACGCCGGTTTTCTATGAGGCCGTGGTATCACTCTGGTCGAGCCGGCCCATTCATGCCGAAACGTGTCTCTCCCACGGTAAATATGTAAAGTTTTTTTTCTTTTGCAGTTTTTGTTTACCATTTCGAAACCTTATATTTTAGTTTCTCGTAAATAATTAATGTTAGTAACCAATTGACCATGATAATTTAAAACAATAAAAAATGAAACCAACTTTTGAAGATAAATCTCGGGAAAAAATTATCATCGATTTGTCTAACTAATAGCAGATATTTTTAGTGGAATTTGTTTCGTATAATTATATTGACAAAACGATGTTGACTGGTTTATAAAAATAAAAAATATTTTATATTTTTATATAAAAATGTAAGACTGGCAAAAATATTTGTTATAATTTATCAAACCGTACATCATACAAGTTTTTTTAATGTCCAAGTCAACCACATTTATTTCAATAACTTTGACTGATTGTAATATAACGCCGTGTGGTCCCCGGCAGAGTAGAATAGGCCACCTTCACTCTTACCGAGGTGTCGTAAAAGGCGACTAAGGTAAAGCTGCTGGCATGATCATCAGCACCCAGAGAAGGAAAACTCTGCATTTATATCAAAACCCTCGCCAACTCGTCTGCCAAGCGTGGTGAGTATGGCAATTACCCCTCATGTGATTGAGGGAGGCCCGTACCCAAGCAGTGGGGACTTAAATGGGCTGACGATGACGATGACTATAATTTACTGATTAACTGCTAGCAGTGTAACATTCGTTTTGCAAATAAAGATATTCTGATACTGATTTATTATGCATTATATAACATTTTCGAGATGGTAGGTAAAATTGAGTTCTAGTTCTATTGAACTAAGATAACAATTAAGGTAACACATCGATGAAACTAGCGCCGCCAATAGGTTTGTGGCGATGCGCCACGCTTTTGTAAATATAATTAATGTGTAAATTATTTAGTATATATTTTGTGCATCAACCAACGCACGGACAGTATGACCCTTTTATATGTATTTAGTTTAAGGTGTATTTCACGCAGCGCGCATGACGTGTTATACTGTTCGTCCGTCGGTTGACAATCAAAAAACGTCATTGAATATCAACAGACTGATTTTACTGTGAATTATTGTACAAATTAATCTAGCCGTTATTCTTCTTATATTTTCTTCATTTTCCTGCTTTTATGTTCTCCTACTTTCTTTATTATATTGTGGTGTAAATATTGTTTGGTCGAATTGTAAATAAACAGTTGTACATAGAGTAGTTTCTTTCATACGACCACCCGCCATACTACGGCACACGACGCCCCCCATAGGTTTATATTAATTGTGGTGATTATGAGACATTTTTATAAAATGAACAACGGTGAATCCATACAGGAATGTATTGAGATTTATTTATGACAAAATTATGTAATAATTTCTTCTACTTAAAGTGGACACTTAAGGCAATAATATCTACAAATTGTGGTTACTTGTACGAAGATAATATTATTATTACACAAGTACATCTCAAAATAAAATCTTGATACTTTGCTTTATGGATTTACCGTAGTGTTTTTTTAATTGTCTCATAATCACCACAACTTAATCGGACAGTGGTAAAAATAGTTCCCACCAGATTTTGAACTTTATGTGTCATGGCATAAGAGCGAAAACCAATGAAATTTTTACTGACTCATATCCGATTAAGGGACAAATCTACACACGGCACTAGTTACTTCGATGTGTAACCTCAAAATTTTGCTGTTGACTTTAATTTCCAACCAATAAGAGTCAATATTACGCACATAATCGTATTGCAACCTTGTGTAAATAAATAGGTATAAGTTTATGCTCTATGTATATATAGGTGACGCACCATCAATCAGTTTAACCCATGCTGTTAAGTTTACGACTAATATAAACTGTAACACATCAAATACAGGTCTTAAGGAGCACTTACGTGACGTCATAAATATAGATGAACAGGCTTAGGTTTGTGCTTTACTGAGGTTAAGCTACTGATAATATAATTTACATGATTTGCATGGTAATCGAGGTGTATAACTACATCTTATAGGTTTTTATCCTAGCATAAATTCGATGGTAAAATTATTAATCAACCTTTTTTTTTATGAGAGGTGGCAGATGAGCAGACCGATCACCTGATGGTAAGCAGTTCCACCACCCATGGACACCCGCACCACCAGTGGAGTCAAAAGTGCACTGCCAACCTTTTCCCCTTCCCCCCCTTCCCCGCCTCCGGTAACCTCACTCACACGACTAATACGTACTTGTGTAATAATAATATTATCTTCGTACAAGTAACCACAATTTGTAGATAGTAGAACCACTAAAGATAGTTTATAATTTTTTTTTCTAGAATTATATGTTTGTTTTTTGTGCCATTACCTATAGATGAGTTCATATGCCTACTTATTGGTTTTAAGTAAAACTACGGCACAAAATTTAGATTCCGGAAAGAATCTGTGCTGTTATATTCTGACGTTGCTCGTGTTTTCTTGCAGTAGACAAGAAAACGTCCGACTGAACCAAAAGTCTTAGTTCAAGGGTGAAAATTTAAATAGACATCCCAGTGAAATAGTTTCCGACCGGGCAGGGGTTAAGAATCCAAACACTTAGGCCAAGGGATTGGCGGAGGCAATCTCGTTAGAGATACAATTCGATTTTTATTCGAGTAACATCGAAAAATATCGAGTGAACAAATGATCGACTCGAGTGAACAAATGATCGACTCGAGTGAACAAGATATAACTCAAACGCTGGCCAAAAATGTTTGAGTAAGTCAAAAAAAATAAATTTAAATGGAATCAAAGCATCAGAACCGAGTAAATCTAAGCGTTGACCTACAAGTAACAACAGTTTGTCGTCATAATAATACTATAAACGCAAAGACTCGTGGCAGATGGTAGGTAAGGTATTTTCATTCAATACATAAATAAAATTAAAGTTAAAGTTTATCTTCTTCATCTTAGCGTGTAATTCCCGGTTGACAACCGGGAACCCAGGGAGAACCCAGAACCCGGGAGCCCAGGATACGCTTAGACCATGATTCAGAATTGGGTCGGTCTGGTAATTACAATGAAGCGACTGCCGTCTGACCTTCACAACCCTTTAACAGGTGAACCAGACCAACTGAACCATGATTACACGTTTCATAAAACTTTTTCCGAAACGTGCAGGTTTCCTCACGATGTTTTCCCTCACCGCCGAGCAGATGGTAATGAAATATGCACATAGATTTAATAAAAACCATTGGTGCATGCTCGAATTCAAACCTCGACCACCTGGGTGGAAGACGGGTTCGTATCCATTGAGCTACCATAGCTAAATAAAATGTTTATAACTGTAATTAATTAAGACGAAGGTTAACACAACGTTTATTATTGATAACAATATTTTGTACTCATTAACTCATGAATCTGCCATGAGTCTTAGTATAGTGATACCAATCGTGTATCTGTGCATCGTGGTAGGGCTCTCTAGATGTCCTTTAGAACATAGTGTCCTAACCACTTTACACAACAATAACCACTCGATCAAATTGTAAAATAACTCGAATGATTCGGTAGCATTTGATGCACCACTATACTTCACACCCCAATATAATTTTCGTGGATCCCGTCTCGGGACCCCACTAGTAATATTGCATATCTTCAAAAATAACAATAGCAAGAAAATCTCGACCCTCCGTTTTTAGCTACTTTATGTGAATACATTTGGGAACGATGTTCTTGATTTGATTGCAGATAAGATGAGTGTTATGTTACAGCTTATTTAGAATAGGTTTGCGTTGGAAGTTGTAAAATATGACGTCATAAATAAAGTGTCGTATAAAATGTGAGTAGTTTAATTTAATGGCAGGGAAATGGTACTTACTCTTTTATTTTTTGATGGCATTTTGGAGAGTGCGCCACGGAACTGTACAATGCCATTGGAGCATCTCCGTTCTTCCACTACTCCACCAGGCAGACCCTCAATCGACACCGGTACATGGTAGAAATACCAAAAGTCCGCACAAAGAGGTTTCAATCCTGTTTTCTTATTCGTACTGCGAAACAGTGGAATCAGTTGCCTGAGGAGGTGTTCCCTAGTGGCTACAATTTGGGGGTTTTCAAAGCGCGAGTGAATAGGTATCCTCTAGGTAATCGTGCTACAACTTAGACCATATTATCACTTACCATCAGGTGAAATATGGTCAAACGCTTACCTATCTACAGTAAAAAAAAAAAAAAAGGGAGGAAAATTAATGAAAAAAGTTTTTGTAGTAAAATTAAATGAAACGCTTGGTTTATTGTCCATCTTTTTTTTATTAGAATAGCCAGACATTTGGCCACAATCTCACCTGATTGCTAAGTGATGATGTGGCCGAGGATGGATCATGCCTGTCTAGTAACAGCCTATTCACACTTTTCTTGAATAAATTCAGATCATAGCATTCTGGGAACACATCTTCCGGCAGAGAGTTCCAATCCTTAGCTGTACGCAACATGAATGTAAATTTGAACCGTTTGGTACGTGTTGCCGGTATTTGTACCACATAAGCGTGGTAACCACTTCTCCGTCTTGTGTCCCGATGATGAAAGGGGGCCGGTGGAATTAGATCGTGTAATTCCTTCGCACCCTCTCCGAAATGCAACCTGTAAAATACCGAAAGACACGCTACCTTACGCCTATGTTCATCACTTAACAACTTGCGGTCGAAAAGTTTGGCGTCGCCAACAATCCTTTTAGCTCGGTTTTCGATCGATTCCAATGCAGCCAGTTGGTATTTGGCAGATCTTAGAATCTTAGAGATCCCGGTTGCATCATACACTGGCTATCTCCTCCATTTCGTATGGTATTTTGCATCCAGTGTACATAGACAAATAGGAGCTCTATCATCATCATCTTCCTGCCCTTTTAACAGGTTATCTAGGGTCGGCACAGTATGTTTTCCTTTTCTAACGTCCCTGTCACTCGTCATCGAATCATCTACCCCTTTTCCCATCATATCATTCTTCACACAATCCATCCATCTCTTTTTCGGCGTCTTTTTTTTAAATACTCGTAGATACTCTTTATTGCAAAAAAAAATTACAGATCTTAATGCTGTGGTCACTGGTAAATACAATCTCGGCGGTTTTATTATAATTAGCACTCATGTCACCCCTTACAACGTCAAGCCTAACCTTTCTGATGAGAATCTCCTTTTAATATTGTGACGTCTTTGTGTATGTTTTGTTCTGTCTTGATTTTAGATGGTGTTTGGTGAAAAACTCAATTAAAATAAACACCAAAAGGCTTTAACTCGCCACACCGGTCAGTAACCATTAAATTAACGTGTCTCTTTAATCATTCGACATTGGCAGAGTTATTATGTGTTCGTCGTAGGCAAAACAGTAGCAGCCATAAAGAAAAAGAATAACCTTTCTGGGTGTTGGTTTATTGTTAATTTTTTTACACTGTGGTTTTTGTAAACCTCAAGGTTTTTAATAATCTCGTGGGCATCATACTAATGAAAATAAATATTTTCACCAAGGAACATAGGCTGTAATCTTAAAAAATAAACGCCTTCCCATACGAATTGCATCAATTAGCTAATCACTTTAGTATAAGGAGGCGATTTTTTTTGAGATTCGACCTTATGTTGCGGGAAAAAATATTGTTTAAATTAGTAAAATGCTCTTGAGAAGTTTCTCGGGGTATTCAAAAAGTCATGGTGCATACCCACTCAAGATTTTATGATAGAGTAATACATAAGTAAATATTTAGTAGAATATTCTATTCAGACAATCTGCATTACTTTAATTATTAATACACTTAATTTTAAAATAAAATACGAGTACTACAATAATAATAGCAAACTGAAGTGGCAGTGGGCTGGTAATATTAGCCGCAGAACTGACAGCCGTTGGAGCCGTAAAGTCCTTGAATGGAGACCGCGACTTGGTAAGCGTAGTGCAGGACGCCCTGCGACAAGATGGGATGATGACATTCGAAGGCTGGCTGTTGTGGGCTGGATGAGAGTGGCCGAAAATCAGGAGTAGAGGCGTGCATTAGGGGAGACCTAAATCCAGCAGTGGACGAGTGTGGGTTGCTGATGATGATGAGGACTACAATAATAAAAAAAATTTACTTATAGCCCACTTGACTGCCCTGCCTAAGGTATATAAAGGCTAGACTGCAATCACTTCATTGTAATTAACACACTTGCCAAATCATGGATCATGTTCCAATTATATCCCATATAGAAACGGTAGTAAATACTGAGGGCTTTATGCGTAACTGTTCAATAAACCTACGTTTGAAACAAAAAAAAATGAATAAATGTTTGTTTAACCTTTGGTAACTAAAACGGTGTCATGAAGCAGTTTTTAGAAATATTGTATGTTTTTGCTTTGTTACAAACCTCAAATTGCATCACAATCAGGTTAAAGATTCTTCCGTTAAATTTTTTGAAGAACATGGCTCAAAAAACAACTAATTGGCTCAAAGAAGAATTAGTTTATAGCGTCAATGAATTATTTAAATGAAATCCAAATGATACATTCGCACGACTTAAAATGAGGCTAAATAGGCTCAACAACTGTTATATATTTGTAACACCTACATTTTTTTTTTAATAATTCTCACAACATCTCATACGTTGACCTGATTCCGTACTAAGTAGCTTAAGCACTTGTGTTACAGGTATCAGACAACAGAGGAACACAAATATATACTTAAATACATATATTACACCCAGACACCGAACAAACACAAGTATTCATCGCACGAGTGTTTGTCCGGGGTGGGGATCGAACCCACGACCTTTGGCGTAAGAGGCAGGGTCACTACCAATTGTGCCATCCGGTCAGTCGAGACAGACATTTTGTGTACCCTATTTAAATCGATGATGCTTGATGGTAGGTCTTGATGTCAGACCTTCTATCAAGATTCTTGGTGTCGACATTTCGAGCGATGTCCAGTTTCGCGGTCATCTGGAAGACAAAGCTAATACAGCGGGGCAGTATTTCATACCAGCTCATCGGTTACAACTCTTTAAGGCAACAAGTTCGGCCCCATATGGAACACTGCTCCCATCTCTGGGCTGGTACACCTCAGTACCAAAATTCTTCCATTTGATCGCGTACAACGTACTTGACTCTCTACGACTTGACTCTCTCTAGTCGACTTGATTCTCTAGCACTGCGGCGGGATATAGCCTCCCTCAGCATTCTATACCGCATCTATCATGGGGAGTGCTCTGAGGAACTGTTTGATATACTCCCTGCAGCAGAATTCTTACATCGAACCACAAGCAAGCAATTGTCATTCCATCCCCATCATCTCGATGGATGGCTAGATCGCCACACTGTGCGTTTTTCGCGGAACTTTCTACCACGTACCTCAGTTCTGTGGAACAGTTTACCTACGGTAGTATTTCCCGACAGCTACGACTTAGAGACCTTCAAGGGAAGAGCGCACTCCTTTTTAAAAAGGCTGGCAACCCATTAGCGATCTCTCTGATTTCGCGGATGTTAATGGGCGGCGATGATTGCTTTCCATCGAGAGACTCGCTTGCTCGTTGGTCGCTTCGAGCATAAAAAAAAAATTAAAGCGAATAAATGATTATGATTAAAAACCTATTACACTGTTTTAGCTAACAAAGGTTTATTGAACTTTTATTAACTGTTATACATGCTCTAATATTATGCTAAATAGGACTTTGCTATCAAAAGCATGCCAGTTTTATATATGCTACTAGCTTTATTAATACAAAGCTATTTCATATCTTTTACATACGAATTGAAATACACCAATTTTATTATTCCATTTTCTAATCCGCATCAAAGTACTTAGTATTCATAGCAGCAAATGGTATCTAAGTCATAATAAGACTGAAAAAGACACTTCACATGGAAATACTAAGTAATTATTACAATATTTTGTTGGAATAGTCAACACAAAACAAAAATATCTTTATTTAATTTAAGTCTATACAGAACATTTATGAATGTCAAATATTATGTTATCTACTGCTGATTCGGAAGGCAAGCAAGAAACTCACTAGTTACTCTTTTCGAATAATGTGGTACTCACAATTTTGATTTTTAATATGTATAATGCAATATTCTTTTTATAAAAATTATGATTACAATGACAGTATAACAATCAGTATCGTTCAGATAAATCGTCAAAGTAAAATTATGAAATGAAATTATACATTAGAGAACAGGCGAGGAGATCAACATGGCCAGGAATCTATTTAAATAATTTTCTACTTTATGGTAGCCTTTTTCTGCCTTACGCAGAAGCATAAGGCAGTTTTTTACATGCAACTTAAACTTATGTATCGGGCAATTATTTTTTTTGAGCTGTTTTTTATTGATGACTAGCTTTTGCCCGCGACTTCGTCTGCGTGTAATTCGAATAAAAGCAAGGTCTTATAGATATCTTTATAAATTATAGCCTATGTGTTATTCTGATCTATAAGGTACATTACTGTAAAGTTTCATTAAAATCCGTTTAGTAGTTTTTGCGTGAAAGAGGAACAAACATCCATCCATACATCCATCCAAACAAACTTTCGCTTTTATAATATTAGTAAGGAAGTAAGGAAGTAAGGATGGGTTTGCTCTTCTTTATGGCTTCACACTAAACTCTAGAGTTGAGAAGAACATTCTAATGCTCATTCTCACAAATGAGTTTCCAATTTTTTGAAGTCTATAATTTTGGACAGTACATAAATAAGCTTCAAGGGTTTTATTCATAAACGTTCAATACGTGAGATATTTATTTATTCTCTTTTCGATTTTTGTATGAAATTTCAAATGTCATAACTCCTCTAAATAAACCCCAATAAGTTTTAGATGAAAAAATGGTTTCACAAACATATAAGAATAAGACCTTAAGGTATTTATGAGTGTACTATCTAAAATGTCAACAAAGTTAGCTGAGGGCATATAATGTTGAAAAAATTATTTCTTTATTCAATTTATAACCATACAGAACATTTATGAATATCAATATACCGGATCTCTTATTTTAAGATAATATAATGTGTCCATTAAAGTACAGCAAAAGTGTATACTAACTGACGACGAAAGAAAGAAAGAAATATTTTAATGACCATCACAATACATAATTTAACAATTGACACTCATTAGGAAACATAGGTAATATTCACACATTAAAACATTACAGACAAAGTGAGTCTGAAAACAGACGATAGGTAGCATTATTGTACGTGGATAACTGTAATTGACTTTCGAAATTGTATTTAGTAAGATTGTAACTGAAATTGTAATATGCTGTTGTTATCCCAAATAAATAATGAAAACTGCAGGCTCTCCTCACCTATTAATGTACTATCGTGGAATGTGAAATTAAAGGCAAGTACGCTTTTTAACACTGTATTTCGATACACAGTTATACCACATTCGAGCAGATGACACTTAGACGACAGTTGTGGCGATACTGGACCCGTTTATACGTATACGTTCAGAGTCGATTGCCGACATTTTATATCCCCTCTACTAATGGTCTTATAGTCGCTAATTTGACTCTACCAACAGTCAAATCAGAGGCTGCGATATTCTACCGGAAGTTAAAATAATATTAATCTCTACCGTACGGAAACCGATTCTAAATATTCATTAAATCGTTTACAGCAGGGACTATGACAACAGGACGTTAAAACAATATTTATTTACGCCGGTAGGAAATCAATTGATTATTAAGTCCCTTTAGTGACTGTGCTAATTATGTAGGATGTTAATTTATTATTTGTGAAAACTTAAAGTAATTTTATAATAAATAAAACAAAGTTAAACAATAAAATTATTCTTAATAAATAGGCGTGTGTTAAGTGTGAGGTCAATCAGGACCCGGCCTCAGCATGGTGTCGCCACAACGTGAACAGAAATGCCGCGGCAGCGCTGGTATTCTGGCAGGTCCTGTTGGGAGTAACGATCGTGTTAATGAAGAAACATACATAAATAAATACTAATGTGAGATAGAATTAATAAGGAGGTACTAATATTTACGAAAGAGCTGAAGAGGTACAGTATACATTAAAAGTTTGATGGTAGATTCATCGCTAGTTTTATCCTTTACTTATTTCGTGTCAGGAACCATCTTATCTCCAGCTATCTTCTAATGGAAAAAGGTGCGTGAAAAGAAATTTCGATATCAAATAAAAGTTAAACTTCTTGTCACTATAAGCCTTGAACCCTCATACCAACGTCGAAAACAGTTATACTGTACAATATTAAACAAGGCGAAATAGATTGGAAGTCAAGTCACGGCCCCGCAAACTTGCAACCGGATATAGACCGCGACCGTCACGTGACCTCGGACTTCCGACTTCGATCCGCCAAAACTGACGCGCCGTATCAACACGTTTAGTTGGACCTACCCTCCTCACCCTTCTACAGAAATCTGGTTGTGAATTTACCACTTTTGGTGCTAAATCTAGCACTATTTACAGGAAAGTGAATTACATTTTTTTTTATGAAATATTCCGGGACAAAATATTCTTTACATTACAATGCTCTTGAGAAGTTTCTCGAGTATTCAAAAAGTTATGGTGTATACCTACTCAAGATTTTATACAAGCGTTATACTGAACTCAATGTTTAGTAGAATATTCTATTCAGATAATCTATTTTACCTTATTATACCTTACGGCATTTACTTCATTATAATTAGCACACTTGCCAAATCATGGATCATGGTCCAAGTATATCCTGTATAGAATAGAATGGCAGATGGAGATAAGGGCAGATGAGCAGACGTATGACCTTATGATAAGTGATCACCGCCGCCCAAATACACCTGCAACATAAAGGAGTCAGAAATGCGCTGCCTTTTAAAAGGAGATCGCTCTTGAGGGTTTTCAGGTCCCATAGGTCCAAAAAAAACTTCAAGGTAGAGAGTTTCTTGAGAAACATTTAGTTGAAGACTGATAGCCCTCTAGACGATGGGATGTTTTATTACACACTAGCCATTGGCTTTACAAGGGTGCAATATCATACTTTAAAACAAACGTATTGAAATCTGTTCATCCGGCGCAGAAAGTTCCATTCCTTAGCCGTACGCAAAAAAAATGTACTTGTAAATCGTCTATTACTTATACCTGTTTTAAAATAATTATATTTACCTATGAAAGTGTCGTTTTGTATGGCGATTTTCTTAGAATGTGTATTTTCCATAATAACTTTTTTAATTTGAAAAGTAACTATTAACGTTATTACTCCATAATAGCTGTGCTTTTATGGATAGTGCTTAGGAACGTATAGAATCATCATCATCATCATTTCAGCCTATAGACGTCCACTGCTGGACATAGGCCTCCCCCTATGTTCTCCACACAGATCGGTCCTGTGCCGCTCGCATCCAATGGTTTCCCGCGATCTTCACCAGATCGTCGGTCCACCTTGTGGGGGGGCTACCACGGCTGCGACTTCCTGTACGTGGCCTCCACTCGAGGACCTTTCCGCCCCACCGGCCGTCTGTTCTCCTCGCTATGTGCCCTGTCCATTGCCACTTGAGGCATTCAATCCTTTGGGCTATGTCTGTGACCTTAGTTCTTCAAATTCTACATGATTTCGTTCCAATGCTGGAATCTGATATCGGGAGCTGGTCTTTCGTTTATGAGTTTTCCTAACTTACTTAGTCATTAGACCTGGCAAAAACGTATCTTTCAAAAGATTGGTACATTTGCATCTGGATCAGTGCAAAGATGCGGTACAGTGAAACGCTTCTTATGAAACATTTGGAACATTAACTTTGACATAGATCCGTGAATAATCGGTCCCCAGTTGTGCCATGCCATATACCTATCTCTTTTCCCCGCGTAATACCTGGAAATATGGTTACCTATTCACCACGGACAGACCACTGCATACCCTTTCGCTCTGAATTCGGATCATTCTGCTTAATCGGATCATTCGGCTCACTCTGATCGTTTGGCTCATTTGAGTCGCATGATACTCCGAATGGAGCGACCCGTGAAGAGCCACGCTTCGGCATGAATCAGCCGGCTTGACCGGAATGATACCACAGCCTTACAGAAAACCGACGTGAAGCAGCACTGTGCTGTGTTTCGCTGCGTGAGTGAGGGTACCCGACTTGTGACTCCACTGTTGTCGCGGGTGTCCATGAGCGGCGGCAATTGCTTACTATTAGGTGATTCGAACATTAGAGATTCGGAACAGTGCATCATTTGGCTGAGTCAGATCACTGCGTCATTGCAGTAAAGAGTTACACACAGTTTATTAGTCATGCAATAGTGATCACGTGGTTTGACGTCCTCATCTTAGCGTGTACACACAGTCTATTAGTCATGCAATAGTGATCACGTGGTTTGACGTCCTCATCTTAGCGTGTACACACAGTCTATTAGTCATGCAATAGTGATCACGTGGTTTGATATCCTCATCTTAGCGTGAACACACAGTCTTTTAGTCATACAATAATGATCACATGGTTTGACGTCATCATTCTTAACATATGATTCCCGATTGCATCCAAAGCTGTCGCACTTGAGCCCGGGGTACGCTTGGACCTTGATTCAGGAATGGGAGAGTCTGGTAGTTATGAAAATGAATGCAGCGACTGCCGTCTGACCTTCGACACAGTTTAACAGGGGAACCAGACAATCTAAATCATGGTTACACGTTTCAGAAACAATCAGAAACGTGCAGGATTCCTATCGATGTTTTCCCTCACCACCGAACTAATGGTAGAATACGCACATCCTTATTTCAGCCAATAGACGTCCACTGCTGGACATAGGCCTCCCCCAATGTTCTCAGTCTATTAGTCATGCAATAGTGATCACGTGGTTTGACGTCCTCATCTTAGCGTGTACACACAGTCTATTAGTCATGCAATAGTGATCACGTGGTTTGATATCCTCATCTTAGCGTGTACACACAGTCTATTAGTCATGCAATAGTGATCACGTGGTTTGACGTCCTCATCTTAGCGTGTACACACAGTCTATTAGTCATGCAATAGTGATCACGTGGTTTGACGTCCTCATCTTAGCGTGTACACACAGTCTATTAGTCATGCAATAGTGATCACGTGGTTTGACGTCCTCATCTTAGCGTGTACACACAGTCTATTAGTCATGCAATAGTGATCACGTGGTTTGATATCCTCATCTTAGCGTGTACACACAGTCTATTAGTCATGCAATAGTGATCACGTGGTTTGACGTCCTCATCTTAGCGTGTACACACAGTCTATTAGTCATGCAATAGTGATCACGTGGTTTGATATCCTCATCTTAGCGTGTACACACAGTCTATTAGTCATGCAATAGTGATCACGTGGTTTGATATCCTCATCTTAGCGTGTACACACAGTCTATTAGTCATGCAATAGTGATCACGTGGTTTGACGTCCTCATCTTAGCGTGTACACACAGTCTATTAGTCATGCAATAGTGATCACGTGGTTTGACGTCCTCATCTTAGCGTGTACACACAGTCTATTAGTCATGCAATAGTGATCACGTGGTTTGACGTCCTCATCTTAGCGTGTACACACAGTCTATTAGTCATGCAATAGTGATCACGTGGTTTGACGTCCTCATCTTAGCGTGTACACACAGTCTATTAGTCATGCAATAGTGATCACGTGGTTTGATATCCTCATCTTAGCGTGTACACACAGTCTATTAGTCATGCAATAGTGATCACGTGGTTTGATATCCTCATCTTAGCGTGTACACACAGTCTATTAGTCATGCAATAGTGATCACGTGGTTTGACGTCCTCATCTTAGCGTGTACACACAGTCTATTTCTAACATATGATTCCCGATGCATCCAAAGCTGTCGCACTTGAGCCCGGGGTACGCTTGGACCTTGATTCAGGAATGGGAGAGTCTGGTAGTTATGAAAATGAATGCAGCGACTGCCGTCTGACCTTCGACACAGTTTAACAGGGGAACCAGACAATCTAAATCATGGTTACACGTTTCAGAAACAATCAGAAACGTGCAGGATTCCTATCGATGTTTTCCCTCACCACCGAACTAATGGTAGAATACGCACATCCTTATTTCAGCCAATAGACGTCCACTGCTGGACATAGGCCTCCCCCAATGTTCTCCACACAGATCGGTCCTGTGCCGCCCGCATCCAATGGATTCCCGCGATCTTCACCAGATCGTCGGTCCACCTTGTGGGGGGCCTGCCACGGCTACGACTTCCTGTACATGGCCTCCACTCGAGGAACTTTCCGCCCCAACGGTCGTCTGTTCTCCTCGCTATGTGTCCTGCCCATTGCCACTTGAGGCATGCAATCCTTTGGGCTATGTCTGTAACCTTAGTTCTCCTGCGGATCTCATCATTTCTGATACGATCACGCAGGGAGACTCCGAGCATAGCTCTCTTCATTGCTCTCTGAGTGACTTTGAGCCTCCTTAATCGGCACATTGTAAGCGGCCACGTTTCGGTTCCGTATGTCATCACTGGCAACAATACGCATATAGATTTGGAAAATCCAGAGTTGCATGCTCGGATTCGAAACACGACTTCCCGTATGAGAAAGGCGTTCTGACCCACTGAGCTCCCATTGACTTACATGGTTTCACGTATAACATAATTATATTAGTCGACAACACTATTCTAAAAATATATTATGTATTATTTTCACAAGGCACCTAGAATAAATTCGTGATATCGAGTTAGCAATATTGAACGGCCTATTTCATGTTACTGGAGAGAAGAGGGGCGGGCCAAGTTACTCTGGTCGCTTGAACGATCCGTCTGCTGAAGCAAATAAATTGACAGCTTAATTTGTGCTCTACTAGCTTTGAAGATTGGAATTGATTATATAAAGCGTTTGAGTTGAGTAATTTGGTACGTTGTTGTGTTTAGTTTTGAAAATTCTGACACATGATAAAATATGAATACCTGTTTCTTTATACATATTTTTGGCCAAAACCGAGCAAGCGGATTCATCATCAGCAACCCACACTCGTCCACTGCTGGACATAGGTCTCCCCTAATGCACGCCACTGCTCCCGATTTTCGGCCACTCTCATCCAGTCCACACCAGCCAGCCTTCGAATGTCATCATCCCATCTTGTCGCATGGCGTCCTACACTACGCTTATCGAGTCGCGGTCTCCACTCAAAGACTTTACGGCTCCAACGGCTGTCAGTTCTGCGGCTAATATGATCAGCCCACTGTCACTTCAGTTTGCTAATTCGGTGGGCTATGTCGGTGACTCTGGTTCTCTGTTGGATTACATCATTTCTGATGCGGTCCTTCAGAGATACTCCGAGCATAGCCCTTTCCATAGCTCTTTGAGCGACTTTGAACTGGTGGACTAGTCCAGCCGTGAGTGTTCACGTCTCGGCACCGTAAGTCATGACCGGAAGGACGCATTGGTCGAAGACTTTCGACTTTCGAAGCAAGCGGGTTACCAGGTGGTAAATGATCGCCGCCGCACCCATTGACATCTGCGAGAACAGATGCGTTGCTGGCTACCCCTGCATAGAGCAAAATGTACATCTGAAATAAACTTCTTCACTATTTTTTAGGGTTCCGTTGCCAAATGGCAAAAAACGGATCCCTTATAGATTCGTCATGTCTGTCTGTCTGTCCGTCCGTCCGTATGTTACAGCCACTTTTTTCCGAAGTTTTACAACTATAATATTGAAACTTGGTAAATGGATGGTTTTTTGTTATCCGCATTACGATTTTACGATTTTATTTTTTTGGTAAAAGGTGACTAAGGTAAAGCTGATGGCATGATCATCAGCACCCAGAGAAGGAAAACTCTGCACTTATATCAAAACCCTCGCCAACCCGTCTGCCAAGCGTGGTGAGTATGGCAATTACCCCTCATGTGATTGAGGGAGGCCCGTGCCCCAGCAGTGGGAACTTAAATGGGCTGATGATGATGATGATTACGATTATTACTCAATAATATGAAATTTTTTTTTTTTTAGCGGGTCCCCATACTTAGAACTGAAACTCTAAAATTTTTTTATTCAATAAACCCATACGTGTGGGATATCTATGAATAGGTCTTTAAAAATGATGATGAGGTTTGAAATTTATTTTATCTTAACTTAAAACTTTGCGCATGACGCTCTCAAACTAGTAAAATGTGTTGTCGTAGTCGTGGTTTGAACTAGATCTAGCAAGTGGTTTTTTTGGTACGTTTTAAACCGTAAACCACAATTACCTTCCATATATCTTACTCGCTGCTACGGAACCATTCATGGGCGAGTCCGACTCGCTCTTGGCCGGTTTTTGTTTCCTTGCGACCGTCGCGGCGCCGCCCTGGTGGACACCTGAAAATAAATCTAACCTATACTTAATTAGGTATTGCTTAGTATCTATTTTAAGGTCCTATTTTTGCCTGATAGATTTTATATTCCGTCGGCTCGACTGGAGTGATACCACGGCCTCACAGAAAACCGGCGAGAAGCAGCTTTGTGCTGTGTTTCGCTGCGTGAGTGAGGGTACCGGAGGTTTGGACCTTTCCCGACTTTCCCCCGGATTGGTCCGGGGGAAAGGTGGGCTTAAAGGTTGGCAGCACACCTGTGAGTCCACTGGTGTCGCGAGTGTCCATGGGTAACGGCAATCGCTTACCATCCAGTGATCCGTCTGCTTGTGGGTAGGTGGCAAACCTATCACATTAAAAAAAATGTAGTTTCTTTTTTTTCTGTAAGTTTTCTCTAAATATGACACAATTAATCGTGAAAAGTTACTTACTCCGCGGGCTCAACGACCTGAACTGAGTCTTAGCCTCAGAAACAAGAGAACGCCACTGGTTTATTCTGCACTACTTTTTGCCAGTCATTGATCGTGAAACATAAGTACACTTTATAACTAAATATACGCGGAATCACCTGAAGATTTTATCGTCCTAATCACAACATCAATCACCAACGCTTGGCTGAGGCACGCTGAGGTCTACACTATATAAATCTCATAGCCGGCTTTTAAAAGGATCAGAATTGATTTATGTTAAAAAGAAGAAGGTTAGTCATTGTGATTTCTTCATAGTAAAGTAAAGTATCAGCCCCTTGCATAGGGTAAGGTTCTATATTATAGAAATCAAGTCATTGCTACAATAACTAAAACCTAGTCTCGTGATTAGGTTTTATGACCACGCTCTGCCTAGATGCGGATTGGTCATCACAATGATGGCATTGTATACCATTAATTATTATAAAAAAATCATGAGTAATATCATTATAAACTTAAAGTCTATTAATTTTTTTTATTGATGTCATTTTTGTTCATATAGAGAAGTACGCTATATTTAGGGCAAGATATAAGAATGGGCAAGGACAACCAAGCAAATAAGCTTCTTATACGAATAATATGAAGGTATGTAACAAAACGCTTTGCGTATCGTATTACTTATCGTTTTAAATATGAATTCTTTCTATTTATTTCATATTTATAATACATATGTAATTGCTATGTTTATGTATATGTGTGTATGTATATTATGTATAATAAATGTATTGCTATGTATATGTATAGTTTTTTTTTTGTTTTGTTCTCCCCGTTCACGTATTCTTCTTTCGCCGCATCATTCTCCTTTTTGCATGACCCAAAGGTTGACTGGTAGAGAATGCCTCTTGGCATTAAGTTCGCCTATTCTATAAACTTTTTGTGCAATAAAGTTTTAAATAAATAAAGAAAAAAGCTTTAACCAGTGCAGTGCGCAAGACCAATCAAGATGGAAGCTCTTATTATCGGAGGCCAAGACTCCCTATGGGTCGCTGCGCCAACGTAGTCAGTTAGTTTACCAGTGCATCCTAACAATACTATCTTAAACCATGGGTTTTCACCAAAAATTATATCACCAAAGTCGAAATAGCCCAGAGGGCAGGTGTAGAGAGAGCTGGTAAGAGTAATACTCACACTTAATAAATGGCTTCGAGATTTGCTCTCAAAGTCGCAGATGTAACGCAACGAGTGGCGCACTTAAAGTAGAGGTGGGCAGAATATATCGCCCGCAATAATATATCTTAGTGCAAGCGTCTTCTTGAATATAAGCCATTTGTAAATTAACGCTCTCAAGGAAGTAGATGCACTGGAAAGGTGACATAAAGGGAGTTGCTTTCTCGAACTGAATGCAAAAAGCTCAATGGAAATAAGTAGGAGGTCTTCACACAAGTAGTTGAAACAGGCTAAAAAGAATAAGAAACATTTTTGTTTGGTACCTGAACAACCTGTATTTCAGCCATAAATGTTGAAACAGCAGGTCTTCTTGGTTTAATTAAATTTTGCTTGGTTTAATTGAAGCTCTTACATGAATTACAAAATTTATACAATAACAATAAAAAATAAATAAATTTAAATTCATCATGCAACATCATCTTATAGAACTTGCCCTAGCTGACGTAGCGAAACGTAACTAGGTACGTTTAAATTAGTATGAACAAAAATAACACTGGACTTTCAATTATTGCTTCTATGCTCAAAGAATGTCTTACTTAAAATCTTTTTTTTTGTTTCGTAGATACGTTAAAAGCAAAACCGGAGTCCTTATAAGGTAATTGTGTTTTCTTTCTATTCGTCTGTTTATCTAGAGCTTTTATTAGGTCTTTACCTATGGAATTCCCGTTTTGTGTGAAAAAAATGTTTTATTTTCTTTTTTTTAAATGTATTAATCTAAGTAAGCACCCATGGAATCAATGCATCTTTGCCAACGCAGTGGCAGTTCATAGATGCCCTTCGTAAAGAAGTCTAAATGTCGCGTAGGTCAGACGGGAGTAGTTTCATTGTAAGTACTTGAATTTATATATCCGAGATTCCATAATCATTAGCCCATGCCAATAATAATAGTCCGGGTGGAACGTACTTAACTCTTTATTCGACTCTCCGCATAGAAGGCGCGTTCTAATCCACTGAGCTACCATCGCTCCGTATAATACGTCATCTCATATTGCTTATAAATGGTACCATATGTCGCAACAATTTGGGCACCTAGCGTACGTCCCCCCCACATATCACGGTCCATGCATAATGCAAGGATTTTCAAATTATTACCAGCTACTTCTTGGTGGGAAGCATTAAAATGCATTGATACTGGCAGAATAGGTGAGTTCGCAGAATACTATTACAAGTTGACAACTATATGCAGCGGATAACTTTGACTAACTTGGTTTGGAGGGTTAGTCGCGTAAGCGAACTATTGCAAATCAATTCAAGTCCACTTAATATAAACGTCATACCATAACGAAATCCAACTCGTGGCCTGCACATGCATTTCCGCCTTTGTACAACATGGTTTCCTTCAAACAAAGCGTGAAAAACCATCTCGCGGCAGCTTGCGTCCATTTTAACAGCAACGTGGGCTTTCATTTTGGTTACCATTAGGCTGAGGTGAGCCAATATACTGTGTCACTTCAAGAAAAAAACATAAAAATGGAGTCAAGCTTGTTAAATATCTGAACAATTAGATTTTTTAATCGACCCGTTTGGATCAGTGGAGTGAACGCTGCAACTGGTGAAAGGATTCGATCCCTGCAAAATACAAACCGTGAGCCGTGTGGTCCCCGGCAAATGAATAGACCACTCTTACCGAGGTGTCGAAAAAGGCGATTAAGGTAAAGTTGCTGGCATGATCATCAGCACCCAGAGAAGGAAAACTCTGCATTTATACCAAAACCCTCGCCAACCCGTCTGCCAAGCGTGGTGAGTATGGCAATTACCCCTCATGTGATTGAGGGAGGCCCGTGCCCCAGCAGTGGGGACTTAAATGGGCTGACGATGACGATGATGATGACAATACAAACATTTGTGTGCATGAACATGTTTATTTTGGTCTGGGTGTTTCCTATGTATGATAAGTATGTGGGTATTTACAAAAGAAAAGTATTAAATGTTCGTAATTAATTCCGCTGTTGGTTCTGATATCTGTAACACAGGTGCTTCAGCTACCTATCTCCGAGTCAGATCAATGTATGCGATGTTGTAAAATATTAATTTATTATTTTAATTTTTTGTTAGATTAGACTAGTAGGGCTCTAAATTAGTGAGGTTCTCATATTGCAAACTTGGCAGGAAGACTTAGTTCTGTTGCATATGCAGTCAGAAAAATAAGGCATATAATCGATATTGAAGCAGTAAGACTTGTGTATCTTAACCATTTCTACAGCGTTATGTTTTTGTATGGTTGGCAGTGTAATTGTGCTCTGGTGTAGCACGTGTCCATCGGCGACAACCATCACTTACCATCAGGTGATCCTACTGCAACCTATCGCATTATAAAAATATGTGAACATAAATTGCCATGGAAATGATACAATTTTATCATACAATCCCTGCAAATCTTTCCCTCTGAAGCACGTTATTTACACACATTTACTTATGATATTATAATATCCTCCAACCGATTACTGTTACGGCGGCCAAACTCAACGATCAGCCACGTACGCAGGATATATTATAGTGCTCAAGTGTGTACGCAAACACAACTGCACTCACTATTCCCTTACCCTCATATACCAATGGACACTACTCTAACAAAACCGGAGAGAGATAACGCGCAGGACCAACAGCTTAACGTGCTTTCCGAAGCACGGGGGTACCAGACCGCCAACTTCAAGACTCCGGGCTGCCACTAAGAATTTCTAACCGAAAACTTAGGTACATATTTTTGGCCCGACCCGGGGATCGAACCCGGGACCTTTTGCGCAGCCGTCGCTATAAAGTGCGATCCAGTAACCTATTATATATTATGTATTTATTTAACCATTATTTTACTAATAAAAGTAGAATAGGCTAGGTAAATACGAGTTAACTAAATAACAGCTTTTACGGCTAAGAAAACGAAATAAGCTTAACTCAAGTTAAATAAATGATTACCTACTGTAATTGCCTATGAAAACTTTCAGCTTCATAAATAACTAAATAATTGCAAAGCAAGAGTCTGTGTTAATAAATTGAAGTCGGTCAAAGAAAAAATCTGCTCGCAAGGAGCAATTATGAAGAAACCTGATATCTTAGAAACTTTGACAACTTTTGAATTGCGGCATCGCTCACGGGTTCCTTGCGTAAAAATATCCTTATTGTGTATACTAATTGCGACTCGTTTAGCTCAGTGGTAGTGGTCGCTGTCTCTGAGGCAAGGGGCTAGATCAGTCTTTCCCAAAGTGGGCGATAACGCCCCCTTGTGGGCGCTGCAGGTCTCAAGGGGGGCGGTAAGAGACCCAGAAAGAAAATGGGGGCGTTGTGTAGAGGCGCGGGGGGAAAGATACAGAATTGAACGACAAGCTCATAACATCAAATAATGATACAGCTTACATGACAGACCTGTATAAATTCAACGACATGAATCTCCAACTGCAAGGCGATAACTAAATTTAATTAAAACAGAAAACGTCGTTGCTGCTTTCGCAGCTGCTTCTACACAAAAAAAATCTGGGCAGACTTGAGTTTCACAATTTTCCAAATTTATCAGTATCATGCAGTAACGACGAATTGTTTGCATTTTGACTTCACCGAACGATACCAGGACATTTTGAACTTGGAAATACCAGACTGGGTGTTGGATCCGTTTTCAAATGTCAACACAGCAATGTCACCTCAGCTGGAAGAAGAACTTATAGAATTGACAACAAACGAGGAAATAAGAATCAAGTTCAAAAATGGTTACCAAGAGTTTTGGCTAAAAAAACCGATCCCGCAATTGTACTCTGGATTGTGGTCAATCGTTCAACGATTCTTGATAGCATTCCCATCGTCATATTTGTGTGAACGTGGATTTAGTGTTGTGACAACACTGCTTACTAAAAAGAGAAATCGTTTGCTTGTTACCGAAAGTGGCGACTTGCGACTGTTCTTGAGTAAATTGGAACCTGATATCAACAAACTTATTAAACAGCATCAGATTCATCCTTCACATTCGTTTTTATATAACGATTGATTATTTTAGTTTGTTTTAATATTATAAAGTATTGAAACGCAATAATCATTCTTATTGGCAGGTGGAGCCCGTAAGTTGAGACCTAAGCGCCGTTGTATGTTACCTACTGCGCTTAGGTTTCAAGTAGCGGGTTATAGTAAAAGTTTCGTATAGAATTTTCATTTAATATACAATATATATATATAGGTCACAATAATTAATTAATTTAATTTGAAGTTATAGTGGTTTTTAAATAGGTGAAAAAATGGGGGCGCTAAAAAAATATTTATTCTCAAAGTGGGCAGTAGACAGAATAAGTTTGGGAACCACTGGGCTAGATCATCGTACAGTACAAACATTAAGACGATCCGTTTCGAACACTGGTAGTGAACTCTGCCTTAGATGCAAGGATTGCGGGTTTGATCCCCGCACAGTACACCCATTTGTGTGCATGA
Source organism: Marasmia exigua (assembly GCA_019059595.1). Lineage (NCBI taxonomy): Eukaryota > Metazoa > Arthropoda > Insecta > Lepidoptera > Crambidae > Marasmia > Marasmia exigua. Next base: position 15,505,984 of record CM032465.1, on the reverse strand, counting down.
ATGTGTCTGTTTGTATTGATTTGGATGTTTTCCATGTATCATAAGTATAAATAGATACATAGATAAACTTTATTGCACAAAAAACCACTTAAAAAAACTAGGCATTACAGAAACATAAATGTACAATTTCGGCGGTCTTATCGCTTGAAGCGATTTCTACCAGACAACCTTCAGGCAAAGGACATTCAATAGTAGAGGAGGGGTATGTACTTACAAAAGAGGAGTATTCTATTTATATATTTGTAATTTCAATGTTGGTTCTGATATCCGTACCACAAGTGCTTGAGCTACGTATCTCAGAGTCAGATCAATGTATGTGATGTTGTGAATATAAATTATTTTTAATTATTTGTGGGCATGATCATGTCTGTATGTACCAATAGGTCTATACCAATGGTAACCTAAAGGTACCTAGACCAATAGGTCTAGGTGTTTTCTATGTATTATATACAATGATCAGAGTAGGTAGTGCTATTTGGGTTCATTGACCGCAAACATTGATATTAATATGGACATGCCCCGGGATTCTGACTATGATACCGGGATTATAGAGATATTTTTTATTTTAGTGTTAAATATTTAACGCATTTTATTCATGAAAGGGCTTACGTTCGATACCACCATATTTACAAACAGTTTGTTCCTTTTTATCTAACGTACGTATCTTGAATTTCGAAAGAACAAATAGAACTTTTTTAATTAACTTGGTATCATAGAGCGTTTATGAATAAGTTGGTAAGGCAGATGTTAATGTTCTAATGTAGGTATAAACGAAAATTATTGCTAATAGTGTTAGGTATATATTTGATCCCGGGATTCCCAGGATTCTAGGTATGTCCATATTATTTGAAAAAATCGCAAGAACCAAAAATAGCTCTACCTACACCGATTATTGATTATAAATGTTAACGATGGAAATATGAGGCGCCTTCTTAATGGTAGCGGCACTTTATTAAGTTTTCGGTAAGACTTTCTTAGTGGCAGCCCGGAGTCTGGAAGTTGCCGGTCTTGTACCACCGTGCCTCGGAAAGCACGTTAAGCCGTTGGTCCTGCGCCCGAACCCTCTCTAGGCGTGTCACAGTAGTGTCCCATTGAAATATGAGGGTAAGGGAATAGAGAGTGCACTTGTGTTTGCGCACACACTTGTGCACAATAATGTATCCTGCGTACGTGGCTGATCGTTGAGATTGGACGCCGAAGCCGTAATCGGTTGGAGGATATTATTATTATATTATGAGAAAGAATAAGGGGGCTCACATAGAAGAGGGCAGCAGCAGTAAAAAGCATAGTTATTTTGCACACAACTTCTTTTTTATGTGATAATCCGCAGATGAGGAGACGGATCACCTGATGGTAAGCGATTGACGCTGCCCATAGACATTCGCGGCACCAACGGAGTCACAAGTGTGCTGATAACCTATAAACCATCTTTTCCCCCCGATTGGGCCTCCGGTACCCTCACTCACGCAGCGAAACAGCAGAGTGCTGCTTCACGTCGATTTTCTATTAGGCCGTGGTATCACTCCATCGAGCCGGCCCATTCATGCCGAAGCTTGGTTCTCCCACGGTCAACTTTACATTACAAAAATACTTTTCTCTTTAGTAGTTACATCACTTGGCAACAAAAATTATGTATTTACAAAAGAAAAGTATTAAAATATAATAAACACACCTCAACTTTGTCTAGGGATATTGCGAAAATGATATTTTAACATAAATAATAATATAATTAAGTTATATAGCTCAAAAAGTAAGTTACCGATTTAATATTTTTTTTACTATTACAATGATACATTATCCTCTATTTTTTTGTGTGATAGGTTGCAGACGAGCAGACGGGTCACCTGATCGTTAGCGATTGCCGCCACCCATGGACATCACAAGTGCGCTGCCAACCTTTACAACCCCCTTACGACTGGGCCTCCGGTGCCCTCACTCACGCAGCGAAACACAGCATAGTGCTGCTGCACGCCGGTTTTTTGTTCAGAAAATTGATAGTTACTTCGGGAAAACGTTAATTCCTACGGGAAAACATTAATCATTTCAGGTGCGCCACGCTGGTGAGGCTCTTAAAAAATAATTAAAAATATTAAGAAGGTTAATTATTGTTGTCCCACTATTGAGATAATGTGATGTTTTATGGCTGTAAGGCCCAAAATCCCTTTTAAAGCCGAAAAGAGTTTATTTTCTTTTGTGTCTGCTGTCTGGGCCTTAGGAGGTAGTTTCATGATTAAAATTAAATCCAGCAAAGAATAACCCATTTTAAACCGCGGAGCAAGAAACTTTGACATTTTTAGCGTTTCATAAAAGTTTTCAGAAATTTGTATGAAACACATTTTTTTATACCCCAAAGGTAGTGGCTTTGATGCCTTTGAGCTTCGACTTGGACATCGAAGGGTGGGCCCTCTAGATAAATAACTATAACCGTAAAAAATTTGAACGTCGTAGAGCAACGCTTCGGTATTAATTGACTGGAGTAATACCACGACCTCATAAAAACCGGCGTAAGGCAGCGTTTCGCTACGTGAGTGAGGTTCTTCTTCTTCTTCTTCTTCAGCAGCTTGTGTTTGCCCACTGCAGAGCATATGCCTCTCCAGTTTCTCTCCACTTTCTTCTGTCGTCGGTTTTTCTGGACTACGCTACACCAACTTGAGCTTTGATGTCATCGGACCATCTGGCAGTTTGTCCTAAACAGTTGTTAAGTGAGTGAGGTTACCGGAGTCCCAATCTGGGGAAAGAGGGTTTGAAGGTTGGAAGCGCACTTGTGACTCCACTGTTGTTACGGTTATCTCTTTAAAAGAGAAAATATCCGATCGCATCCTGTCATCAGAAAACAACTCGCGCTACGACATTAGCCTTGTCTAATTTATTTCTACACACTGAAACAATTTGTTTCAGAATTAGCCTCAGGAACCCGAGTCACGCACTAACAGGGATACCCTCGGTTTGCCTCTGTGATGTTTTTCGTCTTTTTTCTTTAATTAGTTGCGCCTGCTCTGTAGAATAATAAATAATGGTAGTGGCTAATTTTGGTGAGCTTAATTTATAAAGGTGAAAACTGAAGGTTTCGTATGATGAAGAGAAACATTTGTTTACAGCGTGACTGTTTTTATTTACATATATATCCTCCAAGCGATTTCAGCTAAGGCAGCTAATCTAAACGATCAGCCACTTACGCAGGATATAGGTATTACAGTGCTCAGGTGTGTGCGTAAATACAAGTACACTCATTATTCCCTTGCCCTCATATTCTGATCGTATACCAGTGTGACACGACCGGAGAGGAATCGGGCACAGGACTAACGGCTTAACTTACACAAGACAACAAGACCGCCAATTATCAGACTCTGGGCGCACACTAAGAATTTCTTAACAGAAACGCTCAGGTACAAATTTTGGCTCGACCCGGGGATTGAAACCGGGACCCGAAGCGCAGCCGTCGCTTTAAAGTGTGACATACTGTGCCAGCGAGGCAGTTTTATTTATAAGCTGTATCGAAGCTACTATTTTTAAAACTGCTTTAAAGTGACGCATCGACGAAACTAATCCCGCCAATAGATTCGAATTAATCATGGCAGTTATGAGGCAATTTTTAAAAAAGCACAACGGTGAATCTATAAAGGAAAATATTGAGAATTTTTAACGACAAAATCGTGTCATAATTTCTTCCTACAAGAAACCATTTCTTTTGTAATTGCTAGAAGTGGCCACTTTAGGCAATAATAAAAATTTTGGTTACTTATACGAAATAACATTACTCAAGTACATCTCAAAAAATTCTTAATACTTTTCTTAATATGTATTCTCCGTTGTACTTTTTTAAAAAATGTCTCATAACCGCCATTCTGAATACAAATTTACCTGCGGCGCTAGTTTAAGACAATGTTTATACTAGCAATTTGCCCTGCATTGCATCACTGCATCATTTGCATATATTCTATTATTTTACATAGTATTGACCTTTATTTTGAATTACTCTATCTATTAAAAAAAACACATTGAAATGCGTTTTGTAGTTTTAAAGATTTAAGCTTACATAAGGACAGACAGAGAAAGTAATTTTTGATTTATAAGTAGTAAGTAACGATAATGAGGCCCAAAGAGCAATGGAAAGGGCTATGCTTGGAGTCACTCTTTGCGACCATAAGACCAACGAATGGGTTCGCCGAACAACGGGCCTAAAGGACGGCATAGTTGAGATAGCCAGGGGGAAGTGGAGTTGGGCTGGACACATAGCGCGGGTGAGCAGGAACCGTTGGACGAGGCGGGTAACGACCCGCCCGTTGAGATCGTGGGAGCACACCAAACCGCGAGGCCGCCCACTCAAGCGATGGACTGAAGACATTAAGGAATACGCTAGCGTAAAATGGATGACCAAGGCGTGTAACCGCTACGCATGGAACTAGATGGGAGAGGCCTATATCCAAAAGTAAAAAACAAGTTACGGCTGAAGATGATGATGAAAATGATGAGTAATGGTGATTGCAGTATAATAGTGTATTTAATAAAAAAACATAGGTTTCAGAAAGTAAGTTAATAACATTTAATAAAGTTAATTAATTAAGAAAAATTGTATATGTATTATAAAATACACGATTTTTTGAATGACAACAATTTAGGAACATATTAGTAACACTAAAATTGTACATTATTTTTAGGTTAATGGTGACATTTTGTAAAACAACTTTTTTTTTAAAGAGTAACTACTGTTTCTTGCTGGTTTCTTCTTGGCAGAAAACTACATTCTGACCAGTGGTAAACTTTGACATTCATAATGGTTCTGGACCTTAATTCAATAAACTATTTACATATAACATAACATTAAAATAAATTATGGATGCTCACTCACCTTTTCACACTCTCTCTCTCTCTCTCTCTCTCTCACTCTCTCACACACACACATTACAATCTTTACACACATAAAAACAATAAATAAATATGTTAAGAATGTTAATTTAAGGAATTTAAAAATACTTTAGCTTAAATATCTTAGTCTAATCTTATTTAGAATCTACTGTGCCAAGGAGAAGTACACTGTTTTTAGAACTTCTTGCAGATAGCATCGTTAAAATCTGTTTCCAAATTGTAAAAACTTTGTTTCCAATAAAGAATTTATTATTTATTATTATTTTCATTTCATTTCGTTAGAAATTAATTAAATATCTTTAAAGAGTGAGTCAGTGGTCATTTTATCATCATCATCAGCCCATTTAAGTCCCCACTGCTGGGGCACGGGCCTCCCTCAATCACATGAGGGGTAATTGCCATACTCACCACGCTTGGCAGACGGGTTGGCTAGGGTTTTGATATAAATGCAGAGTTTTCCTTCTCTGGGTGCTGATGATTATGCCAGCAGCTTTACCTTAGTCGCCTTTTACGACACCTCGGTAGTGAGGGTGGCCTATTCTAATCTGCCGGGGACCACACGGCGTGGTCATTTAGCTTTATATATTATAGATACTACCCTGCCTAGTATTAAGATCTTGTCCTAACCATCACGCTGAAATATTTTCTCACATATTTCGCCTCGGAAACCCGAGTCACGCACCCCTAGGGCTCTTCGCTTGGCATGCCTCTGTTTTGTTTTTGCGCCTTTTTTGTTTAATTTGTTGCGCCTGGCCTGTAGAATAATAAATAATGGTAACGCTTGATTTTGTTGAGCTGAGAGATGTGTAAACTTACAGGGGTTTAACCACAGTGGAAGCTTGTGACTGGACATTACTCTGAAACTCAACTTTGAGGTAAAGATAGGGTTACGCTACGCTGATTTGTGCGTTTGTTTCTCTGAAAAGTGTTGAAATGAAATGAGATAAAATGTTTCGATATCATTATCATAAACGTGACCTTTGGAGAACCACTCTTCGAATTGGCTGGCTCGACCATAGTGATACCACGGCTGCACAGAAAACCGGCCTGAAGCCGCATTGTGCTGTAATTCGCTGCGTGAATGAGGGTACCGGAGGTGATCTGTCTGCTCGTCTGCCACTTCTCACATAAAAAAAATAGAATATAATCTACTCCTTGTCAAAAACTGTTTTTTCTGAGCACTATTATCTGGACATCTTTAAGACAAGAGTGAACAGGTATCTTTTAGGCAAACGCGTAATATTAAGACCTCAACGTCATTCTCCATCAGGTCAATCAAAGTCAACAAAAAAGTGAAAGCATCACGTATCTATATACTTGTATCTATGAAGTTCTTAAAAAAAATTGGCTAATAGTCCAGTCAATGGCCGGATGGCGCATTTGGGAGTAACCATGCCTCATACGCTAACCGTTGTGGGTTCTATTCCCACCCTAGATAAACATTTGTGTGATGTAAGTATGTTCATCACACAAATGTTTTGAGGGAAAACATCTGTATTTGTTCAGTGTCTGGGTATAAAACATTCGATCGTGGAAGAGCCACGCTTCGGCATGAATGGGCCGGCTCGACCGGAGTGATACAGGCCTCACAGAAAACCGGCGTGAAGCTGCACTCTGCCCTGTTTCGCTGCGTGAGTAAGGGTACCGGAAGCCCAATTCGGAGGAAATGGGGAGTTTAAAGGTTGTTAGCGCACTTGTGACTCCAATGGTGTCGGGTGTACATGGGCGGCGACAATCGCTTACCATCAGGAGATCCGTCTGCTCGTCTGCCACCTATGTCATAAAAAAATGTAGGTATTTAAGTAATGTAATTCTTCTGTTGTCTGATGTCCGTAACACAAGTGGTTAAGCTATTTGGTAGGGAATCAGGTCAATATTTGAGATGTTATTTAAAATAATGTAATTAGTTTATTCGCGATTGAAAATGACATTGGTGAGTACTAAGGCTGATATTGTCTATTAGATATCAATTTTACACGAACATAAGCTGTCGTGACCCTTATAGAACCTTTAAAAGCCAAAAAGCATCCAAATGGGCTGCTGTGAATATCTAATGATTCGTAGGTATTATCACTATGGTCCATTAAATTTTACGTCCTCTAATCCACTTGTCGGTGCTTAAACAATAATGCTAAATGATTGTGAGCTTTATGCAAATGTAATTATGACTACTGAAAGCGCTATTGTCAACCGGTGAACAGAGGTAATCAGTTTAGCTGGCCGAGTGAAAAATTTCCCAACGGAAAACTGTGTTTAGTGACCTCCATACCTCTGTTCCGTAGTTCGGTTTTTCAATTCTTTATTTCGAGTGACAATAGGGAATTTTAGTGTGAGAGAATTTTGGGCTTTCAGTATTTTTATGCATTTTGACGTTGCAATGCAATTGCTGTTAAAATGCGAAAAATATTTTTTTTTCTATTTAGGAGTTTTTACTAGGTAATATGACTAGTCGCTACTGTCCAAAAAAGAAAGATGATATACAACCAATACACTTTTTTGTTGCCTATACGTAAAATATTCCCCTTTTAATAGTGCAGCAAGAAACTACTGACAATCTTGCTTAACTTTTAGGAAAACTGCTCTTATTTGACTAAATCAAAAATAATTATTCAAAGACGACCCGTTTGGAACGATGGTAGTGAACGCTGCCTTTGGTCCAAGGGTAGCGGGTTCGATCCCCGCACAGTATAAACATTTGTGTGCATGAACATGTCTGTTTGTATTGGTCTGGGTGTTTGTATGTATTATAAGTATGTATTTACAAAAGAAAAGTATTATATGTATATATTTGTAATTCCGCTGTTGATTCTGATATCCGTAACACAGGTGCTTGAGCTACCTATCTCGGAGTCAGATCAATGTATGTGATGTTGTGAAATATTTATTTATTTATTAAATAAATAAATAAATAAAAAATAAAATTAAAATAAAATAAAATAAAATTCATTTATTTCAGGCTTTGCCCATAATATTATTAGTATACAAAAATACTTAAAAATTATGTTAGTAGAACCACAACCAATTAGTTTAGGTATCTGCCGCGCGCTGCGACCCCGGGCAAGCGCACACGCACTTGGACCCAGTGCCGCAGAAAGGGGCTGTCCGGCTTCTGGCTGAGCACGTTCAGGATGGTGTTGGGGCTCCCCCGCGTGCGGTGCATCAGCGACGCGATGCGGCGCCGCACCACGGTGTGGAAGCCGTCAGTGTGCGCATGTGCAAACATCGCAGATGCACTACAGTAGCGCGGGAGCCCCACCAGTACCCTGAACGCATTATTATATTGTATTCGGAGTGCGTTGATGGCCCGTTGCGTATAATTAATCCATAGATTGCAGGTGTAGAGAGTTTGGCAGTATGCTTTAAACAAGGTAATTTTGACCCCTAAACTACACCGCGCGAATCTGCGAGCCAACATATTACAGCGGACCGCCATCGCCCTCCTCTCCCTTTCGATGTCTCCATCATCTTTTAAATCCTCGGTAACCACATGACCAAGGTACTTAAACTCTGTAACCCTATTAAGAGCTTCACCATTAAGCAGCACGGGTGGCACCTCTCCCAACCTGCGACCTCTTGCTTTAAATATCAATAGCTGACTCTTCTTGACATTGTATAGGAGTCCATGTTCCTTCGCATATTGCTCACAGATTCCCAACAGTTTTCTCAGTGCTGATATTGATGGGCTGAGCAGCACCATATTGTCAGCGTAGCTAATGCTGTTTATAAATAGGCCATCGATCGTGCAGCCTACACCCGCGCTGCCCAGCCTAACAATCAGGTCGTTCACGTACAAGTTGAAGAGCGAAGGAGACGTTAACCCCCCCTGTCTCACGCCGCACTCCAACCTGTACTCCTCAGAGAGCTCACCAAGCCATTTAACCTGGTTAGTTTGGTGATCATACCAATATCTAAACAGGCAGGCAGGCTTATTAATTATGCTTTTATTCCGTCCGTATGTCACAGACACTTTTTTCACAGAAATGAAACTATAAGAACTATACTATTGAAACTTGGTTAATATATGTATTTTTTAACCGCATTACGATTTTTACACAAACAGGAAAAAAAATCAAACCCATTCGTGTGGGTTATCTATGGATGGGTCTTCAAAAATGATATTGAGGTTTTGAATATATTGTTTTTCTAATATTAATACTTTGCGCAAGAGAGGCTCCCAAAGTGGTAAAATGTGTGTCCCCTCTCCTCTAACTTATTTTTTATTTTCCTTCCTAATAAAAGAATTTATACATTACCATGAAAACTAACAACTAAAATAGGTTTGAACTAGATCTAGTAAGAAGTTTTTTTTAATACGTTATAAACCGTAAGCCGTAATTTACCTTCCATATATCTTACTCGCTGCTAATCTTAAAGCTTCCTTTATGTTCCTGTGATATACAGGACCCCTTTTTTTTATTAGTCTAATTTAAAATTGACAGGTTTTTTCGTTTTATCTATCTCGCTCTTATTTTTAATTTTTTTTGTAAAATTTATTGAAATGCTTTGTTAGCTTATTGTTATAAAATGAACACATTTTACTTTATCTTTCTATCAAATTTATATTTTTGTATTTAGTTCTATCAAACGAGATATTGTTCCTTTGTTTTATTGAATGCTTTGTTTGCATGATATGTTATCTTTCTATCACTTTTATGGCCTAATTTAATATTGTGTACTACAGGGAAATTTCCTACCTGATCACCCTTAATGCGTATGTGCTGCCAGTGATGACATACGGAACCGAAACGTGGCCGCTTACAATGTGCCAATTAAGGAGGCCAAAGTCACCCAGAGAGCAATGGAGAGGGCTATGCTTAGAGTCTCGCGTGAGCCCTAAGGATTGCATTTCTCAAGTGGCAATAGGCAGAGCACATAGCGAGGAGGACAGACGGCCGTTGGGGCGGAAAGGTCCTCGATTGGATCCTAATCTTGATTAATCTTTATTTGGCTCTTAACATGTGTATTCAAAACGGGTGAGTAAATAATACGTCAAAAAAGTTGTGATTTTTTGAGGAACTAACTGAGTTCCCACGCCATGCCACACCAATGGGGCTACCACACCCTATGGCGTAAACGGTAATGGCACCATCCTTTATTTTCACGACTTTATGGGCAAATTATATACGCGGATAAAAACGCGCCAGTGTGAAAGGAACCTAAAAGGCGTATTACCGTTGTTTGTCAAGTGTAGACACGGCTTTAAATATTAATTGCAGGTTGAACTCGGGCTGTTGTAGCGTGGCCGACAGCGGCGTGACAAGGCCCAGTGTTGCCAATTTAATTATAAATATAACAACTTGATATTTTTGTAAAAAATAAACTCAATTACTTATTTTTCATGTGATAGGTGCCAGAACAGCAAACGGATAACATAATGCTGATTGTACCATATCTTACTATCCCTATTTGCTGCAGGAATATTTCCTGTCTTCTGGGATAAATTCGATGCCCGAACAATTAAGGCAATAATTGGACACTGACACTCAAGGAGGAGGAAAAGATGTTAGTGGCAGAAAGAAAATTATTCCGAAAAATCCTAAGGCCGGCAGAAACCATTATTTTAGCTCAGTAATTAATATAGCTATTTATTACCGTGATTTAAGTGATGACTGCCTGGGTGGCGCAGTGGGCAGTCGCACATTAAAGCGATGGCTGCGCAACATGTCCCGGGTTCGATTTTTGGGTCGGACCAAATATTGTACCTAAGTTTTCAGTAAAAAATCCATAGGGTCTTATTCATCAACTTTTGTTAGCTAAAATGGTGATATAAAGCTCGTCCGGCCGTGTGGTCCCCGGCAGAGTAGAATAGGCCACCCTCACTCTTACCGAGGTGTCGTAAAAGGCGACTAAGGTAAAGCTGCTGGTATGATCATCAGCACCCAGAGAAGGAAAACTCTGCATTTATATCAAAACCCTCGCCAACCCGTCTGCCAAGCGTGGTGAGTATGGCAATTACCCTTCATGTGATTGAGGGAGGCCCGTGCCCCAGCAGTGGGGACTTAAATGGGCTGATGATGATGATGAAAGCAGTTCGAAAATGTTGTGGGAATATTTTTTTTTTCATGTTAAAACAGCCCTATGACACCGTTTTAGCTTAAATTTTTAATTATTTTCTGTATGGATTCATTGTTGTACTTTAAAAAAAAACTCTATATCGCCATAGTTAATACAAATCTAGTCGTGGCGCTAGTTTCGCGATGCATTCCATTAATTGACTGGTTCGACGTTCCAGAAGCAAAATGAGATTTTATTTATAGATTATCACTTATCAGTCGTACGTTTTGCGTTGTGGTAGTGGCAACACTGAAAGGGTGTAATGAATCATTATTTTAGTGGGAATCCATTTTAAATTATGGTGACGTTCTATTAGTTCGCCGGTCCGACGTTCCGGATTATGCGGAGGCTGTGTCAAGTTGAGATTTGTTTGCCGACGATTACAGCGCTTGTTGGGCAACACTTGTTGTCAGATACGATTTGAATTGTGGGGCTGGCAACACTGAAAGGGCGCAATGAATCATTATTTTAGTGAGCGAATCCATTTAAAACACGGTGACGTTCCATTAGTTGGCTGGTCCGACGTTCCGGATTATGCGGAGGCTGTGTCAAGTTGAGATTTGTTTGCCGACGATTACAGCGCTTGTTGGGCAACACTTGTTGTCAGATACAATTTGGATTGTGGGGCTGGCAACACTGAAAGGGCGCAATGAATCATTATTTTAGTGAGCGAATCCATTTAAAACACGGTGACGTTCCATTAGTTGGCTGGTCCGACGTTCCGGATTATGCGGAAGCTGTTTCAAACTGAGATTTTGTTTGCCAACTGCTATCACGCCTTTGGCCAATGAGATAGCTATAGGTATGTATAAGTTACGAATTTAAATACTTCATCCACGGATTCTCAGAAATAATTTTCTGAGATTATATATTAGCGATGTCTCTGACGTCGCGGATGTTCATGGGCGATGTTGATTACTTTCAATCATGTGACCCGCTGACCCTCCAACGCCCCGTAGATTTAAAAGTTTAAGTACTAGACTATGATCACGAGGTCCTGGGTAGGACTCCCAGCAAGTAGAAAATTTATGTTTCGAATTTTTCGAACATACCTCGGGTTTGTAATCACCAATCCGCATTAATCCCATCATAGTTTGACGACCCATTTGGAACAGTGGTAGTGAACGCTGCCTTTGGTCCAGGGGTTGCGGTTTCGATCCCCGCACAGCACAAACGTTTGTGTGCATGAACATGTTTTTTGGTATTGGTCTGGGTGTTTCCTATGTATTATAAGTATGTATTTACAAAAGAAAAGTATTAATGTATATATTTGTAATCCCACTGTTGTTTCTGATATCTGTAACACAGGTGCTTGAGCTACCTATCTCGGAGTTAGATCAATGTATGTGATGTTGTGAAATATTTATTATTATTATTATAGTAGCGAATGACTTCATTTCTATGATATAGGCCTTTGCCCTGCAGTGTGGGACAATATGTAGGCTGATACTTTTGTGACCCGATTGCTCGATTGTCGGCTTTAGCATAAAAAAAATCGGCGTGAAGCAACGCTTGCGCTATGTTTCAACGATTGGGTACCGCTCAGTTCCGAAAAATGGAAAAGTTAGACAGTGCATTGGTGTCGCCACTGGTGGCGCGGGTCTACGAGCGGCGCCGGTTTGCTAATTATCAGATGTTCCGTCTGATCGTCTTCCAGTTATCACATAAAAAAGTAGAGGTCACGGTCACCCGTCTCAGTCTTGTGTTTCAGCTTCTTGTTTTTTCAAGTGAGTTTACTGGGTACCATCACTATCAAATATTATCTAGAGTATATGATATCATCATCACACATCAAAAATATCGCTTTCCTTTTTTCTGAGTACTTATAGATAGATAGATACACTTTATTGCACAAAATTTACAGATCTTAGTCTAAGTTATTATACTAAAACAATGTAGCCGGAATTAAGAAAAGGGGTAAGGCAGTGCAAGTCAGAAAAAGATAAAATAAAAAGACATTACATGACATGACTTATATACCCGATGCCGGAGGAAGATGCTCGGAATCCATTCGTTTGAGCATCGGAACTAATGAATCCATACGAACCGAGCTTAAGATTCATGTGAGACTCAACACCACGTGCTTACGGAGGAGTTTTGAGTTCTTTAGTCACATCGCCAGAAAGAGAGATGACAATCTGGAGAAGCTACTTCGGACGGAAAAGGTGCGCGAAAGAAGGCCTAGAGGCAGAAGCTCCTTGCGCTCAGCTCAAAATTGTTTACACCACAGTCTGTGATGCGATCCAAGCGGCCGAGGATAGAGTGAGGATGCTTCCACAATAGATCATCTACTAGTCGCAGTGGCTATGAGACGCAGGGCTCACCCCATTTCTATCAAATAATAAAAATGGCGCAAGATAGTCCGGGAAAAAATACTCATCGAGACCACGACCCTCAGCACGGAGGACAAACGACGCAAGGAGGGATATATCCTATACGACATACAAACCTTCAAGAAAAGAGCGTATTCCTTTTTAAAAGGTCGGCAGCGCTCTTGTGTCCTCTGGTGTTACAGGTGTCCATGGGCGGCGGTAATCGCTTACCATCAGTTGATCCATCTGCTCGTCTGCCTCCTTTCTTTTAACAAATAACTTCTAACACACGTGTTTAAAACTTATTCTTGATTTAATTTCCAAATTCGTTCATACAAACGAAACATAATATTATTCTAATAATATTAAATCAACATAAATATTCCATTTCGTTTATTAACCCTAGAAAAGTTTACTTGTGACTTTTTGTATTTTTAAATAAAATTGTTAGTTAACCCAACAATAAATCAAATGTAATACGTCTAAAATAAACACACATTAGCTTTGATCGTTCTGAGAAAATTACCTTTGTTTACTCTGCATATTGCGAGTAGCATATGAGTATAGACCGCATGCAACCCTAATGAAAACAGTAAGTGCATTGAACTGGAGGGTTCAGAATATATTGAAATAGTTTGGTGCAATTCCGTACATCCATTTTTGGGCACAAAAATAGGGTGTGTTTGAACATTTACATCCCATGAGCAACGTATTCTATCAACCATTCTGAACTACCCACTTGGTTGTACTATGAATTTGGAAATTCGCATAATAAAATCAACTTTTCATACGAAGTCGGACACATGATTTGGTCATTTTGTATTGGGACTCGAAAACAATTTAGACGAATTAAGAAATGTATTTTAATAATAGGCAAACGCGTCACATCCTAGACCTCATCGTCACTTCTGTCTGGAGCGCCTCAGCAAGTGTGCGGTCCGCAGCGCGCGTGTGGTTTTGTTCAGAAAGGTTAGTATAACACGTGGTTAAAGACATGAAAGTGTCAGGTTTCAAATTTAAATAATAATGACAAAGAGAATATATTTTTTGACAAAAACAGTTATTTATGTAAAAGTTTACTACGGTGGAAGAGCCACGCCTTGGCCTCACAGAAAACCGGCGTAAAGCAGCACTGTGCTGTGTTTCGCTGCGTGAGTGAGTAGGCCCAATCCGGGGGAAAGACGGGTTTCAAGGTTGGCAGCGCACTTGTCACTCTAATGGTGTCACGGATGTCCATGAGCGGCGGCAACCGCTTACCGTCCGCGGTGATCCGTCTGCTCGTCTGCCACATAAAAAAAGTTTACAGATACAACCTGTATGATACCTTGGCTTTCACTGAGTAATGTTGCATATTGAATTTATTTCTACAGATTGCATGCAACCCTTATGAAAACCGTGCATCGAACTTTCGGGCTAAAAATAGGTATCCTAATGTAGTCTGGTGCAATTTTGTACGTGCCTTTTCACTTAGTTTTTCTATAAATGATTTCGTACGTCTACAAATTTAGTGAAATGTTGACAGCGCATTTGCGACTCCACTAGGCGGTCAATAGGCGGCGGCAAAATCTTAACAGGTGATCCATCTGCTCGATTCCCATCTATCATTAAAAACAAAACAATATGAGTCTCCTTTTAATGAGCCCGCGTTAAATGCAAAAGCAATCAAACCCTGGATCATCAATGGCTGGTTAGCGGCTATTTAATTATATTCTTTATTAACGCCCGCAACCTCTAACCGGGAACGTTTAAAATAAATAAATAAGGTCGCAATCATCTCGGGCTGGATCGATAGGGTTTTGTGAGCTCAGCGGGATAATGTGCCTTATTGTGAGGGCATAGGGGCGGTGCCGGCCGAGTACGCTTGGCTTAATCAAATTATTCAAATAAAGCAGATTCCGCTCGCCTCCCAGGCGCCCAAGTATTCAACAAATACTCGTATTTACTGTGAAGACTTGTTCGGATTGCATTTATTTCGACTGACATTTGTTTTGCTTTACAATCGAACTTTGGAGATGTGGACGGTAGGTAAGCTTTGTTTGCCCCGTTCGATTGGAAGATATTTGTTGTGTAAACATATACCTATGCAGACGCGGCAGAGAGACTGAAAGCTGCAAAGTATAGGCATCTATCTGGTGCCTACCACTTTGTAGCTTTCGGTGTTAAAACACTGGGCCTGTGGGGTTCCGACGCTCTCTAGTCGAAGTCACGGGAGAGCCAAAAGCGAATTTCGCATTTGGGGACATTGCCACGGGGACCTACTTTGTTTTAACTTTCCTTTTTATTTACTTTCAGTTTAATTTTATTTAGTTATTGTCTTATTTTACTTGTGTTTTTGTTCTTTTATTCAATAAATATTATTACCTATGCAGATGTTCGTAGTATTCTCCCGTCCTAATGTTTGAATTTGGACAATAAAAATAAAAGATAAACTTTGATTTATTTCACTTACTAGCTGATGCCCCGCAGGTTCACTTGCACGGCATAATAATAATATAAGATAAAAACATTTATTTCTTCAACACGCACATCTTCATCATCAATCATCTTTATTTAGACATCTTTATGAATTGCACCCTTTGTGTTGCTCTGATATGTAAGCTTTATTATTGTTAAGTTTCATCAACATCCATTCAATTTATTTTATCAAATATAATTTAATTTATTATAATATCACTGATTAGCATCTGTAAATCAATAGGAATACCAAATATGGAAACTACCAGGAAGTGGACCCTGGAGACCTTTGTTACGGGTTCCTCTTGGAAACCTATTTCCGGCTCCAGTATCTCACAGACGGTTTTAAGCCTAAAATCTAGGTACTTTATTTAACAATATGTATAATCTTGTAACCATTTGTAAGAGGAAAAGAAATAATTCATTCATTCAGTAGTTTTAAAAAAGCAACAAGCATACTTACATAATGTATGTCGTCACAAACTTTTACGTTTATAACATATGGGATGGTAGAAAATATGATTTTTCAATATGGCTTTGGCAATTGAACGCAGACTGCAAGCCCAGAGTTTTTTTTCAAATACCATAGTTCGTTTTTAGATTACAAAACACGCCATTTGGGTGGACCATGATCCACTGAGGCAGTAAATAACCATTAGGCGTATATCTTAGAATTTTCTTTCTATTAAGGCCCAATTCGACGAATCTTTATTCGTGGATAAATCTAAATTTCATAACGTCAGATTTGTACCGAATGTCATCACTATACCTACCATAGATTAAGTATCGGAATAAAGTTGGTCAAACCCGCCCTTAGGATCTATTCGTCCAATATTTATCCAACGGTAAATCTAGGATATAACGCAGTTATATGCAAGCGTCCGTGGCACTCACTCAGCTGGTCTCACTGAAAACTAGCGTCATGGCCTATGTCTGGGCTATGACATAAGCTGAGTGAGGGTCATTTATACTAGATGTCATAACACACCATAATATTCATTTGACACTGTCTGGACATGATTGAATATATTTTGTGTGTTATTGACCTACGGATTCAGCGGATTTCAGTCTGAAAGCAATCGTAGGTTTTAAGACTCAATTAGGTCCAAGCAAGTTGTCACGAGAAATCTCACTTGACACACAATAGCAGTATTAAATACGATACAGTCCAACGATACTTATTATTAGGATCACTTTGCGGCATTTCACTGCATAAAAAAAGACACATTTGTACACTAAAACCACAAGACACTAATTTAAAACTTTTCAATTGCATTAGACTACGCGGATTGTTTTAGTCCTACCCGCCGAATCCGACAAAATAATTAATATCCTAGAGAACTCATATTGGTGTTGTAATTGTCTCAGTGGTTTTGAGTTTTTATATTAGTTACCTGTATCATCCTACTTAACAAAAATGTCCCGGTGTCATTATCATGAACCACAAAACAATACGTATTGTTTTTTGCCGGTTTATAATGACTGTCATTTGTATACCGAGTGCCCCTGCGGGGTTCATGTTCAGAACTTGTAATTAGTTTAAGATCTATTGTGTACAACATGAAAGCAATAAAAACTATGACTATGACTATGACTATGACTTTGAATGAACAAAATTGAGTTCATTACAATAATAAGTTAACTAATCAATTGCTACCCGGAAAGTTATTCTCTTATAACTGTCATGTTGGTCGAATCGCCCTTAGAATCATAAACTTATTGCTTTATGATCAGAACATTGTCTGAAGGGCAAAAGCCGGACTCATTAGCCTTTACATAAGGAATGGAAACATGACTTGTTTACAGCCTAGGGCACGTATCTAAGGACTAAGTAATTCTTGCTTTCATGCTAAATTATTTATCCTCAATGTATCCTCAAGGGTAGTCTTACATTAGTAGCTCATATATACACCTCAACTTTGTCTAGGGATATTGCAAAAAAAATGATCGGATTAATATTCTATGTATAAATATATCTCGGAGCGTCAGTACAGTGGCGCCCTCTGTCATGTTTGGAAACGTAAAGGAACTTTCTTGAGCATAGTCGGGATAGCAATGATTGAAACTTTTTGGTTATTCTATTGCCATTTACTTTGCTTTTAGCGAGCAGTCAGTTTGACGTTTGGACTAGAAACACGTGGGAATCGCTAGATGATTCGGTGTGTGTTTTCTTAGGCAATGTTGGCGTTTGCATTGATTTTGTGGTGTTACCAGAACGGACTGTGGGATTGCGCAGTGAGCAAATGCAGACGAATGAGGAATAATCATCGCTATACCATACCTGCCGCGTTTCCTTTGTATTCTTTCGCGTTGCATATTGATAGTTTGTTCAATAGACGCTTGAAACTTCCGAATTGACTTAGCTTTGTGATTTGTGGACTGTAATTTCAATATTGCCATCTTGCACAAAATTTTTGATATCGAAGAGATCGACCGGCCTCCTTTATATATAACTCAAAAACTACGTAACCAATTTCAATTTTTTTTTTCACCATTATAATGATACATTATCCTTCATTAACAAAATCTGTAGTTACTATCTGTAGTTAAAGGTCTCATTCCTACGGGAAAACACCAATCATTCTAGGTGGGCCACGCTGTAAAGGGGTAAGTTTATGACTCTTCGTATTATTACGACGAGCTGTACGTATTATAGGTGATGAAGAGGTCTCCAATTCCTTCGAACCTCTATAGCTACGTAGATACATCGGGTCGCTTAGCGTCTTTTAACGTCTTTTAGCCTCTTTATGGACCGCCATATCACGGTAAATGCTCTGAAGAGCTTTTCTCCCTCATCCCACCTGCCCTTTAACACTGTCACCGCATTACAAAAAATACAGATCTTACAAATATCATAGTTCGCACAATCACCTGTTTGGGCAGACAATAGTCATACATAATTTATGAAATTGATTTTAATAAAACTCATTGGACATAGATTTTAATACTTCTTAATTTAATAGTTAGACTGACCGGATGGCGCAATTGGTAGTGACCCTGTCTCTTACGCCAAAGGTCGAGGGTTCGATCCCCACCCTGGACAAACATTCGTGCGACGAACACTTGTGTTTGTTCGGTGTCTGGGTGTAATATATGTATTTAAGTATATATTTGTGTTCCTCTGTTGTCTGATATCCGTAACACAAGTGTCTAAGCTACTTAGTACGGAATCAGGGCAACGTATGAGATGTTGTGAGAATTATTAAAAAAAAAAAAAAAAATAGAATAAGCCTTTAACGAACCTTCGTTCGTGGATAAAACTATGATATGACGTCAGATTTGTATGGAATGACAGCACTATACCAAATATATAGTATCGGAATAAGGTTGGTCGAATCGGCTCTAAGTATCATAAAACTAATCCCGCCTACCTAGATAAGTAACAAAAATAAAGTCGTCGTCTAGTCGAGTCAGTCATGAATTTCATTGTCACAGTTACAAAAACCAAACCCGAGAAAATCATCCCCTTGAATGCTTACACCGACTTGCGTACTGATGAATTCGCTTGTCAGAACGAGGCAATCCCTTTGATTTGCTCGCATTTCATCTGATTAGTGATGTCACTTCGACAAACTCACACAAAAAAATAAGGTACTCAAATAAAAGCCCTTGTTACTACCCTGTTGTTACGGATGTCCATGGGTGGCGGCCATCGCCCACCATTAGGTGATTCGTCTACTCGTCTACGACCCATTACATTAAAAAAAAGCCGAGACAAAGTGGGAGTTGAGATAAAAACGTGCGTGAACCAACATTTTTTTTTATGGAGAGAAGTGCTTAATCAACTTTGCTGGTTTTTGCGTTTTATTGATCAACGGTTTCTGTCAAGGCAACTTCAATGCAATCGCAGGATTCAAGACTCTATTGAGTTCCATCAAAGTAAATTGTCTACTTGACAACTCACTCGACTTGTTAAATTACTATTTGACAGCAATTCACTTTTTAATTTGAAGGTCGAGTCAGTCAAGTCCAGGAACAGTAAAGGACATCCTTGTTTTTGGTCCAAGTGCCGGCCAGAAAAGATTTTTGCTGCATTGTATGGCACTAAGGTTTTATTTGAGCTCAAAAATCAACATTTTTATATTTTTATACAGTGACTTAATAAAAAACAAAATTGTTATGCCGAATCCTGCCAGTCCTAACAGAATATTGCAAAATTTGTTTTTAGATGGCACTTTGACCCAAAATATTATGAATGTCCTAAGATCTCTTTTTAACTCGAAGTAGTTTATCTAAGGCCAGCGCATCTCTATTCGATTTGATCCGGCCCAATGTGCCGAATCAAATAAATATGTAGTACGCCCCGTGTGTGTTGGAGTAGCCTTCAAACTGAAAGGTTGGCGACGTCCACGCCCTTATACGTGCCTTGGTTATTTTTCTTTGAGGGACGTACTGTGATGAAAGGCTTATCATTGACTTTTCATCACTTTTATTGTTGTCTATATAATCATCTGTTTTATAATAATAAGTAAAAATGCACTTCACAATTTATCGATAGTTGATAATCGATCTTTTGCTAACCAGGCGACTGAACCGACTAAGCTACCGCATTCACTGACTTTGTTTACGAATCTTGTACGTGATTTTTGCTTCGCCGTGATCCGAAGACTGTCGATACATTTTTAAGTGCATTCTTTACTTAAGAAAAATTGAAAAAAAAAAAAGACTATACCCAAAAGATTTAGAAACTGTCCACTGCTGTTAATCAATCACCACCTTTGGCGCAAATATACGGTATAAATGTGCGGTCACTGCTTGCAGCTTTTAAAAAACGGCTAACTTGCTAATCGATCTTGTATCCGAAGCTAAAAGTAGTTAGTCCGCGTGGCTCTAAAAAACAAAACAATGTTCAAAACTGTTCACCCGTTAAGCCACGAAGCAATAAACGACTATAAAATATAACAATCAGAGTTCAAAATCCATTATTAACTAAGCTTCAGGCTCAATAAACTCTTTTGTTAAACTTATTCGCGTTCAAAAACCAAACTCGTATAGCATTCAGTTCATCGACGGCTCGTCAAGCGCGACGCGTCACGCAATCGTGAATAATGCATCGAACTATAAAGAAGTGATCGCGCACTTGTCAGATTTAATATTATTACAGTGTTATAACGTCAAATATGATATTTTTGGCTATAGTGCCCAATCTCAACGATCAGCCATCGACGAAGGAAATATTGTACTCGTATGGAAATATATTGTGTAGACACAAGAGTACTCTCTATTACCATACCTTTATAGATGTTTGAACCGATTAGTATTCTACACCCCTTTTATGTATAGCTACCCACAAACATAAATGAAATTCCTATCCGCTAAGCTGATATCGTTTCTTTTAGTGAATCACTTATTCTTATAAATACAGAGCGTAACGGTAAATTTGTGTATTTACAGCTCTTTACAGTTACAGTTCTTCTACTAGCAATTCTAAGAAATTTTGCACCCAAAATCGTGTCCATCCCAGTATGACACGTTTGGAGAGGGATTGGGCACAGGACCAACGACTTAACGTGGTCTCCAAAGCACGGGGGTACAAAACCGCCAACTTTCAGACTCCGGGCTGACACTGAAATATTTTTAACACAAAAACTAAGGTACAAATTTTTACTGATTGTTTGTACTGATTTGTAAAAAATTGTGTTTGTCAAACATCGTTTTTAAGTGCGACGTACTAACCATTGTGCCAACGTGGTCAAAGATAGTTAGTATGAGTACATGTCTGTTTCAACGATTTATCGGTTCTACAAAAGAATGACATGACGGAAAAAGAGGTGGACAATTCGATGACGAATACGGCCCTGGTATAGACAAGGAAGACATACTGCGCCGAACCCAGATAACCTGGGAAAAGGGCAGGAAGATGATGACAAAAGACGTGGACATGTCTAAAAATATTTGGTATCTATTTGGGAAATACATCAAACGTCTTTGTAAGTGGCCCAATCCAGGGGAAGGGGGGTTAAAAGATACAGCAGCGCACTTGTGACACCATTGGTGTTGCAGGTGTCCATGGGAGGCGGTAATCGCTTACCATCAGGTGATCCGTCGGCTTGTCTCCCACCTATATCATAAAAAAAATGTTTTATTACTGAGGTCCAAACTGCCGAGCTAATGGCAGAAAATATGCATATAGATTTGAAAAAATCTAGGCAAACATGCTCGGATTCGAATCCATGACCCCCGAATGGAAGACGCGTTCTTATCTACTGAGCTACCATCGCTAATACTATTTATTTATTTATTTAATTACATAGGTACATGTTACAATTGCAGTCTGAAAACTAACGCAGTATATTAAACTTTGTATGATTAGCAGTGTCCATGGGAGGCGGTAATCTCTTACCATCAGGTGATCCGTCGGCTCGTCTGCCACATATATCATAACAATTTTTTTTTATTACTGAGGTCCAAACTGGGCAAAACATTGTCTGACATTGACTGACCGGATGGCGCAATTGGTAGTGACCCTGTCTTCTTACGCCAAAGGTCGATGGGTTCGATCCCCACCCTGGACAAACATTCGTGCGATGAACACTTGTGTTTGTTCGGTGTCTGGGTGTAATATATGTATTTAAGTATATATTTGTGTTCCTCTGTTGTCTGATATCCGTAACACAAGTGTCTAAGCTACTTAGTACGGAATCAGGGCAACGTATGAGATGTTGTGAGAATTATTAAAAAAAAAAAAAAATAGAATAAGCCTTTAACGAACCTTCGTTCGTGGATAAAACTATGATATGACGTCAGATTTGTATGGAATGACAGCACTATACCAAATATATAGTATCGGAATAAGGTTGGTCGAATCGGCTCTAAGTATCATAAAACTAATCCCGCCTACCTAGATAAGTAACAAAAATAAAGTCGTCGTCTAGTCGAGTCAGTCATGAATTTCATTGTCACAGTTACAAAAACCAAACCCGAGAAAATCATCCCCTTGAATGCTTACACCGACTTGCGTACTGATGAATTCGCTTGTCAGAACGAGGCAATCCCTTTGATTTGCTCGCATTTCATCTGATTAGTGATGTCACTTCGACAAACTCACACAAAAAAATAAGGTACTCAAATAAAAGCCCTTGTTACTACCCTGTTGTTACGGGATGTCCATGGGTGGCGGCCATCGCCCACCATTAGGTGATTTCGTCTACTCGTCTACGACCCATTACATTAAAAAAAAGCCGAGACAAAGTGGGAGTTGAGATAAAAACGTGCGTGAACCAACATTTTTTTTTTATGGAGAGAAGTGCTTAATCAACTTTGCTGGTTTTTTGCGTTTTATTGATCAACGGTTTCTGTCAAGGCAACTTCAATGCAATCGCAGGATTCAAGACTCTATTGAGTTCCATCAAAGTAAATTGTCTACTTGACAACTCACTCGACTTGTTAAATTACTATTTGACAGCAATTCACTTTTTAATTTGAAGGTCGAGTCAGTCAAGTCCAGGAACAGTAAAGGACATCCTTGTTTTTGGTCCAAGTGCCGGCCAGAAAAGATTTTTGCTGCATTGTATGGCACTAAGGTTTTATTTGAGCTCAAAATCAACATTTTTATATTTTTATACAGTGACTTAATAAAAAACAAAATTGTTATGCCGAATCCTGCCAGTCCTAACAGAATATTGCAAAATTTGTTTTTAGATGGCACTTTGACCCAAAATATTATGAATGTCCTAAGATCTCTTTTTAACTCGAAGTAGTTTATCTAAGGCCAGCGCATCTCTATTCGATTTGATCCGGCCCAATGTGCCGAATCAAATAAATATGTAGTACGCCCCGTGTGTGTTGGAGTAGCCTTCAAA
Organism: Marasmia exigua; assembly: GCA_019059595.1. Classification (NCBI taxonomy): domain Eukaryota; kingdom Metazoa; phylum Arthropoda; class Insecta; order Lepidoptera; family Crambidae; genus Marasmia; species Marasmia exigua. Next base: position 15,482,496 of record CM032465.1, on the reverse strand, counting down.
CTGAAAGGTTGGCGACGTCCACGCCCTTATACGTGCCTTGGTTATTTTTCTTTGAGGGACGTACTGTGATGAAAGGCTTATCATTGACTTTTCATCACTTTTATTGTTGTCTATATAATCATCTGTTTTATAATAATAAGTAAAAATGCACTTCACAATTTATCGATAGTTGATAATCGATCTTTTGCTAACCAGGCGACTGAACCGACTAAGCTACCGCATTCACTGACTTTGTTTACGAATCTTGTACGTGATTTTTGCTTCGCCGTGATCCGAAGACTGTCGATACATTTTTAAGTGCATTCTTTACTTAAGAAAAATTGAAAAAAAAAAAGACTATACCCAAAAGATTTAGAAACTGTCCACTGCTGTTAATCAATCACCACCTTTGGCGCAAATATACGGTATAAATGTGCGGTCACTGCTTGCAGCTTTTAAAAAACGGCTAACTTGCTAATCGATCTTGTATCCGAAGCTAAAAGTAGTTAGTCCGCGTGGCTCTAAAAAACAAAACAATGTTCAAAACTGTTCACCCGTTAAGCCACGAAGCAATAAACGACTATAAAATATAACAATCAGAGTTCAAAATCCATTATTAACTAAGCTTCAGGCTCAATAAACTCTTTTGTTAAACTTATTCGCGTTCAAAAACCAAACTCGTATAGCATTCAGTTCATCGACGGCTCGTCAAGCGCGACGCGTCACGCAATCGTGAATAATGCATCGAACTATAAAGAAGTGATCGCGCACTTGTCAGATTTAATATTATTACAGTGTTATAACGTCAAATATGATATTTTTGGCTATAGTGCCCAATCTCAACGATCAGCCATCGACGAAGGAAATATTGTACTCGTATGGAAATATATTGTGTAGACACAAGAGTACTCTCTATTACCATACCTTTATAGATGTTTGAACCGATTAGTATTCTACACCCCTTTTATGTATAGCTACCCACAAACATAAATGAAATTCCTATCCGCTAAGCTGATATCGTTTCTTTTAGTGAATCACTTATTCTTATAAATACAGAGCGTAACGGTAAATTTGTGTATTTACAGCTCTTTACAGTTACAGTTCTTCTACTAGCAATTCTAAGAAATTTTGCACCCAAAATCGTGTCCATCCCAGTATGACACGTTTGGAGAGGGATTGGGCACAGGACCAACGACTTAACGTGGTCTCCAAAGCACGGGGGTACAAAACCGCCAACTTTCAGACTCCGGGCTGACACTGAAATATTTTTAACACAAAAACTAAGGTACAAATTTTTACTGATTGTTTGTACTGATTTGTAAAAAATTGTGTTTGTCAAACATCGTTTTTAAGTGCGACGTACTAACCATTGTGCCAACGTGGTCAAAGATAGTTAGTATGAGTACATGTCTGTTTCAACGATTTATCGGTTCTACAAAAGAATGACATGACGGAAAAAGAGGTGGACAATTCGATGACGAATACGGCCCTGGTATAGACAAGGAAGACATACTGCGCCGAACCCAGATAACCTGGGAAAAGGGCAGGAAGATGATGACAAAAGACGTGGACATGTCTAAAAATATTTGGTATCTATTTGGGAAATACATCAAACGTCTTTGTAAGTGGCCCAATCCAGGGGAAGGGGGGTTAAAAGATACAGCAGCGCACTTGTGACACCATTGGTGTTGCAGGTGTCCATGGGAGGCGGTAATCGCTTACCATCAGGTGATCCGTCGGCTTGTCTCCCACCTATATCATAAAAAAAATGTTTTATTACTGAGGTCCAAACTGCCGAGCTAATGGCAGAAATATGCATATAGATTTGAAAAATCTAGGCAAACATGCTCGGATTCGAATCCATGACCCCCCGAATGGAAGACGCGTTCTTATCTACTGAGCTACCATCGCTAATACTATTTATTTATTTATTTAATTACATAGGTACATGTTACAATTGCAGTCTGAAAACTAACGCAGTATATTAAACTTTGTATGATTAGCAGTGTCCATGGGAGGCGGTAATCTCTTACCATCAGGTGATCCGTCGGCTCGTCTGCCACATATATCATAACAATTTTTTTTTATTACTGAGGTCCAAACTGGGCAAAACATTGTCTGACATTGACTGACCGGATGGCGCAATTGGTAGTGACCCTGCTTCTTACGCCAAAGGTCGTGGGTTCGATCCCCACCCTGGACAAACATTCGTGCGATGAACACTTGTGTTTGTTCAGTGTCTGGGTGTAATATATGTATTTAAGTATATATTTGTGTTCCTCTGTTGCCAGATATCTGTAACACAAGTGCTTAAGCTACTTAGTACGGAATCAGGTCAACGTATGAGATGTTGTGAGTATTATTATTATTATATTTGTCAGTTGTTCCATAACCACGGGCAATTATGTCCCGGACTTTTGGAAGGCGTGCGTGGGGCCGAAGCCAACACGTAGAGGCCCGTTCAATTGACAGTTTTACTATAATGTGATGTGACACCAGCCGGCGACTATCCCTGTATACACTACAGAAGTGTAGCCAAGGACAGTCCCCGGTTGGTATAAGACTATTGAAAATAATGGAAAACAAAATGAACTGGGCTATTATTATTATTGTGGGGAGCAATGATATAGTGATCAAAAATTATTTAGTTTTGATCACACTGCCATGCAGCTAATGTAAAAACAAAAACAATCTTGGGCAAATATTTGATTTCGTGTATATCGCGCGGCAAGGCTAAAGAATCATACTAAAATTAACTTTAAACATGTTTAATTAGTAAATAACGATTTCTGAGGATCTTTACTGATGGCCGATATGCACGAAATCAAAGATTTGCCCTCTTACAAGTACAAAAAATATGTGACGAAGATATTATGAAAACTCATTACCAGTGCCACGGCCTCACAGAAAATCAGCGTGAAGCGTGCTGTGTTTCGCTATCCGGGGAATAGGGGGGGTTTAAAGGATCGCAGCGCATTTGTTACTCCACTGGTGCCGCGGGTGTCCATGGGCGGCGGCAATCGCTTACCTATCAGGTGATCCGTCTGTTCGTCTGCCTACCTATTACATAAAAAATACTTTTAGCCAAGACTTTTGTCTTTGAACAAATCTAGAAAATCGTTGTCTATTGTGATTTGCCGTCTAAGTTTCTGCTTATGCAAACTTTGATTAAGTTTACCTATGTGGGTGTCATAGCATGGTAGCGTTTGCCCGTGATTTTTTCAAGATTAACTTTTCTATTTAGGTGACACGCTAAAAGACGAAAAACTTCCTGTGCGTATTTCTACCATTAGTTCGGCAATGACGGAATAACATAGTGAGGAAACCTGCACGTTTCGGAAAGTTTCGTTAGTTTGCGACGGTCAGGCGGCAGTCACCTCATTGTAATTACCACACTCCCCAAATCCTGAATCATGGTCCAAACGTAAGCCGGGCTTCAAAGCGACAACTCTGGACGCAACCGGGATTTACACGCTTAGATGTGGAGGATGCTAAAAAACGAAAAATTCTGAAAATAATAAACTCATTGATTGATACGTATACATAGTTGAATATAATATCGAATTAATCAAAATTCATCGGAGCAAACCTGGCTTGGAATGGAGACCGCGGCCACATAAATAATTAGACACAAAAGGTCGGCTTTAGGATGAATTAATGTTAACTTTATTTGGCACAATACAAAAAAAAACTTACTTAGAAACATAACTTAGACATAAATAATGTAACTAAATAAAGTTTTAAAACTAAAACCCGAACACGGCGATACGGCATAATATATTCAACAAAGAAAATTTTCTTGCTTCGTACATTTTAGAGCGTTTATTTTGGTATGTAGTCGGTTTTAGTTTTTAAACTTTAAATCATTTATTTATTTATTTGCACAAAACATGGTATACAAGTATAACATAAAAAAAGTAAAAAGTCCTCATGTTTCGCTAATATAAAAAAAATAATAAATTGAATTACATTACATAGATTTAAAATTACATGGATTTACAAAATTATTAAATAAAATCAATTCAATTGTGGAAAATTAAAAATACCAAAAAAAAAATGTCAAATTCTAATTGTCGAAAAATTCTTTAACACTGTAAATTTTTTTCTCATCAAGCCATTTAGTTAATCTTTTTTGAATAAATAACTATTTAGCACCTTAAATTCATTTGGGATCTTGTTATATACTTTTACGCACATCGCAAGACAACTTTTTTTATTTAACATATTTTAGTTATGTTATTTAAAATTATATATTTGAAGTGTGCTAAAAACCTCTTTCATTTAATTTTTTTTTTATATGAAAGGTGGCAGACAAGCAGACGGATCACCTGATGATAAGCAATTCCGCCGCCCATGGACACCCGCAACATCCCCCCCATTCCTTCCCCCCCATTGGGCCTCCGGTAACCTCACTCACACGGCGAAACACAGCGCAGGCGCTGCTTCACGCCGGTCTTCTGTGAGGCAGTGGTATCACTCCGGTCGAGCCGGCCCATTCATGCCTAAGCGTAGCTCTCCCACATTTGAAACCCCACACTGATACCCCACACGGTACCGTAAAGCAAATTTTTTTTTAGTTCCTTACTCTAAGTCGTACGTAACATAACGTCATGTCGCTTATAACCAGAAGAAAATCAAGACGCTTCTAACGACACCTCATTTATTCAAATATGATAACTAGTTTAGAAATTATAAGGGAATAGATGAACAACCATACATACATACATGTCAAAATCATAACCCTCCTTTTTGCTTCGCCGTTGTCGGGTAAAAAGAAAAGTATGACAACATTTGTCATACTTTTCTTTTTACCTGACAAGACCAGTGGTCTGGGTGTTTGCTATGCATTATAAGTAAGTATTTACAAAAGAAAAGTATTATATGTATATATTTGTAATCCCACTGTTGATTCTGATATCCGTAACACAGGTGCTTGAGCTACCTATCTCGGAGTCAGATCAATGTATGTGATGTTGTGAAATATTTATATTTATTTATTTATTTACATTATCCCTGTATGTGCAACCCTGACGCTGATTTTCAGCAACTACCATTACATTCATCGTCAGCCCATTTAAGTCCCCACTGCTGGGGCACGGGCCTACCTCAATCACATGAGGGGTAATTGTCATACTAACCACGCTTGGCAGACGGGTTGGCGAGGGTTTTGATACAAATGCAGAGTTTTCCTTCTCTGGGTGCTGATGATCATGCCAGCAGCTTTACATTAGTCGCCTTTACCTTATTCGACCATTACATTAGCTGACATGAATATCTCAAAATTAGTTGATCTGCCTAGGCTCCTGTTCAGAGGAACAGGAGCCTAGGCATATCAACTAATTTAATCAGAGGGCTAGCCAGAGGGCTAGGTGGGGGGACGATCTGCGCAAGATGGCTGGCAAGAGCTGGATGCGAGAAGCCATGGATAGATCACAGTGGCGAACAATTGGAGAGGCCTACGTCCAGCCGTGGACTGCGATAGGCTGATGATGATGATGAGTTTATCTGCATGGAGGAAGTATATAGTATCGTGTTCGTTTCTGTATCACGCCGACAACTGCTGATGCCACTGTACAGTCACTTGCACTATTTGCTTTACACTCTATTCAAATATGAACCTCATTAGGCCAATATAAGAGTTGGGGTGTTTACATTCTTGTGTAGGTGATTGTACGTGCTCATGTATTTATGCATAGGTGGTTTAGCATGTGATGAAGGTAGCCAGAGATCTGGGTCTAATTATTTTGTTGTGATTGGCTAAACGTATGGCAGGACGCCAACTTTCCACTCATTGGTTTGCTGATCTTAGCAAGACTCTTGATAGTGACTCGAAATGACTGCAAGAGAAAAGTATGTGATAGAAACAGGTTGTTTTTTTATGTGGTAGGTGGCAGATGAGCAGACGGATCACCTATGGTAAGCAATTGCTGCCGCCATTGGACACCCGCGACACCAGTGGAGTCACAAGTGCGCTGCCAATCTTTAAACCCCCCTTTCCTCCGGATTGCGCCTCCGGTACCCTTACTCACGCAGCGAAGCACAGAGCTACTTCGCGCTGGTTTTCTGTGAGTTGTTCATCAATTGGAACTGCTAAACGAGACCCAAATACAAATCGAAGAGTTTCGACACAAAGGATTTAATCATTACTTTCACACGTAAATGCTCGTAACTACGGCTACGCACGTAGCGTCTACGGCTGCTACGCCGTAGCAATCACACAATCTAATGGTCGGATGCCATGTCAAAGGAATTCCATAAAATGAGAACGCTAGAAATACCTTTACGAAACGAATGGTGAAAAAATCTTAAGCGATGCCTTGCGTGACCTAAACTGTGGTCAATGAAATTGGGAAGGCGAGTGTGTGTACACAAGGCGTCACGTGGCAATCTTATGTCCGGGACACAAGCGCTATTTTTGCAATACAGGGTATACTTTGAGTTGACGCCACCTGTACTCGGATTAAATGGTACAGTTCGGTTAACATTTAAACTTGATGATTAAATTATAGCGTAGAAACTTTAGCTGACTTTGATATCGATGAGTTCGTAAACGTACGCACTGGTCAGTATATCGGATCGTGTTTCATACGTATATAATCATATTTCATATGAGGGGAACCTATTTAGTCATGCTCACTCAAATGTCTCTGTAGTGGTGGCGCTATGTGGTGGGTCATTGCATTCCCTCTAATACGATTAAGTGAAATGATGGCTGAAACATACGTCATACATGTTAACAGGTGCCACCTTTAGGGACTAGTCTGCTTCGGTTTGTGTACCTCAAAATATTTATTTTACTACTTGTTTTATTTTATTTTGCATTACAATCAAACTGTATGCCTTGGTATGACGATGATACAACATTGTTTTGAAGTTTGGCGATTAAAAAGAGTAACTGGATAGTTTCTTGCCGGATCTTCTCTAACAGAAACAACTTTTCAAGCTAGAGGTAGAATCGCATTAAGTTAATTTATTTTTAAAATTTATTTTCTATTTGTATTAACGTACCTACATTTAAAGTACTTATAAATAGTTTTAAATTACTTAAATGCATGACGATTTGTAAGTGCTGTGTACAAACTTATGCAAATAAAGAATTTTTTGACTTGACTTGAATCTGTCTCTATTTTAAGCTAAAATACGCAGATGTTACTGTACGCGCGCATGTGTGTGTACGCAGCCTGTTAAGCACAAAATTTAGGTATTCAATATTCTTTGCCTACTCGTTTATCTTTTCAGTGATATAAAATTCAGGGGTTAAATACGCCCAGACATAAAATATCGATAACTTATATTACAACAGGACTATTGGAAGAAGTGAACATCAAAAAGTGGGCTATTCTGGGGTAATGGCTACCGCTCCTCACCTTAGCGTGTAATTTCCAGTTCCGTTCAAAATTGTCACTTTTCAACCAAAGGGTATGCTTGGAGCATGATCTAGGATTCAGAAAGTCCGGTAATTATAATGAAATGACTCCAGTCTGTCATCAGGTTTACATGGTAACAGACGGCCGTTAGAGTGGAAAGGTCCTCGAGTGGTCCTGCCATGCACACAAATGTTTGTACTGTGCGGGGATCGAACCCGCAACCCTTGGACCGTAGGCAGCGTTCACTACCACTGCTCCAAACGAGTCGTCATCTTATTAAAACGGGTTATCTTTATTATTAAATAAACTATATAACTTGGTATGTGTTGAGTATATTGAGTATTGTGTGTATTAAGGCTACTACACAAACTCTGTGCAAACATATCCATTAAAGAAACCTCAGTAATTCCCTTTGCACATATGTACACTGATTAGGCATATTACTACGAATAATACCGTCCTCATAATTTCACAATGTCATTACAACTTCAATTAATGCAGCGTCAATTTTATAGTCACGCAAAATAGTGCTTAAGGATTCACTATGCATTTTTTCGTGCAATATTCGCGGAATAGCTTAAGCAATTTTTAAAATTACTTATTATGTTTTAGTAGGTAACCTATTTCCGTGAATGGAGACTCCTTGATTGTTAATTCAAAAGATTATTATTGTCTTACTCTAAATAAATAAACGTTATTGTTAAAGGCTTATCACCAGGAGATCCGTCTGCTCGCCTGCCACCTATAACATAAAAAAACTTATTTTTTTTAACCAGATCATTACAGTAAACTGTAAACTTCCCAGGATATTTTCTAATTAGACCCTATCTTCTATAGATTCCATTGAGACGCTCTTTATAATCTAATCTTGTATGGCTAGCTGACAAAAAAACATTTACCTACTTAATATTTTTTAAAGTGACGTGACAAGCCAATCGAATCTCATAATTATTAAATTTGTATTTTGACAGCTTATTTGTATTTGTGACATTTAATATTGCATTTATGCCATTTAATTTATATATTTTTTTATTTATGCGGACATGTTTTTCTAATTTAATTTATCTTGTATTATTATTATTAATGTGAATTATTCTGTGCTATATGTAATTATGTACGATGACATGTTGGTGTGTTGGAATTTTCATATTCTGTTAACTGACATGTAAATGATTAAATAAATAATCACAAACCTGATAGCAAATGACACATCTACACAGTGTGAAAGGCCCTCAAAGTTGGCTCCCAGGGTACAGACACCACTGTTGGGTTACTATAATCTGTATCTATCCTTAAAATATATTGAACCAAAATGTGTTAACTATTAAGTTGAGAGTCGGTTGAAGAAATTAAATAGAATTGCTTAATTTTGCATGTTACTGTCCAGAAACTTTAGCATGTAATACATAAGAGATTGGATTCAGCACTTATTTTAGTAAATACAATTAAAACTTATTCGCAGATCTCATTTTCTAGTTACGCAATAACGCTAACAAATTCATGCTGGGGCATGTGCCAAAACTCAGACCCGAGCAATTTAGAAAACTTTGTTTCCTAAATTAGCCCGAACCGGAGTTGAACCTTGGGTTTGGCTTCTGAATGCTTACACAACTTTTTTGCAAAAAGCATATTCCACGAAATAAAATAGAAATGATAAAAACGCGAAATGTAATAGAAACGCCTAAAAATAGTAATTATTAATCGAGTGTTCAAGAGAAGAGCGTACTCTTTTTTAAAAAGGCCGGCAACACATTAGTGATCTCTATGGTTTCGCGGATGTCCATGGGTGGCGTTGATTACCTCCATCAGGTGACTCGCTTGCTCGTTTGTTCGCCTCTAGCATTAAAAAGAATAGTGTATAGGTATACTAATAAGTATAAAAAGGTATATTTATAAAAGCAAGAAAAAAAGAGCCAATCGATTTTGGTGGAAGCGGTTTATAATAATTGAAATAAATAACGTAAATATGTAGTCCTTTTCACATCTGTAGTTTTGCTATTTGTCTGGCATCTTACAGTCTTTAATCAGTGACAAAAGACTGTAACGAATTTTCCAACCTTAGTTTTGTTCTTAGAGCGTCCCCCTATCTATAGGGCGATGCTTTTAAAGAATTAGCCCGGTTTAATTGAGAAGTAGTTCGCCCCAGTATCGCTCAGCACGAGTGTATCCGGCCCGAGGTCGATATTGCCACAGTGTGAACACTAGCAGTGGTGAATTTATGTACTCTCAAAAGTCTCAGAGGTAAGATCCCCGGTTAGAAAGCTGAAATGGCAATGGGCTGGCCTAATATGGCCAGCTCATTGCCATTTCAGATTTCTAACCGTGCAACCGAAAGTAGTTAGGGTAAACGAGTCCTAGAGTAACCACGTCTTGATAAACTTAGTGTTTTATGTGAAGCCATGGCTCTAACACGGTTAAAGGACATCCCCATTTCTGGTCCAAGTGCCTACCAGAAAAAAAATCTATATCCTATAAGACTTGTCCACTAAGCATTTATTACAATCACACCAAAGCAGTGGGGTCTATCTATATCCTTGATTTTATTTGAGTCCATAAATCAACATCTTCATACCTACCTTTTCAGTGAATTAACTAACAAAAACATTTATTTTGTTATGCCAAATCTTGACATTTGAACATCAGGGAGACCAATCAAATCTGTTTCTATTTACAAGGTCACTGTAGCTCCTACGCTTGAAACTATGTATCATGGTACTGATGTTTTACATACTGTGATATTACGTAGCTGCAACATTTATAGGACAGCTTAAGTTTACGTTCTACGTTTGTGGAGTGGTAGACATGCTTAGCAGTTAAATTCTAAGTAAAACACTGACCTAACTAAAATTTAAAGCTGGTTAAGCTAGAATGAATTTCAGTGCACCCTGTGGCTAGAGGCATTTAGAACACTGTCAAAGTTAGTTAAATCTTAGTTTAAGTAGATTATAAGTCTTTTATCTTCTAACGATTTTTCAATATATTTTTTTAAGTATTTTGTGTCGTGAGCGGCGACTAATCGAGTTTTCAGAGTACATGAAGTCGTTACTGGGTGTCCTGGAAGGACATCAGAGGGGACTACGGTGCGGCGGCCTCCTCGTGTGGCCCTTTCAGTAGTATTTTTGCTCTGTTTGGAGCTGCTACCGAAAGGGTCCTGGCGTCCCTGGGCAACCGCGGGTAGTAATCGGCATCGCCCATTGCTACTCGACGGCTAACAGCTGCACACACACGGGAGGGCTCCTGGAGTCGTTCTGTCGACCCCCAGTTGAGCCCCCCCAGGGCCTAGGACCAGCCTCACGGTTTGGAGCATCGGAAACCCCTCTCCTGTGGCCTTTTTTGTTCTGGGCCCAGGGCCCTGTCCGGCGTCACGCTACGCGTGATAGCGTTTTCGACGTGGGCCCCACTGGGTGGAGAGCCTTTGGGCTCAGCGGCTGTAAGGCCATGTGCTGGAGGTCCGGCGTTGGGTCGTCTAGCCAGGATGGCTCAATGTCGACCGGTGGTGCCAATTTTCTCGGCTCCGCATCCAGCGGAGTTGGGTTTTGCGGCGTTTTTCGTTTTGAAGCCTGTGGGTTTTATTTCCCCAACCCACTCTGCACTGCAGCCAGCAGTGCAGAGTGGGTGGCTGCAGCCAGCAGTGCAGTGCAGTGCAGTGGTGGGGAAGGGTACTCGCAGTCCTCCTCCCGGTGGTGTTTGCACTGCAGCCAGCAGTGTGGGCGCCATTCGGGGAGCGGTGTTTGGTGGGCCGTGGGAGAGGCCCGAGGTCCGTTGGACCGGAGTGTGGTAAGAGGCCGTACTGGCGAGCCTCTTTCGCCCTGAGCGGGTTCGCGGTGACAAGGTTCGTCCTATAGCCCGCATTCCCGCTCTGAGAGTTTTCTCCCGGGCGAGGGATGGAAACTGTCGCAGAGAGTTTAGTGGGTATGCCCCTAGGAGCACCCCAGGGGAGAGCCCCACACTACCCGGCCGACCCAGCGGCCGGGTGTGCATAAGGCGGCGCCGACCAACGGTGCCGACGTCGGTTCCTTCTGAGCCCGCGGCATTCTCTCTGCGTTAGTAAAGAGAAGCCTTTGCCTGGCTTCTCTTTATGAGAAGCCCCTGCGAGAGGAGAGCCCCAGATCACCCCTCGGGATGCCTGGTATGGATAGGGTAGTCGGCTCATCTCTTGAGCCGGCGGCGTTACCCTATCGAAACCAAAAAAAAAGTGATTTTGTTAAGGGTTGAAATCCCACACACCATCTTGTGCCCTACAAGGCTGTGATGGTTTCCCCTAAGGAAAAAAAAATTAAGATAGTGAGAGCACGTAATACATAAACTATATTTTATATTTTATATATTTTTCGACCTACAAGACTGCAATAAATTTATCATAAGCAGAACTCGTAATTCCAAAGCGGTGTGGAACTTCTTCCACCGTGGCCCAATCTGGGGGAATGGGTGTTTATAGTTTGGCAGCGTACTTGTGACTCAGGGGACAATCGTGTTGCGGGCGTCAATAGGAGGCGGCATCATCGTCAGCCCATTTAATTATACATCAGGCATCACGGATATGCGAGTAATCCACATATAACATAAAAAATACTGCATATAATGTCTTTAAAGAAATAAGAATAAGAACTGACGTGACAACAAGTTATTTTCATAATACTGCCAGAAAATTAAATACTTTTCTTAAATTATTGTACGTGAGTATACGTAGATAAAAAATATATGAGACTGCATATAGTTCAATTTTAAAATAATCGGGAATTCTATTTTTTTTATGTAATTGGTAGGCAGACGAACAGACGGATCACCTGATGGTAAGCAATTGCCGCCGCCCATGGACACCCGCGACACCAGTGGAGTCACAAGTGCGCTGCCAACCTTTAAACCTTGTGCTTGTGAGGGTACCGGAGGCCCAATCCGGGGGATAGGGGATCCCCTGGATTGGGCCACCGGTACCCTCACTCACGCAGCGAAACAGCACAGTGCTGCTTCACGCTGGTTTTCTGTGAGGCCGTGGTATCACTTCGGTCGATCCGGCCCATTCATGCCGAAGCTTTTGCTCTGCCACGGTAAAACTCGTAAAGTCTCGTTTTTTCTAATCCCAATGGCAGTCCCAACGGAGGTGATGCCTGACATCGCTTTCGTTGTAATTGCAACGTGGGCTCATCTCTTGCTTACCATCAGGCTGAGGAGAGACAAAATTCTGTGTCACTAAAAAAATCTCGTTCGCGTTTGAATAACCCTTATTACAATCACATAAACTACTTAATGTATCGGCATTTTCTTAACCACTTAGCACTTCTGCCATCCAACTTGGTATAGAAACCGCGCGTTGTTTTAATAACATTTGACGCTACGTTTATTAACAATTTCCAAATTACTTGACTCTATTGTAACAAGTTTTCAGTCAGTAGTTAATTAACGCAAACCGCAGCCCTCTGTGTTGTCTAGTTTAGGATGTGGTGCAAGTTAAACGATTGGATTTCTAGTATTTATTTAAGAATATTCAACTTTATTGAAGTTCTGGGGGCCTAGTCTCGAGTACTCGACATTGAAGTCGATTAAGAGATTTGTATAGACGAATGTATCTCTTTTCAAACAAATACTCATAATATTATCTAGTTACTAGATTGTTTTAACTTTAAGTAAAACCCAATACATATTTGGAGCATAAATTGATAAGTCTGCTGTCAATTAAGACATGAAAATATCTAAAACCGTTTTAGAGGCCAGGGGAAGCAGAAAGAAAATATAAGCATTTTTAAGTATCGACTTCCATTCAACTTCGGCTCGCCTGGTACTTTACATGCATATGTAAGTGTAACTAATAATTAATATATGTCCATGATAAAAATAATTCAAAACATCAACAGCCTACGACATCAACTCCTTAACTCCTGGTAATCATTTTCATACCACAGATTTTTATCCCATACTTTCCTCTTCATCAATAATTGCAATTTCTTCTAAGGTTAGTAATTTAATGAGCAAGGGTTGGAGTTATTTTGGTCTTCATCATTTCAGCCAAAAGATGTCCACTGCTAAACATAGGCATCCCCCCAATGTTCTGTACACATATCGGTCCTATGCCGGCCGCATCAATGGATTCCCGCAACCTTCCGCGTGGATGGACCACGGCTGCGACTTTCCGTACGTTGCCTCCACGTGTTATTCTGTACTTACACGTATTTTATTTATACGGGGGGAGGGGGAGGGGGGGGGGAGATAAAGCATTTTTACGAACGGGGGGGAGGGGAACACAGGGGAACTTGTCAGACGTGACGTGACGTGTGTTTTGTATACAAAAAAGTGGCGTCAAAACTCCTTTACGTAAGGCAAACTCAAACGCTATCCAATATCACCAGAAATATAATTCCAAAAATATAAAAACAAACAAATAAAAATATTGCATCCACCCCACAAGTTTTACGTACCAATTAACCTGTAATTTGCACCATACAAAAGCGTTGCGCACTCGCGTGAGAAAACAGTACGGCTCACAAACAACTCGCCAGCGAAGGGTTGCGTACAAATACGATCTCAGTTTCCGCAATTACAACTCTTATTCCCCCAACTTAAGGTCCACCATCCGACGTCCGCGGTACACATTAACCTTGCAATAACAAAGGCTGGAATATGTCGAGAGATCGTGAGATAACCTCAACTGATTGTGGTGAACTTGAAAATTGTGTTTATACTAAGGCAAGATTTATTAAGCATCGTCGCCTGTTTGTGAAGCTGTTTTTGCCTGGAGGAATGTTAGGTAAAGGCTGTGATTTGTTTCAAGAAAACGACCAGTTTGGTGTAGCCAGTTCACTCGGTTACAAAACGCTCATAGAGTGAAGGGAGGAGAAGACAGAGAATGAAGGGAATCTGACTTATTGGTCAATAAGCCAACGCTTGACCACAATCGCACCTGATGAAAAGCGACGATGAGGTCTAGGATGATACGCGTTTGCCTAAAAGATGCCTGTTCACTCTTGCCTTAAAGATGCCCAGATTATAGTGGTCAGGAAAAACAGATCTCGGCAGAGAGTTCCATTCCTTAGCCGTCCGCATTATAAATGTGGAAGCAAATAGCTTCGTGCGGATAAGGGGTATTTCTACCACATAAGGATGAAAGCACTCGCCGCGCCTTGTCGTCCGATGATGGAATGGGCTGGGGGGGATCAAATTATGTAGAACCTCCGCACACTCCCCGAAATGAATCCGGTAGAAGACCGAGAGGCATGCCACTCGTCGACGGTGGTCCAGGCTCTGCAGGCCAGCTTCGGAGAGTGTGTCATCATCGATGAGCTTCTTTGCACGTCGCTCTATTGAGTCCAGAGCGTCTAACTGATACCAAGCAGATCCGTCCCAGAGGTGACAGCAGTACTCCAAGCAGGAGTGAACCTGAGCTCGATATAAACTTAAAAGCTGCTTGGGCTTAAAGTACCGTTTGACTTTCCAAAAGATGAGGCTTTAACGCTTCTGAATGAGTGAACTGGATCGATTGGAGTACCGCGGACTCACAGGAAACTTTTGGGAAGTAGTGCTTGCGCTGAATTTCTCCAAGCGAGTGAGGATATCAGAAACCAACCCGGGACAATGGGGAGTTAAAAGTTGGCAAATTCACTGGTGTAGATGACGTCAATTGCTTACCATTTCAAGTGATCCATCTGCACGTCTGCCACTTATCATTAATAAAAACTGCGTGAACAGTAACGTAACTTTAAAACTGATGGTATGGTTCTGGTGGAAACAACCCATTCATACCGAAGCCTGGCCAAAGTGGCAAGCATTTTATTTTAAAGAACGGTTTGGTAACGCATATTTCTCTTACCTGAGTGCCTACGTAGACATGACTCTCCTTCTCATCATATAATCGTATTCCTCATTTTTCAGTTTCGTGACTCATCCCTTGGGTACTTCATTGGTTCTTTATGACAGTCCTCCATCTATGTCTGTCCTTTGCAACATAGAGAGCATTTTTTTTATGCTAGAGGCGGACAAACGAGCAGGCGAGTCACCCGACGGAAAGTAATCATCGCCGCCCATGAACATCTGCGAAATCAGAGAGATCGCGAATGTGTTGCCGGCCTTTTTTTAAAAAAGAGTACGCTCTTCTCTTGAACCATCATGATTGTTTGGCATCACTAAGCTTGGGATCCAGCGTCGAATGTATTTTATTGCTTATAATAGGCAGACGAATAATAATAATGGGTAGAAGAACTTTTCCGTCTCGCAAAAGATAAAGAGAAGTTCAAGAAACTCAAATTATTAATTATTTCGATGCAATCATTTTTATGTTTTCAACTTTATTATTTTAATTAGTTTATTTATTTATGCGTTTAACATTATGTATTTAAACATTGGTTTACAATAGGTTTGACATGTTACTATAATCCGATTGGTCTGGTTTCTCTTTTTAACGATTACGAAGGTCACACGGCAGTCGCATGGCACGGCACGGCAGTCTAAGTGTATTTATCAGACTCCCCAAATCCTAAATCATGGTCTAAACGTAACTCAAGAGCGTGGCTCAAGAGCGACGCAAAGAGGAGGCTGTTCCTTTGCGGTGCACTTGCAGATCTAGACAAACCCTTAAAAATGTCATGACATAGCTGTTTTTATTAACCCCCGACGCATAAACGACGGGGTGTTATAAGTTTGACGTGTCTGTGTGTGTGTGTGTGTGTCTGTGTGTCTGTCTGTGGCATCGTAGCTCATGAACATGTAAACTGATTTTGATTTTGTTTTTTGGGTTTGAAAGATAGATAAGGAGGAAGTGTTCTTAGCTATGTTGGATCAAAATTGATCCAAGATGACCGCCGTCACAAAGATTTGTATTTTATGTTTTAACACAACTCCCACAATATGGGTATCATATAAAAAGGCTTGAGTAGCAGAATATATTAATTGTGAAAAATTTCAAATCCAAGGCGGCCGCCGTCAGAAAATTACGAATAACCTATTTGTTGTTCCAACTGCCTCAATATACGAGTAGGTATCAAATGAAAGAGCTTTAGTTGTGTCCGGGGTTTTTAAATTTTCAATTTATTAATTTTTTATGCCTAGATGGCTAAATTTTGCTCTGGACCGGGCCTTACATAAATCTGTCGACGAGACGGAACGCTGTGGGACCTAGATTGATTACAACTGTATTTTAAAGGTTGTCAAAGAAATTCCCAGGACAAAGCGGCATTTTTTTAAAGCCTAATGAAAAACGGAAATCTTTTGTACATTGCTCGGGCAGATTATATGATTTCTTGACAAGATTTGGTTCCTTTTTTCATTTAGTCCCACTGAAATTACATTTGTAACATTTCAATTGAAATAACAAAATATATAATGTTGCTAGAATAATGTTTCGTCAAGTAAATATGACAACCGCTGTTCGTATTTGTTTTTTTTTTTTAATTCAAATAGACAAACGAGCAGACGGCACAACTTTTCATTGGGTAACTCCTCTTAAATTTTCGCTTTAAATAAACTCAACGTTATTTTTTCCCTCCTCCTTACCTTTCCTCTTATGTCCCACGTCGTATTCAAATATCTTACACAATCCATTTCAGAGATCTATCGAGTAACGATCTCACACTAATACCACAGTATAACAAGAACTGTCCTAAAGTACTAAGACCCGATTTCTCTAATTGTTATCCAAGACTATATTTATCTATAGTTTAATGCCAGTGATATGGTATGACAGCGTCATAGCATAGATTTACTCTCAGATTGATATTGTCCGAATCGAGCCTAAGCCGGTAATGTACGAGTAAGCACAATAATATGTATTACAATATAGGTACGTACACATAAAAGTATACAAAACATAATTGTTTTCAATTGACTCTCACCTTAATGTCAAACATGTTTGGTTCAACATCAATTGAAGAATTTTGACAAATCGCAGTTTTGGTTGCTGATGTTTGGCTATGTGTACATTTTGTAATTTAATAATTCCTACCAAATTACCCATCTATTTGTTTGGTTAATATAGTACAAAACATGAAATATTGCTTCTTTTCTATGATCAAGATCTTTACTTTGTACAAATAATTTTGCAAAGATAATGTTCTATCTAAATTTCTAAAAGCTATTTACTTAATTAACAAGTGACAGTCGCCTCTTTTATTCCATAAATAAATTAACAAAATATTATAATCTTCGCTTGATGCTGCGAAGGCAGCAACAACGTTCATAACTAATCGAAAATAACAACTTTCAGGTAATATATAATGCTTAAGGAATTTTAATTAAAATTCACAAGGGAGATTTTTCATTGCCCACCCCGACAAATTATTAGGAAGCTTATTATTTTAGGGCGGGGTGAGTAAAATCAGCCGGTTTATCTGAACCTACATAAATAACGTCAACTTTGGGTGAAATGAGCCTAGATGCGCTAAAATGACGTTTAAATATTTATAAGTGGGACTGAATTGCCCACCTGAAGTCTGTTCGTTACGCAAGTTGTTTTTGTTTGGGAGCATTTTACGTTAGCTGTGTTGTTCTCACATTTTTAATCACTATTCCCTTTTTAGATCACGGATCATCAGCTTCCTCCACGAGGGTACATACAAAATGGCCTGTCGGACATAGATGAGCTTGAACCAAGTAAAATTGGAAAGTGCCTCTAATCCAGCTCTAATCATCCCACGGTAAATGTGACGTTTGAAACATTTGGCACAAACGGGCCGACTCGACCGGAGTGGTACCATGGCTTTACAGAAAACCGACGTGAAAAAGCGCTTGTGACGAGTGAGTGAGGAACTAGAGGCCCAATCTGGAGTCAAGTACTCGTGACTCCGCTAGTGTTTCGGGTCTCTATTCGTCTCCTCGTCTGCCTATCTATCACAAAAAAACTAGCTCACACGTGACGCTCTTAATGAATTTTGGAATAAAGACTGTGTCTAAATAAATGTAAGTCTAAATGACAATTTGCGCGAGATAGATAACTGTTCAGCCTATTATAGTCAGTTTCTAAGGGGTACGTAAAAATGTTACTTCGACATGGTACTAAAGTGTTAAGCTACTTTTGATGCTGACCGTACCATAGCATGGACGGTCGTGATCGTGTAAGAAGAAATGTGTGTGTGAACAAATATATATTTACAAAATTATACACCACACATTTAAAGAAAGAAGTAGAATTTAAAGCAGGAAATAGAGTAAGGATTAGAAGAACAGCTAGATTAATTTGTACAATAAATTTACAGTAAAAAAAAATCAGTGTCTTTAAATTCAATGACATTCAAAGATTGTCAACCGACGAACGAACAGTATGACCTGAGACTGCGCGCGCCTCGGTCACAGTAGATAAAAGTACGCTAAAGCAGTATCGACACTCCGCCATTTTGGACAGAAAGTTACCTACCGTATAAGGTTGTCCTCTTATTTTTGTAAAATATTATTCTTACCTTCGGACTACTGGTTTAAGTACCGGGCCGTGATCGCGGGGTCCTAGGTGCAACAAGGACCATCTGGTGCGTGTTAAATTAGAATTCATGATATTTTTTAAGAAATAAGAATAATACTAGCATACAATAATCGTGCACAAAGGTACCTACACAAAATGATTCCTAAAGTTGCAAAAAGCTACGCAAAGATACATAAAATTAGACATACTTTTCATACCGTTTTGTTTCGTTACTTGGAAACCACGTTAAGGTATTAGTCATGCACCCGATCGCACGGGCCAAGACACAGTGAGGTCCCACCATCCCCCCGTATCAATCTCCATCTCCGACCCCCCAAAATGTAATTGAGATCGTAACTCGTAAATTACAGCAGAGAATAGTAAATTTCGACTAAAATAGTAAGAACGCTTAGATACACCACTTGCCCTACCCCCCCGCCCCCCAATCATATCACTTTAAAATCCGAAACCATTTTTTAATAATATACATAATAATGTATCTACTTATTTTCTCTACCAAAATAAAGTAAGCGGCACTGGAGTAAAACCGACAACCCTGAATTTAGTTCCTATGATTGTAACTTGCGGATGGGAACCCCCTAAGAATCCGTGTAATGTGTGCCTCTGTGTGCGTGCGTAATCGAGCGTTTGTTTCGTAGTGTCCATACTGCTTGCGTATATATCTACTGTGCCGCGGTGATCTAATGCGCGCAGCGTAAAATATACCTTAAAAATATATAAATAAAAGAGTCGATATACATTTTATGCATTAACAAACGCACGGACAGCCGTGCGTTTGTTAATGCATAAAATGTATACAAAATGCCAGCAATGGCCTGCGACGGGATGATCGATGATGATGATATTGATGTTTAATACAAATACTGCAAATCAGCCAAAACCTTATTATGGAATCACAAGCAAATTGAATATTCCTACCATTTGTTAGTTAAAAGTCAGCAATTTGCAAGTAGTATAAGCCTCCACCGAATAGTTATTGAAGGTGCATGAAAGCCGCTTATACAGAACGTCACGCTTCTCAATACAAAAGAAGGGTTCAATAAGCATCTACATACGCAGGAAAAGGGTTTTAAAGGTACAATTCCAATAAACCAGTAGAAATGGCGAGTGAATAAGCGAGTACCTACAGTGAGCCCGTGGCCTTTCTCGTCGAATTTGGGTAAATTTTCTATTTTGTGACGTGAACAAATTGAAATGGAAACCTTGAACATCTTTCGATCTGTGTTGATGGCACTCGGCTAGCTGTATTCATTTCAAAATGTATGAAGCCAAATGTATATGTTCCCTTTTCAGATGGAAAATAAAATTAGGTATAGGTACTCGTGAGAGGGAGACGGTTTGAGTGAAGAATATAAAACGAAGCGAGGTTATTTCGACGGTTTTTTGTACAATATTTTATGTTGCAGTGAAACGAGTATCTAAACTATTTATTGAATACTAAAACAAAATTTAAGTCAGCCGAGTCCTACCCGAAGATGTAATGAGTACTTTTTCTGTTTATATTTTATTGTCTATCGGTTTTTTATAGGATGCATTTTGGCGAGTGTTCGAATGAGCTTCACGACCTGATACCACCTTCTCCTTTCTACCACCGGACATTGCGGAAGACGACAGGAATCCACCCTTACACTGTGCAAGTTCCACCAGCTCGTACTAAGCGTTTCGCTTCCTCTTTCTTGGTACGAACTGCTAAGGAATGGAACAACTTGCCGGCTTCTGTATTCCCAGAGAGCTACAATTTGGGTGTCTTTAAGTCGAGAGTGAATAGGCTTCTTCTGGGTAAGCACGCTACATCTTAGACCTTATTGTCACTTTCCATCAGGTGAAATGAGGTCAAGTGCAAACCCATTTAATATATAAAAAAAAAAAAAAATATTTGCTAAAGTAAATGGTTTTACAAATAAAAATTGAGACACTTGAAGAATTTTAGTCTCAAGAGCTAAGGTTGTACCTAAGTGCTGATTACTTTATCTGAGCTAATAATTTAAACAAGAAAAAAAATAACTATGAGAAGTGGTTTTAGTGGTAAAAGTATTTATTATATACACATAGTTATGTACTTCTGCAAAATGATTACTTTAAATATTTTTTGTAATATTGGCGAATTAATTATACGTATACTCGTAACAAATAAAAAGTATGAATATTTCCCTAATGTTGGAGATGTAAGGTGGCACCTAGCATCACCACAATAAAGAAATACGTCACTAATACCATCCGACTAAAAACAGATGGCGCTAATTTTGATTTTCCATACAAGATCTAAGTACATCGCGAAAGCCAAATTGCGCATAGTGACTTGGCTTTACGCTGGATCATTGGTCCCCGAGCCAATACTAAGGGTGATAATATAAATCTGAGGGTATACGTACAACTTCTGTACCAAAAAGGGCTATCGCCTTTTCCAGTAGCGAAGGTATAAAGCAAGTTTATGACCTCGATCAGTCTAGGCGTCCGATAAATTCAGCCGACACTTAGCCCGATATATTGATGTGTGTTGAATCCTAAAATTCCGTTGCGGTACAAATTGCTGTAGTTGAGTTATTTACGTGATCCGATTTTTAGCTACCGAGGGTTCTTGGCGTTTACTTTTTGAAAACTTCTACGATGATACATCCAAAGCCCTTAGATTAGACCTTAATTTTGGATCTGTGGAGTCTGGTAATTACAATGAAGCAACCGTCTGGCCTGCTACAATTTTTTTTTGTTTTTTTTTTGATGACCTAGGAGAAATGCGTTACGCATACCCGTCCGCCTGGAGGTGGACGGGCTATGTCGGACTCTCCTCTGGCGATGGCTTCTTCTACCGAGAAGCCGGCCAGAGGCATACCGACCAAAACTTCTGGGACTCTCCCTCATCTATCCTTGAGTGGGTGGTTGCTACGGGACCATAGCTCAGAGCCTGGCACCACGGCACCCCCGGGACAAGGAAACCGGTCTACATGGCGGGAGGGATAGGGCCTCCACCAGGTGTAGGAGGGGGTCCGTGCAATGCCGGTGGTGGGGCACCAGCCCCCCGCGCCAGTGGACCTGCTCCTCGCAGTGGAAGGAGACGCAAGTATTGACGTCGTCTCCTCCCTTTACGTAACTTGCGGATCGTGGGGGCGAGTGGGTCATCCTCTCGCTCGTGCTCCGCCGCCTCTTTCGTCACCATCATATGCTCGAAATATGCGGCAAAGTCTGACCTGCTACCATCGCTCAGTAGTTAATAAGCCAAATTATTATGTAAGCTTAAATAGTATAAGCATGAGATGATAGTTCTGATATAAAGACTGTTCAAAATATATTTAAATCTGCGTTTAGACTTATGAGACATTAAAGTAATTCAACTTAGGTACCTATGAAAAAACACCAAAAAATTAAAATGACGTCACATATGATTACATGACAGACATCACGCATATCAAATCTGTCCTACTGAACGTTCAATTACGTCACACGCAAGTAAACGACGTCATAATGCTGTGCAAGCATTTTAGCGCGTTATTTATACGGTGCATTACTGACTGCTAATTTTTTCGTTACTTTGCAAACAAAAATTACATTAAGTAAATAACACACTTAAAATAATTTTCATCTTTTGTTCAGGCGGGACTCAAACCCATACCTATCAGCAATCCGGTGAATGCTTTCCAATTATATAATAATTCTCAAAACATCTCCATACTTTGACCTGATTCCGTACTAATTAGCTTAAGCACTTGGTTTCAAATATCAGCAACAAGGAACACACATATATACTTATCTACCATGTACACCCAGCGGCTGAACAAATACAAGTGTTCATACAGCACGATTGTTGTGTCCAGGGTGGGGATACTAACGCATTACTAAGCCGACGAAATTTATAAGTGCTTGATTCGACATGAGCTGTCGATAGTTTCATCTATATTGTAGGTATATTTACAATATCCAGTGGAAATATTATTACAAATATTTGACCGCCTGAACACGAGATGAAATTTTTAAGTGTGTTATTTACTTAAGAATAAATTGCAAAAGATAGCTATAAAAAATATCAACTGAAAATTACATTCTTACTTGACCTGGCCTTAGTCGTGGAACCAATGCAATAGGATTACTGTACACAAAAAATAATTAAAAGAAAACGAAGCCGAGCAAACAAAACGTTAGGCTGGCGTTTTTCCAACACAACGAAATGGTTATTCGTTTCTGGAGCCACCGAAGGCTAGGTACATACTAAATTAATAAAGTTGCGATCGCAGGTGGCAGAATTCACACTGACTAGAAACTAAGCCCAAGTATACAAGCACAGCGTAATGACGAGCACAGCGTAATGATTGGCCGTGTGGTCCCCGGCAGAGTAGAATAGGCCACCCTCACTCTTACCGAGGTGTAGTAAAAGGCGACTAAGGTAAAAGATGCTCGGCATGAATCATCAGCACCCAGAGAAGGAAAACTCTGCATTTATATCAAAACCCTCGCCAACCCGTCTGCCAAGCGTGGTGAGTATGGCAATTACCCCTCATGTGATTGAGGAGGCCCGTGCCCCAAGCAGTGGGACTTAAATGGGCTGATGATGATGATGTAAATGATTTCCAGTAGTTTTAGACGCCCTGAAAACTCGAGCTTATCTTATAAATTATTCGATTGAAGGACATATTCAAGGTTCGCCGAAATTTTGGGCACAAAATGTGTCAATTTGATGGTCAGCTAAAAATAGGATAAATTAATGGAGGATAGTTAAACAACGTAGAGGACACGTGCAGCCTCTTTTCCTTTATCCTCTATTATTTTAACGCTTCGGACATGAATGGGGCCAGCTCAACCGGAAGTGATACCACGGCCTCGCAGAAAAACTGCAGCCTGTGCTGTGTTTCGCTGCGTGAGTGAGGGTACCGGAAGCCCCAATTCGTGTGGATATAGGACGGTTGGCAGCGTACTTGTGACTGTCCACTGGTGTCCGCAGGTATCCCTTTAACGGTGCGCAATTGTTTACCATCGGAGGTTGAGATCCTCTTCTCGTCTGCCCCTTCACATAAAAAAAAATCCTCCTCAGAGTATTCGTACTCGTTAATAGCTACTGACAAGGATCGGACACGATATTTTAGGGGTTACCTGACTCAGATTTTTCATTTCAAGTAAGATTAAAATAAGATCTGATTTTCCTTATTTATTTTTTTTATATTGAATAGGTGGTCAGGACGAGCAGAGGCTCACCCTGATGGTAGCGATTGCCACTGCCCTATGGACACGGTCGCGATTACCATGTGGAGTCACAAGTGCGCTGCAAACCTTTAAACCACCTTATCCCCCAGGATTGGGCCTCCGGGACCCGGTTTTCTGTGAGGCCGTGGTAATCAACTCCCGTCGAGCCGGCCCCATATCATGGGGGGATGCCGAAGCGTGCTCTCCCACGGTCAGATTGCACAGTCGGCTTATATTTTAAATCATCAAATCTAATTAAAATATGGCGGCGCTACTAAATCAAACAAGCAGTCTTAAGCATTAACAGAATTAGCCCAGAAATAAGTGGTGCTTAACCGTACATAATTGATTAACTACTCATTAATACAAATAGATAGCATGCGTCGTGGTGTTCCTTAGGCATTTGTTGCCACGACACTATTATATATTGACCATTTGACGCTTTGCAGACGGCATGGTAGCAGGCTGGTCAACCCCACCGCACCGCATACTACCAACACACACTAAGGGTCAGAAGACCTGCGCTGCTGGTGCCGATTCCCTTTAAGCTATTGCTCGGAGTGAGTTTACGGTCCAGTCCTTACCTATTGCAAAGCGTCTTAGAGTACAATAGACTCACTGGTAGTCTCCACTCTGTGACACAACTTAAAACATAAACAAAAGTGGGCCAAAGGCAATGTCGCATGGAGCAAGCTTAATTATCCGTCAGTACTAGACTACTGAAATCAGAAATGATGAGATCCGCATAAGAACTAAGGTCACAGACATAGCCCAAAGGATTGCATGTCTCAAGTGGCAATGGGCCAGGGCACATAGCGAGGAGTACAGACGGCCGTTGGAGAGGAAAGATCCTCAAGTGAGGCCACGCAAGAAAATCGCAGCCGTGGCCCCCACAAGGTGGACCGACGATCTGCTGAAGGTCGCGGGAATCCATTGGATGCGGGCGACACAGGACCGAACTGTGTGGAGAACATTGGGGGTGGCCTATGTTCAGCAGTGGACGTCTATTGACTGAAATTATGATGACTAGATTACTGACGGATAGTAAGATTCGTGTCGCAATGTTTCTCTGTAACAGCGCTAAATAACTTAACATCAACTATAGTGGTCTTATTGAAGCCAAGTGGTGCGTGCTTTGGAAATACCTGTGTCAGGATTTGGGGAGTCTGGTAATTACAATGAAGCGACTGCCGTCTGTCCTTCACAACCCTTTAAACCGGGGAACCAGACTAACTGATCATGGTTACACGATTTAGAAACTAACCGAAACGTGCAGGTTTCAAAATCCAGGTGCAGGGCGTTCGAACTAGTGTTACTTACCGATAGTACACTATCGATAGACTTTCGATAGTAAAAGTAAAATCAATACTATCGATAGTATCGGCACATTTAATCAGGCAGCAATACTATTGACTATCGATACTATCAGTAGTACAAAAAACTATCGATACTTTCGATATTTTTTGATTAATTTTATTATAAAACACAATAATATCGGGGTAGGTACGCTAGATAGTATCGGGCATTAAGCAATCGATAGTATTGGCGTTATAAATAGATGGCGGATATCGATAACTATCGACACTATCGATAGTAATGATAGTTTTGACCAATAGGCAATACTGTCGATAGTACTATCGATATTCTTACTGATTTTCGAGGTCAACTATCGATAAGGAAACTATCGATAGTTTCCGCAACACTAGTTCGAACCGCGACCCCCCGCGTAGAAGGCACAAACTTATCCTACTGAGCTACCATCGCTCCATCGATACTCATTTCTCTACTACATGCGTATACAATATTAAGGTAGCCAACTCATAGACTTATGGAATACTCATAGACGTGCACCCTAACCAAACTAAACCTTTTCATAGAAAGCCATGTGATAAACCGCGCGAAGGCCGTGTGGTGCCCGGCAGAGTAGAATAGGCCACCCTCACTCTTACCGAGGTGTCGTAAAAGGCGACTAAGGTAAAGCTGCTGGCATGATCATCAGCACCCAGAGAAGGAAAACTCTGCATTTATATCAAAACCCTCGCCAACCCGTCTGCCAAGCGTGGTGAGTATGGCAATTACCCCTCATGTGATTGAGGGAGGCCCGTGCCCCAGCAGTGGGGACTTAAATGGGCTGATGATGATGATGTAATGATTTCCAGTAGTTTTAGACATCCTGAAAACTCGAGCTTATCTTATAAATTATTCGATTGAAGGATATTAAAGGTTCGCCGAAATTTTGGGTACAAAATGTGTCAATTTTATGGTCAGCTAAAAATAGGATAAATTAATGGAGGATAGTTAAACAACTGTAGAGACACGTGCAGCCTCTTTTCCTTTATCCTCTATTATTTTAACGCTTCGACATGAATGGGCCAGCTCAACCGGAGTGATACCACGGCCTTGCAGAAAAGCAGCACTGTGCTGTGTTTCGCTGCGTGAGTGAGGGTACCGGAATCCCAATTCGGTGGATATGGGAAGGTTGGCAGCGTACTTGTGACTCCACTGGTGTCGCAGGTAACCAGAGGCGGTGGCAATTGTTTACTATTAGGTGAGCCGTCTGCTCGTCTGCCCCTATCACATAAAAAAAATCCTCTTAGTATTCGTACTCGTTAATACTACCGGACAAGGATCGGACACAGTATTTTAGGGGTTACCTGACTCAGATTTTTTCATTTCAAGTAAATGAAAATAAGATAATTATTTTCTTTTATTTTTTATGTGATAGGTGGCAGACGAGCAGACGGCTCACCTGATGGTAAGCGATTGCCACTGCCCATGGACACTCGCGATACCAGTGGAGTCACAAGTGCGCTGCAAACCTTTAAACCACCTTTCCCCCAGATCGGGCCTCCGGGACCCGGTTTTCTGTGAGGCCGTGGTATCACTCCGGTCGAGCCGGCCCATTCATGCCAAAGCGTGCTCTCCCACGGTCAGATGCACAGTCGGCTTATATTTTAAATCATCAAATCTAATTAAAATATGGCGGCGCTACTAAATCAAACAAGCAGTCTTAAGCATTAACAGAATTAGCCCAGAAATAAGTGGTGCTTAACCGTACATAATTGATTAACTACTCATTAATACAAATAGATAGCATGCGTCGTGGTGTTCCTTAGGCATTTGTTGCCACGACACTATTATATATTGACCATTTGACGCTTTGCAGACGGCATGGTAGCAGGCTGGTCAACCCCACCGCACCGCATGCTACCAACACACACTGAGGGTCAGAAGACCGCGCTGCTGGTGCCCGATTCCCTTTAAGCTATTGCTCGGGGTGAGTTTACGGTCCGGTCCTTACCTATTGCAAAGCGTCTTAGAGTACAATAGACTCACTGGTAGTCTCCACTCTGTGACACAACTTAAACATAAACAAAAGTGGGCCAAAGGCAATGTCGCATGGAGCAATCTTAATTATCCGTCAGTACTAGACTACTGAAATCAGAAATGATGAGATCCGCATAAGAACTAAGGTCACAGACATAGCCCAAAGGATTGCATGTCTCAAGTGGCAATGGGCAGGGCACATAGCGAGGAGTACAGACGGCCGTTGGAGAGGAAAGATCCTCAAGTGGAGGCCACGCAAAGAAAATCGCAGCCGTGGCCCCCACAAGGTGGACCGACGATCTGCTGAAGGTCGCGGGAATCCATTGGATGCGGGCGACACAGGACCGAACTGTGTGGAGAACATTGGGGGTGGCCTATGTTCAGCAGTGGACGTCTATAGACTGAAATTATGATGACTAGATTACTGACGGATAGTAAAGATTCGTGTCGCAATGTTCTCTGTAACAGCGCTAAATAACTTAACATCAACTAAGTGGTCTTATTGAAGCCAAGTGGTGCGTGCTTTGGAATTACCTGTGTCAGGATTTGGGGAGTCTGATAATTACAATGAAGCTACTGCCGTCTGACCTTCGCAACCCTTCGAAACGTGCAGGTTTCAAAATCCAGGCGCAGGCGTTCGAACTAGTGTTGCTTATCGATAGTACACTATCGATAGTCTATCGATAGACTTTCGATAGTAAAAGTAAAATCAATACTATCGATAGTATTGACACGTTTAATCAGGCAGCAATACTTTAGAAATATAGCTGACTATCGATACTATCAGTAAAAACTATCGATACCTTCGATATGTTTTGATTAACTCTATTAGAAAACACAATAATATCGGGGTAGGTACACTAGATAGTATCGGGCACTAAACAATCGATAGTATTGGCGTTATCAATAGATGGCGATATCGATACTATCGACACTATCGATAGTAATGATAGTTTTGACCAATAGCAATACTTTCGATAGTACTATCGATATTCTTAATGATTTTCGAGGTCAACTATCGATAAGGAAACTATCGATAGTTCCGCAACACTAGTTCGAACCGCGACCCCCGCGTAGAAGGCACAAACTTATCCTCTGAGCTACCATCGCTCCATCGATACCATTTCTCAACTAGATGCGCTATACAATATTAAGGTACCAAACCCATAGACGTATGGAATACTCATAGACGTGCACCCTAACCAGACTAAACCTTTTCATAGAAAGCCATGTGATAAACCGCGCGAAGGCCGTGTGGTGCCCGGCAGAGTAGAATAGGCCACCCTCACTCTTACTCGAGGTGTCGTAAAAGGCGACTAAGGTAAAGCTGCTGGCATGATCATCAGCACCCAGAGAAGGAAAACTCTGCATTTATATCAAAACCCTCGCCAACCCGTCTGCCAAGTGTGGTAAGTATGGCAATTACCCCTCATGTGATTGAGGGAGGCCCGTGCCCCAGCAGTGGGGACTTAAATGAGCTGACGATGAAACCGCGCGAAGCTGTTTCGTACTAAATGAATTACTGCGGTGACGTGCTGGATGACGATTTTTCTCTACCGCACCCGTATAGAGATGCATTAAAGGTCCGTCAGGATTGGTTGGATCTCTTCTCTTCACACTCTTTGACGATTTTTCAGAAAATGGCACATTCCGTTTAAAGCGCGCTTTTTGTAGTTCCATGGGAATACCTGAAACAGCGGATATTGGATCCGCTGTCACGGTTATTTACTTAACATGGTCAAAAAAGTTGAAAATTATGTCGGTTTTAAATGAAAGCGATTAATTGATTACAGTTGACCTTTGGAGCGGAAAGGTCCTCGAGTGGAGGCCACGTACAGGAAGTCGCAGCCGTGGTAGGCCTCCTACAAGGTGGACCGACGATCTGGTGAAGATCGCGGGAATCCATTGGATGCGGGCGGCACAGGACCTATATGTGTGGAGAACATTGGGGGAGGCCTATGTCCAGCAGTGGACGTCTATTGCCTGAAATGATGATGATGATTAATTGACCAAAAATTTATGTGTACGGAGACTGCACATGCATTTACCTCGTAGAATTAAAAAAAAATACCTACCACTTTTTCTCTTAAACTTGATGAGGTAAGGAGACATTTAGTAACCCAGCATAGCTCTTAATGTGCAATGGCATTATTATAGTTGTTATTTGGCACATGTCAAAAATTGGAACTAATTCTGTTTTGACATTTTCGCATAGAAAAAATGTTTTACAACGCTCCCTGTCAATGTCACTGAAGCGCATTCTGATCGTGATTGCACTGTACAATACAGCGTGTGTATTTTATACGGGCGAATAATTAATCCAGCTATAATATCTGATCCTACGAATCGTATAAGATAATCATTTCATTAAATTTTGTGGTTAATTAGGTGTAATGATTTTTCTAAAGTGCAACCCAGCAGCAATGTATGCCGTCCAACTTTGTTTGACATGACAAGTGACATGAGTGTCATGACACTCGTATGACGTTTAGATACTTATGTCTACGTTAATTGATGTTATTAACGTTAACTACCAGTGGATGCAATACATTGCGTGCTCAATTGTTTTGTATGAAAAAAAAAGTACCTTAATTTCCTAAAGAAATGTATGTAAACAGGTTCCCTAGGTCCGATAGTAATCGCCATTAAAATATTCGCCCGTATCAAATAAACACGCTGTATAAGTATCAATAGAAGACACAGTTAAAAACTTTTTTGGTTGGTTATTTGTCCTGGCTTCTCTGTTGTAAAATGATTAATTAATTACGACGAAATAGTTCTATTTTTGTACTATGCGCAATTTAAATAATTACCTACCCTGCTAGCAATTAAACGGTGTAATCTCGTTATACGATAGGTCATTATTCTGAAATCCGGAGCGCTTTGTAGCAACACAGACTGGCGTTTTTTTTCTTTGCGAATGCATTTTAGGCATCATCATCATCATCTTAAGTATTACTGATCCACTTTTGGATATGAGCTTCTCCCATCAAATACCCATGTGTAGCGGCTAGACGCCTTAGTCATCCATTTATGCCTGCGTGTTCCATGGTGTTGTTAGTCCATCGCTTGAATGGGTGGCCTTGCAGTCTGGTCTGGTCTGGTGGTGTGCTCCACGGTCTCCACTCAACGACACACCTCATCCAAAGGTCCTTGCTCATCCGCGCTATGCTTATAGGCATACACGAGCGCAAATATTTAAATAGTATTTTTATACTATAGGTGGCAGATAAGTAGATGGATAACCTGATGGTAAGCGATTGCCGCCGCTTATGGAGACCCATGCAACACAAGTGGAATCACAAGTGGCCTGCCAACTTTTAACCCCCCATTCCCCAGATTGGGCCTCCGGTATCCTCATTCACGCATCGAAACATAGCATTGACACTACTTCACGCTGGTTTTATGTAAGATCATGGTATGATTCAGGTCAAACTGGTCCATTCATGCCGAAATGAGGCTCTCCCACAGTCAGATTGTAGGAGTTTATCAGCAGATGAAACCTTGAACGATGTTATTCATAGATTTTAACATCTTTACGTTGCATCTTCTTCTTCTGTTTAGTGTATCTTCAGTTTGGCCGTCATCTCCCTAAAATCCTTCCCGTTCATTGCAAGACGAAACAATCACTCCACGAATGCGATGCTAGTTCACTCCCTTAAATGTATCATGAATATCTACATCCCTAGCCGCATGTTATGCCAACTGTTCGGGTCGACCGCAAAAAACAAAAAAAATAAACAGCAAAATATAGTATTTACATAGCTACACGTATGCGATATATACCGTCGCACGTATGTGCGTTGCTATAGAATAGCGACTTTGAGCGGCGCCTGCGCTGTTAATAATACCGCTTGTGCGCAGGTAATTTTCGACCGTGTTCTCAAGACGTAAAGAATTAAAGTCGCATGAACGGTGTTACGGGTCAGGACTTCATCGACTCTTCTCGAATAAATCTAAATTTTGGAATTAAATAGACGTCTCGAGACATTTGCAGATTATTCTAGAGTCAGTAGCGAGCCCGACGGAGAAGTATAAAAGGAACGCACACGGCGCTCTCAACAAATAACCACGTCTCTCCGAAGCGACTCAGAAGCCCTACATCAGCGTTATAGTGAACATTAATAGTTTCCATCTCTCCGTTTGTCACCGTGTCACCGTACCTCCGTCTATCGTCGCTATAGTAGTCTGCACGTACTCCGCGTCAACCCCATAGCTCCCATCCGTGGCTCTGCGAGTCTACGTGTCTACAGTCCACTTCGTCCAGCCCATCGTCGAGTCACCGTCACCGTCATCAGTTCTAGTTAATAAACGCAGTTTATTAACTATGACAATATAACGCACGACTATGGCACGCTATAACTTTATAACCACCAACTACCCATCCAACAGTCAACGCCTATTCCAATGTTAAATCGTTAGACCGCCAATTTTGACAAAATCAGTATATATATATATCTATCTAGATATCTATATATACTGATTATAGATCTATATATAGATATCTTAGGTAAATCAAAATGGCGTTGTCATTGTCACAGCTGTTATTGACTATTGACATTACCTGTATAACTCTACTTAACAAAATATCCCAGAGGCATATCAGTAATCACAAAACAATACATACCTATTGTTTTTTGCCGGTTTATAATGTGATTCGTTCATTCACTTGTTAAACAAGGTCACAAGGTATAGCTATACCGGCTTTGTAAGAACACAATAAAATTGTGTTTATTACGTAAGTCAAGTAACGAAGTAAATTATCCTGCGGATAGTTATTTTCTTATAACTGTCAAGTTGGTCGAATCTGCCCTTATTATGTCCAATTTAGCGGTGGTAATACGTACACCATTGATACTGGTTTACTATCTATATTATCACTAATGAAGCTGAAATCGCTGAATGAAGATTGGTCGAATCCACCCTAAGAAAAATTTATTATCTCTTTGTTAAGATAAAGACAGAAGATGAGACAATGAAACCAAACATAATAATTATCTTTTTTTTATGCTAGAGGCGACAAACGAGCAAGAGAGTCACCTGATGGAAAGCAATCATCTCCACCCATTAGCATCCGCGAAATCAGAGAGATCGTTAATGCGTTGCCGGCCTTTTTAAAAAGGAGTACGCTCTTCTCTTGAAGGTCCCTAAGTCGTAGCTGTCGGGAAATACTCCTATAGGTAAACTGTGCCACAGAACTGAGGTACGTGGTAGAAAGTTCCGCGAAAAACGCACAGTATTAGACCGCCATCCATCGAGATGCAAGAGATTTTTGCAACCTTTCGATGGTTATTGCCTTTTTGTCATCTTTTATACTATTTGTATAGATGTTAATTCTAAAGACAGCGACAACGCTCATAAGTTATCCGAAAACAAAAACGCTTGCGCGATTTAATCGACACCTGGCGCCACCCGTTGGAATAGAGTGGAACTAATGCCCTGAAACTAAGTGAGGGCGGGCCACTTGTATGTACAAGATAACATATAACAGATTCCTTTCCAAATAGGTACTTGAATTTGAAAACAGAGTTTAAAGTATAGACGCGGCAAGAAACCGCTAATCTGAAAGAGCTCTCATACATACGCGTAATACATCATAATTGGAAGGGTAAAACATAGCTCCCTAGAGAGTCTGGTATCGTAAATTTTTTGTTATGAATGAACACTGCTAAAGGCCACGTTACTTAACATTACTCATTGCAAAGTTTTGCTAGCTATGAATGGGTGAAGTTGTAATAGTTATTTTAGGATCATTATCGTAACTATTGGAGTAACTTTGCAAAGTAAATGTTACAAGTTTCACCATTCTGTAGTTAGTACCTGTAGCAAAAGTTGTCAGTCAAATCTAAAACTTAATTTAAATTGTGGTTTACTAATTGTACCTTTTATAGATGTGCGATGTTTGTGTATCTCATTTATTTGTAATTAGGTACTTACCCCCCGCCCCGTTGGTCTAATGGTTTAAGTACCGGGCCATGATCTTGGGGTCCTGGGTTCGATTCCTGGGTCGAGCAAAGGTATGTTTCGAATTTTTCGAGCATAGCTCGGGTTTTTGATAACTAATCCGCATTTAGCAAGATTAAGCCTAATGCCACCATAGTAGCCATGCCTTGAACTCTATGATGGAGGGCTTTGCTCTGCAGTGGGACAGTATGTAGGCTGATACCTTACTTTTTTACTTTTAGATACTTACGACAATTATCAACTACGAGTTTCATAGCATCAGATCGTGATATGCCCGATTGCGTCTAAAGCTTTCGCTTCGCAGTACCGGGGTAGGTACGCTAGATAATGATGCAGAGTTTGTTAATTACCTATGATGACGCGACTGCCGTTTGACCTTCGCAACTCTTTAATAGGGGATCAGGACAAGGAATGTGAGAAATAATCAAAGATAACAAAAAGAAAAGACAAAAAAACGAGGATACAAAAAAGCAGAAGTAATTTTCTATACATATAATACAGTGATAGCCTTCTGCCTTGGTGATGGCAGACCGCGCGCCGAGTGTGCAGCGCGAACGGGATGTGACCGATCGTGTGAACTTGCGTACGGGCGAAGGTACCAGCGGCTCACGTAACACAAAATGTTAGATGTGGATGCACCCTAACAAAGGCAAAATATACGCCGTACAGTAGCAATGTAACTCATTGCCGATCTGTTGTTTACGAGCGCGGATAACCGCCGCCTGCGGAGGCGCGGGGCCTTTCCATTTTATTTTATCCCCGACTGAACATGAGTTTATGGGTTCCTAGTTTCTTTACACTACTTCGAGAGCGAGTGAATTTTTCACGGCATTTTAAAGTTCAGATAATTTGAGCACATCGATTGTGTGACGAGAGCAGGAGCAAAACTTTCAAAGTATAAACGATTCCAATTTGCAACTTTGCATTTTACTGGTTGTATTCTGTCCACGATTTTCAAATATTACTGCTAATTGAAATAAGTATTTATTAGTGACAAAATGTGAGGGGTGGCTCATTTTCAGTGGTCCATTTTGGTTTGGTTCATTTTCAGAGGAGCATCCAAAACACCTGAATTTTTTTTTAGATTTTA
The DNA here is from genome assembly GCA_019059595.1 of Marasmia exigua. NCBI lineage: Eukaryota > Metazoa > Arthropoda > Insecta > Lepidoptera > Crambidae > Marasmia > Marasmia exigua. The sequence continues at coordinate 15,448,202 of CM032465.1, read as the reverse complement.
AGGTGACGCAAAGCGCCGCCAGTAGATTTGTATTAATTGTGGCAATTATGAGACACAACTATGAACTGACAGCCGTTGGAGCCGTAACGTCCTTGAGTGGAGACCGCGACTCGGTAAGCGTAGTGTAGGACGCCCTGCGACAAGATGGTATGATGACATTCGAAGGCTGGCTGGTGTGGGCTGGATGAGAGTGGCCGAAAATCGGGAGCAGTGGCGTGCATTAGGGGAGACCTATGTCCAGCAGTGGACGAGTGTAGGTTGCTGATGATGATGAGACATTTTTAAAAAAGTAAAAGAATAGTATCAAAAATAATAAATTGTACTTGTTTTATATTATCTTAGTACAAGTAACCATAATTATTATTATTGCCTAAAGTGATCACTTTTAGCAATTACAAAAATTATGTTTACCTGAAGAAAGAAATTATGACATAATTTTGTCTCAAAAAAATCTTAATCCTTTCCTTTACATATTCACCAGTGTAGTTATTTTTTTAATTTCTCCTAATCGCCAAAATTAATACAAATCTACCAGCGGCGCTAGTTACTTCAATGCGTTGCCTTAAGAAAAAGACGTAGAAGACGTGGTTAAAGTATTGTCAATGTTCACCGAATACACCAGTAAAAAGAAACATGAAAAATATCTACGCAGAATTGTACTTGAAATATTGTCTAAAAGCCTTATATACTCAACAAAACGGTAGTCGGAATGTAGACATATTTATTTACATGATCCATTTCGTCTCCCATTTATTTCTTCATTAGTCGCGACCCGAGTAGCGTTCTCGTTTTCATCGCTTTGATTAAATCCTTTCGAGTGTAATCTGCTTTTGAGATAGGATGTATCAGTGTTTTGACGATTACACGGCTTTCGAATATATTTCATTACGTTGCTGATATAACACGTGAGTGATGTTATCTTTCGATGTTAATCGAAGGTTATGAGTATATAAAAGTTCTACTTACTTTTATGTCGCAAAATGTCCCATAAATCCACGCCTATAAATTTTATGGGTTTGGAAGTTAAAGGTCTTCAATTGAAAAAACACAAATATTTTAAAAGAAATAAATAAGCTCCGATACTAAAACAAATTTTCGTTTCATAAATATAATATTGGCCGTGTGGTCCCCGGCAGAGTAGAATAGGCCACCCTCACTCTTACCGAGGTGTCGTAAAAGGTGACTAAGGTAAAGCTGCTGGCATGATCATCAGCACCCAGAGAAGGAAAACTCTGCATTTATATCAAAACCCTCGCCAACCCGTCTGTCAAGGGTGGTGAGTATGGCAATTGCCCCTCATGTGATTGAGGGGGGCCCGTGCCCCAGCAGTGGGGACTTAAATGGGCTGACGATGACGATGAAATATAAATATGTGATGCTGCAGCAATAATCGAAATCGACCCTTTCGTTTAAACCGGCGCTTAAGCCGCTTCGCTAAACGGATCGTCTTACTCACAGCCCTAATTCAAATAAAGTATTTGATTAATTCTAAATATTTGATCCTATATCTATGTAATAATTCAAATATTTAGTCGCGGAACTGTGGTCTCAAACTATTCCTTAATCTGCCGACATGCCGAGGTAATAATTTTGAAACTATTATAATCTGACTAACCACACTTCCCTACTCGAAGTCATGTCTAGATCGGGTGTTATATGTTACGGGCAAGTTGATAAGTCCTGTCATTTTGATTAATGACCGATCATTATTCATAATGCCTGCGTCAATGTGATTAAAACTGCACGATTTATTACTTTTCCCGGTCTGTATGAATAATTCACACTCTCTCTCAAACAAGTAATAAAACAAGCCCTCATTATTCATAATTACTGGTCTATAATAATTCTGCCTGGTTTATCAATTTGCCCGTAACATACAATTGCCTACAACACTACACTCTTAAGCGATATTGTAAAATTGGTAAATAAAAAACATTTTAAATATAAACCAGTAATCTACAATAATACAAAAGTCATGTTTGAAAATCTAGCTTAATTTGCTTTTGCCAGTGAACCAAATAAACATATGCATTGTTCCAATTATTTTTCCTAAAAAAGCAAAATATAATGCACTCAGCACTAAACCTTAGCCAACCCAAAAAAGAAAATGACACTGCATAGAGTTTCCGAAAATCCGCTTAGCCTAAAGTGCAGTACCAAAGTAGACATCGCCCAATACCAATTTAACGCGAAGCGCACTAATAATATTAAAACGGTGCCGGCAACTTAGTAAAATTAAAATTTTCCGCTGGCGAGAGGGTAAAATTGATATCGTAATAATTTATGCTCCTGCAAATGCCATACTGTTTTTATACATTATTTTAGAGCTTCGCCCCAAATACGGTATAAGATGGGCCTGATAACATTTGATGTTCATTTTTATTGGTCAGCGTAATTTTTATAGGCACTCTCAATTTAATTATAAGAAAATGCAGCGACTGTAAATAATTCGGGAAGATGGTAAAACTCTTAAATCTAGAGCAGAATTTTTAATAACGTGATAGATAGTAGATGAGCAATCGCATCACCTGATGTTAAGCAATTGCCACCATTCATACGGATCATAACACAAACGTGCAAAATACCGAAAAACCTTATGACATAAGAACGGAATGCCGAATTTTTATTTGACCGAAACACTTGATCAAAACCACAAAATACCGAAGCCTTGGTTACATAAAAGTAGGTTAGGTCAGAATTAATGCTGTAGCAAGTATGCCGCGGCAGCAACCGGCGAAACGCCAAGTGTAATTTCGATACACTCACAATCATTCGGGATTTTGTGCAGATTTTGTCGACATCGACATTCCAATCTTCGGTATTTTGGATATCAGCATTTTGTACCTTCGTAATAGATAGATAGATAGATAGATAGATACACTTTATTGCAAAAAAATACAGATCTTAGTCTAAGTTATTATACTAAAACAATGTCATAATGATTTTTGGTCTTTTAAATGTAGGCATTTTGACCTGTAGTTATTATGAACTTTCGGTCTTATGTAAGTACTCCATGTAACCAACACTTGCAATATCAGTGGAGTCACAAGTGCGCTTCCAATAATTTAACTTCCTTTTTAGATTATAACAAATGTTTTTACCAAAGAGTAAGGTAATAATAGGTTGGTTTTCCTCAGCGTACCCCGGGCTCCAGAGTGACGGGCTTTGGATGCACCTGGGAATTACACGCTAAGATGAAGAGGAGTCTGGTTTTGCTCCACTACTCTTAAGCTATGAAATTAAAAATCTCCCGTCCGTAAAATGTTTCCCATGACTGAACTGGTGAGAAATGTACAAATCCTTACCTAACCTAGATACCTGAAAGTTTGCAAGTTTCTAGCATAAAATGAGCTGTTTAATCCAGACCATGCCAGAACGCAGAGAGAACTTACGAATTTTATGTCCATAATATTGTAACTTTGCAGAAGCGGGAGGGGAGATGGTAGCTTAGTTGAAATTAACGTACGCCATCTAAATGGAAGGTCGTATGCTCGAATCCTACCATGCACCTCTGGATATTTCAAATATATGTGCAATTGAATGATACGTGGAGCAGCACTGTGCTGACTGCTGTGTTTCGCTGCGTGAGTGAGGGTACCGGAGGCCCAATCCGGGAGAAGGGGGGGTTCAAAGATTGGCAACGCACTTGTGACTCCACTGGTGTCGAGGGTGTCCTTGGGAATTACTTACTCGTCTGCCACCTATGACATAAAAAAAATACCATTTATTGCTGCTCTACGCTAGTAGTGTCGTGAGAATTTTTCTTTTGGTCTGCACCTGATTCCTCTTCGCTTGTGTCACATTGGTAGACCCTTTGGCATCTGAGGGGAGAGTGCACTTGTATTTGCGCAAACACTTCAGTACTATAATATATCCTGCGGACGTAGACGTTCGCAGAGATTGGCCGCCTGTTGGAGCACATTCTTATTTGGTTTGAAGATCTGACTGAGGTACTCAACCCTAGGTGAGAGTTTGTGGGTCAAGCTTTCTTACATTATTACTATCGTATCCTAGGCAAACATTTGCAGACGAAATATTACGTTTCATTTCGTCCTTCAACTGTCTATAAATTGGTCAGTCGCATGAACTTGTTGACCAGCACTCTGGTAAGTCCATTGCAGGCAAAAACTTAAGGTTCCCAGAACAGTCTGAGAAGGATCTTGGAGTTAGGCTTTCTGCTGCTTAGGGATGACATCACTCCACTATGGTGAAGAGGAAGAACCACGGGGGTTGTAGGGTATGTGTCTCACCGGTTTTAGTAGGTCCTCCTTCTTAATGAGGTTTTGACCCTAGTCATAGGAGAACTCCACATAACCTGTTTATTTATGGCATAAACGCATAAATTAGCTGGTCCGTTGCACCCTGAGCGAAGTCAAAATATTATAAAATAAAGGTTCGTAAAACAACATAATGGTTCCCAAAAGAGAGTATCATAAATTTTGGGGAAGTGCGAGTGGGCTCTGGGAATAGGTATGTAAGGACTTTTTATTTTTTACGTTACGGGGAAAAACGTTGACCCAGAAATGGGCCGACTGCTACAGGGTGGTGAGTTTGTGGAGACCTCCAAAAGACTGCCAGAGCAGGAGCTTTTCTAAACGAAAAGAAGGCCAGAGACATTCCAAATAAATCCCTTGCGGTTCCCTCTTATTGATTATAGGAGAAAGTATGACATGACATGACACTCCCAGGCTGTTACCGGACGGAGGATTGGCTAGTTCACCGTGTAGGCAAATCGAATTAGGCGATTTCTCATCCTGACCGGTAGAGGGGGTAGGAATAGATGGAAGAACTAAACCGTCAAAATGTGCACTTGTTGCAGTGACCCCCCGATTAGTGCACGTGTACGATGTAACGTGCGGATATGCAAGCCGTAGGTAAGTACCTACTACTGACTGTGGTTTTTACATGATTCTTACTTATATTATACTGAGAAACAGGCGTCAGTCGGCTAGCCAGTTCTAGCTAACTAGAGGAAAATGACCAATACTCAACGGCTATGTAGTCCATTCTACATGTGGCCACCTTCGAGAATCAGTCAGGGAAACGATTAAATAACAAACCAAAAACAATTTTGTTTTCTATTTAACAAAATTTCTAATACCTTCTAAATATATCTCTCTTTGAAACCACTGGCCAAATAGACACTATGGTAATAAAGAATAACGATATGTTACTTTGGAAACGAGATAATGGAAATATTCTATTTTCTTTTGTTTCAAAGACAAAAGGCGTCATTTCCATTTAAGGTTATTTTACTGATACATTTAAGAGTATTAATTTTCATTTTCACACAGCGTCACATCCCTTGTTGGATTTAACACCATCCATGTGAGACAGGAGAGCTATTTTCGCACTGCAGGGGAGTAACCTGACCTGACGCGCCCTGTCTGTTCATTTTGTTTTGTTAGATAGAAATGTATACCGTTTGAATTTCCACATTACATTGGTTCTTTATTTTATTATGCATGATGCAGTTGAAGCTGTTGCTTTATGTTCATAAATAGCATATTGTATAGTGACAGCAAACGTGCGAGGAGGAGACTAAAACCGTATACCTACCATATACCTATTTATGTAAATGCAATTCTAAATAGGAATCGATTGACCGGATGGCGCAATTGGTAGTGACCCTGCCTCTTACGTCAAAGGTCGTGGGTTCGATCCCCACCCTGGACAAACACTTGTGTTTGTTCGGTGTCAGGGTGTAATATATGTATTTAAGTATATATTTGTGTTCCTCTGTTGTCTGATATCTGTAACACAAGTGCATAAGCTACTTAGTACGGAATCAAGTCAACGTATGAGATGTTGTGAGAATTATTTGTGAGAATTATTAATTATCTGGCTATGGTCAGGAAAAGTCTTCTAGGTAACGCTAACCCGAAACTGGAAGAATACTGTTACTTCAATCCAAATGACAAAAAATCTTTTGCGAGGTGTTTAAAACGGGGCAGGTATGAAAAACTTATGACAGACACTAGTTTCATAAAGATTACTCCTAATTAATACGAAAAATAAGAAGCCGTTCATTCAGTCTTCTAATGACTATTAATTTTGATTAGTTTCTCGCGTAACTCTCCTACGTACCCCAGTTCTGTAGAACGGTTTGGCTGCAGGAGTATTTCCCGAAGGCTACGGCTTAGGGACCTTTAAGAGAAGGGCGCCCTCATCTTTAAAAAGGCCGGCAACACATTAGCGATCTTTCTGATTTCGCGGATGTTCATGGGCGGCGTTAATTACTTTCCATCAAGTGACTCGTTCATCAATTCAATTTAATTCAATACAATTTTATTTGCATAAAACACGGTATATACAAAATCTTATAAAATAACATAAGTTCACATGTTTAGCCAAAATGTATACCAAGTAAATGTTTAACATAAGTCACCATCTTCCATCCAAAAAATGTCTTATGTCATAGAAGCTATATTTTCTTAGAAATGTTAACAATGTTATTTTAAATCTATTTATATTATGAACCTTAATGTCGTTTGGAACCTTTACTATATTTCTGTGACCGAGAAATTTAATTTAAAAGAAACCTTTGAGGATTTCTTTCCAGTCTCGAGTTTACATCACATGCTTTCCTAAATAATGTAATATGTTTATGTGCAAACATGTGTGTTTGGAACAGTGGTAGTGAACGCTGCCTTTGGTTGCGGGTTCGATCCCCGCGCAGTTCAAACATTTGTATGCATGAACATGTCTGTTTGTATTGGTTGATTCTTATATCCGTAACACAGGTGCTTGAGCTACCTACTTCGGAGTCAGATCAATGTACGTGATATTGTGAAATATTAATTTATTTTGTTTATTATTTTATAAAATGTACATGGACGGTAGCGGTAGCAAACAAAGGTCTCTAGCATAAAAAATGATTCAACTACGGATTCAATCTCAACAAGTAGATAAATACTCTTACTATATACTTATTCGCATGAGATTACGGGTATCTGTAGACATAAGTGTGCTGTGTGTACCCACCCTTACCCTCATATTCCGATGGGACATCTATGTTTTCGCTCACAAGGCTACCGACCGGAGGCGCTCGTAGAAAACGTCCTTGTGTTTTGAACTAGGTCAGTTCAATTTTAAGTTCCACCATTCATCAGGTGATCCATCTCATCTCCTACCCAAAACATCTTTATATTTTACTAGTGGCTCGCCCTTGTTTCGTTTCGGAACACTTTTTAGCGCTAGATGTCGATTAGAGTTTTCGGATTACCTATAAGCGTTGCGCGGTCTGTAGGATTTACCCCTTTATAAATAGTATAGACAGAGGCATGCTTAGTTTTATTGATTAAAACCATAGTATCTTCTACTTGGTTTGTGATTAAATCGTCAGACTCTTCATTCATTACTACAACCATGTACGTCAAAAACTCTGCATTGCATTCGAATACATTTGCATAACAAAATACTTCGACCCCGTCCGCTGTTCAACTCGACCTGATCCTCCAGCGTCTCCCAGAAGATTTTAATATGTAAATGCAAATTAATGGTAAAATCACTGAATTGTTTAAAATAATATTGCGCGTTAAATTATTTCATAGCTTTTGTAAGCAGAAATATTTAAAAATATTTAACCTAATGTACTTTCATCTGGAGCTCATTTATTGTCAGGACTTAAAGTCGACGAGCTATGGAAAGGACTTCACTTGGCCTTTTCTTATGTGATTCTAAGGACTAAGGCCCTATCCGACCAAACTTTATAGGTTGATAAATTTATGTTATAACGTCATATTTGTATAAAATGGCAGCGCTATACCGTAAATTAAATATCGGATTATACTGCCTCAGTGGCGAAGTAGTTATTGGGTCGCATTATCAAGCGACGACTGCGCAAAAAGTCCCGGGTTCGATCCCCGCATCGGGCCAAAAATCCTCGCCTGCCTCGGAAAGCACGTAAAGCAGTTGGTCCTGCGCCCAATCCCTCTCCGGTCGTGTCTCGCTGGTGTCCCATCGGCATATGAGAATAAGGGAATAGAGAGTGCACTAGAGTTTGCACACACACTTGAGCCATATAATATATCCTGCGTACGTAGCTGATCTATGAAATTGGCCGCCGTAATTGGTTGGAGAATATTATCGGATTAAGGTTGGTCGCATCGGGAAAAGTAATCAACACAGCAAAGTGAATTGGTAAGTATAAATTACAATCGGTCGGTCACATAGAACCATGATCTGATGTTGTCAGGAGAAAAAGTCTCTGGAGTGGAGTTCAAAAGTGGACGTGGGACGCTTACCTTCAAGATAGCTTGACGACTTGATGGTCGTTGCACAATTTCACTCAATATGTTCCGCCTGCGACCAGAAACATGTCTTTTTATAATGAAATAACTGACACTGAAATTAAAGTACGTATTTTTACTATATAGGTAATACTTTTGATGTCAGAAACATCCTTCATTTTACGACCCGCTTGGACAGTGGTAGTGAACGCTGCCTGTGGTCCAAGGGTTGTGGGTTCGATCCCCTCGTAGTACATTCATGTGTGTGCATGATGTATGTTTATATTGGTATGGGTGTTTTCTATGTATTATAAGTATATATTTCCAAAAAAAAGGATTATAAATAATAATAATAAATAAATATTTCACAAAATCACATACATTGATCTGACTCCGAGATAGGTAGCTCAAGCACCGATATCAGAATCAACAGTAGGATTACAAATATATACAAATAATACTATTCTTTTGTAAATACATGCGTATAATACATAGGAAACACCCAGACCAATACAAACAATCATGTTCATGCACACAAATGTTTGTATTGTGCGGGGATCTAACCAGCAAACCTTGGACCAATCGCAGTGGATAATATGTATAATGTTTGTAATCCCACTGTTGATTCTGCTATCCGTAACACAGGTGCTTAAGGCGACGGGTAGCCCTAACTAGCGACACCATTCGTTTTGAATTATTAGCTACTAAACCGGATCTATTTTAATCAATTGTAAAGAGGTTGTAATCCCGAAATTGTTTAAAATAGATCCGATTTAGAAGCTAACAATTAAAATCGATTGGTGGCTAGTTAGGGCTACCCGTCGCCTTAAGCTATCTAGCTCGGAGTCAGATCAATGTATGTGATGGATTTATGCACTGTTGTAAAGAATAAACTACTCACAATCCTTCACTGTCCAATCCACCCGCCTCTGGAACAACCTACCCCTCTCCATCCGGCAATCCGAATCCCTCTCTATTTTCAAGTCCCGAGTTAAAGATCATTTCTTATCTTCCTAAACCTTTGTAGTTCCTTTTATGGTCTCCTATTTCCCTGGTTACGAATCTATCAATCCAATAAACTGTTAGTATGTATTAGAATAGTTATTTACGGGATTGCTACCATGTCGTACCTTATTTTTGAGTATCCGATATTTCGGCGCTGTTGCAAGCGCCATGGTCACGGAGTTACTCCGATATTTCGGCGCTGTTGCAAGCGCCATGGTCACGGAGTTACTCCGTGACCATGGCGCTTGCAACAGCGCCGAAATATCGGATACTCAAAAATAAGGTACGACATGGTAGCAATCCCGTAAATAACTATTCTTATGTTAGTGACCATGAAAGTTTAAAACAATATATTGTTAGTATGTATGTTTATTTGTTTTGTAATTTACTAGTATGTATTAGTATTTATAGCTAGTATATATTTATTTAATACAATTTATGTATGTATATAGTATACTCGTATTTATACAATGTCTTTTTTTTTCTCTTTTTCTGACTTGCACTGCCTTACCCCTTTTCTTAATTCGCTATACTTTTCCTCTACCCTGAGGTTGTCTGGAAGAGATCGCTATTAGCGATAAGACCACCTACATTGTTTTAGTATAGTAACTTAGACTAAGATCTGTAAATTTTGTGCAATAAAGTGTATCTATCTATCATTATTTGTTATTACGTATTCAAATGAGAATGACATATACTGTGAAAACAAAACAAACAAATTTATTTGTTGTCTAGGGTAGAGTTTTATTTTTAATTAATTCTAAATTAAATGAATTATTTAAATTTGCTTTCAATAATCCGCACCTCAAATGTACAACAGAAGCAAGGTTAGTGTGGCTGGAATAACGAACGATTGCAAAGCGAATCACAATGTTTATAGTGACGTGATTTGAATCATAAAACTCATATTTTTATATGTGATAGGTGGCAGACAGCAGACGGATCACCTGTAAGCGATTGCTGCCTATGGACACCTGCACCACCAGTGGAGTCACAAGTGCGCTGCCAACTTTTGAACTCCCCTTCCCAGATTGGGCCTCTGGTACCCTCACTCACGGAGCGAAACACAGAACAGTGCTGTTTTATGCCGGTTTTCTGTAGGTCGTGGTATTACTCCGGTCGATTTTTTTTTAAATTATGTATCTACCCAATGATATCTTGCCGATGGCTAGTAACTTATTGAAAATAAGTGGGTAGTCAACAGTCGAAGTCATTCAAAGTCATAGTGAACTTTAAAACATCGGTGTTTTACGTTTTATCGTCCTAGGGATTCTGCTGATACCACCCTCAACAACCCTTCTACTCAGTGAGACGCACTGGCTCATCGAGAAACTGGTCTAAATCCTTGACGCAACATGTATCTCTCAACACTACGTCTTTCTGCTATGTGTACAAATCACCCAAAAATGTAAAAAAAAACAAACACACAATCTCGGGTTTTAATTACGACTCTATTAGGTATGAGCAAGTTGTCCGTAACAACTCATTCCACACACAATAGCAGTGTCAAAAACGATACAATTCAATTCTTATTGTCAGGATCACTTAGCGGCACTTCACTGCACAAATAAATATTAAATTCGTTCACTAAAAACCACTAGAACTAATTTAAAACCTTTGAATTGCATCAGTCTACGCGAAGTGTTTGACTCCTACCGCCAGAATCCAAAAACTCATCTTATTAAATATCAGTGTGTAATTTCCAGTTGCGAACAAAGCGTGCAAAGTCTCCTTGAAGCCCGGAGTATGCTTAGTAGACCATGATTTAGATTTGGAGAAGTCAGGCAATCACACTCAATGAAACGACTGCCGTCTGACCGCAACCTTTTAACATGGGAACTAAACCAACTAAATCATGGCAACACATTTATAGTATAAATACATATTTATCTAAGATAATAAATAAACACGTTATCATACACTAATATATACGAATGTTACCTAACTAAAATACAATATAACCTACACAAATTATATACAATATACTACTATAAGGTTACTATTAGGTAGGTTAGGACTATGGTGAGAATAAACGTAATAATAATAATTATTATTATTCATGATGTTTTCCTCACCATCAATCTAATGACAGAAATACGCACAAAAAAGAAAAAAGAAAGATTTGAAAAATCCATAGGTACATTTTTAGAATTAAACCACGACCCCCTATATTGAAGACGCGTTCTTATCCACTAATCTACAATCGCTCAAATCCATCAAAACATCACGCTAAAGAATAAGGGCTTTATTCACAAAGGTTCAAAAAATCTTTTGTTAGCTAAAACGGTGTTATAGAGCAGTATTGAAATTCGAAAAAAAAAAAATCATAAAAAATTTTCGAAAAAAGAATGAATACTGCTTTGTAACTCTTTTAGTTAACAAAGGTTTAACAAAGACGACCCGTTTGGATCTGCCACTGGTGCAAGGGTTGCGGGTTTGGTCCCCGCTCAGTACAAACATTTGTGTGCATGAACATGTATGTTTGTATTGGTCTGGGTGTTTTATATGTATTATAAGTATGTTGTAATTCCGCTGTTCTGATATCCGTAACTGAGGTGCTTGAGCTACATATCTCGGAGTCAGATCAAATTGTCGTTGTTAAGAATACTTGCCTTATGCATACCCGAGATAGCGGGGGCCATCAGCGGTTATGTCGGGCTCTCCTCTAGGTATGCGCCCTGAGACATACCGACTAAAAAACACAGTGGCATTCCCTCGTAGCCCAAGACCCTATTCAATCTGTCTAAATCTCGATCTAACTCAAAATTATGTTTACAAACTCAAAGCACCACAAGCCACGTTGTAGACAGTTGAAAAGTGTTTCAGTATAGACCCGAACCTTCTCTCAATATAAATGAACTCATGAAAGGAAGGTTTTAGGTTTGAGTATTGGAATAGTTCCTCGCACTATGCGCATGTCGGCGCCTTTGATCTCGGGCGCGCTCTATCGCCGAAGTATTTATATTAGATTCCACTTCAATTTGAGTTTAGTTGGCATTTTTAGTCAAAATATGTTTTAGATTTGATATTTTGAAATGCAAGCAATATACATATGTGTTTTTTTTTCTGTTAAATTTAAGTTAAATATTAGCCTATAAACTGTCCCACTGCAGGGCAAAAGCTTCTATCATAGAAATCAAGTCATCGCTACTATGATGGGATTAGGCTTAATCACCACGCTTGCCTAATTGGTGATCACGAACCCGAGCTATATTCGAAGAACTTGAAACATACTTCTTGCTCTATATGCTACTCTTAGATTTTATTATTTTGGACTTGACTGAAATATCAAGACGCAATCATTTACTCTCAAAAACGCCAGTAACGCGTCATTTTTTGCAGATATCCATGAAGGGCTGTATTTACATACCATCAGAACACCCGGCTACTCGTTGGTCTCCCAAAGAAAAAAAGATATGAATACCAATAATTACACAATTATTTTTAGTATGAGTTTTTCGGGTATATATTTTTTTTCCAATTTTTTCTTAAGTAAATAAATGCACTTAAAATTGACAGTATTAGTTCTCAGGTGGGACTCGAAATCACGATCGTTTAGCAAAAGATCGAGTCGAAAGGCAGTTGATATATTCTTAATATACATTTACATTTACAAAGTAGGGTGAATCTTCTACCAACTATTATTTTGAACAACATTTCAAAATAATAGTTTTCAAAATTGAGTAGGGTGAATCTTCTACCAACTATTATTTTGAACAACTCTGACTTTTGGAAATACCCATAAAAATTATCAGTAGGTAAAAATTAGGTAGCTGGAGCAAAAGAGCTCCAGCTACCCTAATTTTTACCTTTCAGTATTCATTATTCATGTTTCACTATTCAATCTTGACTATTTCAAGTACCTATTATACAATTACAAACAATATACATTTCAGAAACTGTCTGAAACTAGAAGGTTTTTCAATAATGTTTTCTTTCAACTTGATTTTGAATATTCGTTCTTGACACAGTCGTGAGAACGTGTGTATATGTTTTTTTTTTTCCAAATACTTTAATATTTTAGATAAAGGAATGACAGTCGAACCATTTTTCTGTTATTTATTTTTTACATCCATACTAATATTATAAATGCGAAAGTAACTCTGTCTGTCTGTCTGTCTGTCTGTCTGTCTGTCTGTCTGTCCTGCTACTCTTTCACGCCATAACCTACTCAACGGATTTAAATGAAATTTGGTATACAGATAATCTAGACCCTGAGAAAGGACATAGGCTACTTTTTATTGCGAAAGGGGGGTTGTAGAGGGGTTGAAAGGGGGGTAAAAAGTTACTTTTCCACGCGGACGGAGTCGCGGGCGGCCGCTAGTACGAA